>VZTH01000269.1:614713-710285 GCA_013397815.1 Aleadryas rufinucha
GGGGGGGTGTGCGACTTTTTGGGGGACTTTTTGGTTTTTTTATGGGGGGGGTTGTTTCTTTTACAAACAACTATGCTCCTCTGTGTTACAACAGCATCAAAGAAGGCAGTGGAAGTTAGTATTGCTACCCTGAAAGACTTAGAAATTCTCCCTTGCAACAAAATCAAGCATTATATGCAAAATATGTAGCGACAATTCTGATGTTTATGTAGAGTCAATATTCAATCCAAATTTGGTTATCCAGTTTAGTGAAATACAAAAAAATGTTAATAGTTAAACAATGAACATTTAATTAAACCAGCAAAAACACTGTCCTTCAGAGAAATATGTAATTATACTTGTAAGATTAAATGGTAACAATCTTAAGTTCTTTTACAAGATAAAATACAAATGAAAAGTATTTTTTAAGATAAAGGACAAAAAAGCGTTCACTGCAAACATGTTTACAGTCACAAAAAAAAAGCCAGCATTAGTAATTTAAAAGTCAGACAAATCCAAACATGAAAGTTAGGTTATTAGTAATATCTTCACAAACAATTATAAATCCCTCTATACTTTCCCAAAAGAAATAGCCTCGGCCTATGCAAGCAGATTTCTGAAAACAATAAAAACAAAAAGTTAGCTCTGCATGGAAAGAAAATTCAAAGAATTAACTGATCATTGCAAGTGCAATACAGAAAGCATTCAGAGTATGTATATATGGAGAACAGAGTATTTGTATACAGAGAGCAAAGGATTACTCAAAACTGTCATAAAAACAGATGCAGTGCTCACATATTCATTAGTTTTAAAGACACCAAATTTCCCATTTCAGTCCTGAGCATTTATCTACAGAAGATAAGTAAAGCTGCAGGGCTAAATCTTAAATAGGTGCAAGGTAGTCATAAAAAAAGCAGAAGGCATTTACTTGACAACAAGCAAAGCATTTACTTGTCTAAGTCTGACCAGAAGTACCGATCTTAAATGTTGATCTGGTATTACAATAGGAATCCATCCTGTTCTACTGCTGGATCATCTCAGTAAACTTTGATAAAACCAAGGTAAAAGAGAAAACCTTTTTCTCTCCCATGTTTCTAGCTTTCCTCCAGTCTTCTTTCCTCAGAGCAGCCCTATATCCTTTCAAATCAACACCCATTCTCCTGTCTTGCTCTCTCTCTCCCACAGGCAAACCATGACTGACAAGGATTTACTTCCATATTCTATCATGTTTTGCTTGCTCCACACATATTCGGCAACAGGTAAAATTTAGTGACTCCTCTTCATTCTCTTCTACCAAACTGTATAAGGCTGTTGAACTTGCAGCAAATCCGTATCAAGGCTGGCAAACTATATAAAGAAGAGTTGTGTGATGCAACAGACGGTACACAGATATTCACATCAACACACCTTCTGCAGAGTATATCTACAAGTACATTCACATATCTCTCAGGTTCCTATTGACCGAACCAGTGACCTCATCACAGTGTGCAAACTTCCTGACATCGGATTTGAAAACTTTCTGAGTGAAACCAACTAATCTAATGAGAATGCAGGAGAATCTTGAATTTTCAAATGTTCTTTAAAAAGGGGGGAAAAAAAAAAAAAAAAGAGTAAATTCTATATGAAGACAGTTTGTAGTCTATGGTGTGCAACCAGCAGTGTTCATCTCTGCCATTAGGAATACCCTCCAAGCTAATGTCCTGTTTTTTCACTACAATTTAAAAAAGAAAAAACAGAATAAATCTAAAGTGCAAAATAGGTAACAATTCAAAAAGAAAAGTCACAAAACAAATTTAGCAACTAGTCTTTGACTTGTGAGATGTATCAATATAGGAGATTTTTTAACTTCATATTTTAAAGAATACTGCTACTGGAAAGGACACAAAATAAAATACAGAATTACCTAAATGAAAGTTACTGTAGTTCAGGTGACATGAGAAGCTCATATATTACTGCAAAAAATATTAGATAATACAACAGAGATTTTTGCCAGATTCTGAGGCAACTTAAAAGATTCTGACAGATCTTTCTAAGAAAAAATGATTCCTCCAATCTGCTTCTGCTGTTTCTTGAATGCAGCAAGAGATATATGAGTTGGCCAGATTGGCCAAACAAATTATTGTTGGAGCTGCTGCAAATACACTCTGTGATAGATATAACCATGACATTGGACTACAAAACACAAGATTAAGCACGTAAACAGTAGCCATCAAAAGAAAGAAAAAAGAATATAACATTAAATACAGCAGGTCAAAGTACAAATGAAAGGGTGAATACTTTTATTTAGATAAGAAGCAATGGAATTGGTAAAATGTGTCTAACCTGTTCCAGGTGAAACAGTACATTAGCTATATCAAGGACCCTTTCCACAGTCTTCTCTGGGTCTGAAGAATCTTCAGTCCTGTTTGGTAAATCTTTGTAAAGTGCCATCTGCCATCTAATGGCAGGATCCTCAAGCTGCAGGAGAAAGATTTTACATGTCACCAAGGCAAAATGTTCCAAACAGTTTAACTAGTAGAGAAACTGCTTCAAAGGTCAACTGAAACACTTTATATGGCTAACCTACACCTTTACATGGATAATCCACGTAGCATCCAATATACTTTGAGAACAACACTAATTTGTGCAATGCTTTTTAAGAGCTTCCACAAAACATGAAGTGTTTTGGGTCGGAAGGGACCTTTAAGGCCATCTAGTTCCAACTCCTCTGCCATACACAAGGACACCTTTCATGAGACCAGATTTCTCAAAGTCATGTCCAACTTGGTCTTGAATACTTCCAGAGATGATGCATCCACAGTTTCTGTGGGCAACCTGTCCCACAGAACTAAAACACTAATAATCATACAAATACCAAATGATCATTGGTCAACAAAGAGCACTGGCACCAGCAATGAATATAATATTTGAGGAAAAGTAATGAATATGAGGTACACAGCCATAACGTAGTACACTGCCTTTCCCATTATTAAATGAAACAGCATTGAAAGTGTTGCTCTGCTAGTCGGGATTACTTAGTTTTCAGTCACGGAAATTAATAGTATTGCTATAATTTATGTCTATTATAAATTTTTTTTAATTGTTAGAAAATCCCAGTTTTACTGATTACTAGCTAAAAAATTAAAAGTTAATTCAGAAAAATTAATTCAAGATTCATTTGCTTATCAGCCTTCAAATTATAAAGAACCGTAAGAAGGAAAATGGTTTTTATAAAGTTTTTCTCTTTACATTTCATTTTTTCTACTTCATTGATCTGTAGATCTCTGGTTTACAATTAGTGATTTCTTTTTTGGTTTGTTTTGTTTCCCCAGTCCTTCTGCTAATCAACACTGATGCAACACACTTTGCAGCCATTTATTGTGCCAATGACACTGATGACCCATTTTACTGAGAACTGTGGCCAGTGATCATTCCTGATTATGCACTTACTGTTGAAGACACACTGGCCCAGATGGCTAGAGAACTTAGGGGCTAAACCCTACAGATTTGCATAGGACTTGAACTCAACACTTACTTGTCTAAAATTTCTTTGTGGATCCAGATTTCAATTTGTGCCTAAGGTGAGACAATAGTGCTAATTCACCTCCACAAAACATATTATGATACACGGTTTACTCAAGTTCCAGGAATGATTAAAAACTTACACAGTCGTTCATTAATAGCTTATTACAACCTAGAAAGCCACATTTTGCAGGCATTTCTTCCACCTTTCGGCTTTTCCATTTCTTAACAACTGTCACATCCACAGTCTTTGTGTGAGCATTTGACTGGATCATCATGAATGGATAGTCCACAAAAGACTTTTTAATCACAGGTGGAGATGTCTTTTGATCTGAGGACTCCTCACATTCTATCAAGGTACAGCTTTTTTGTATAGGTAGTTCTAAGGGTATGAGTAGTTGACATTTCAAGGTGTGAATTAGAATGGCTGGAAGAAGATTTTGGTGACTTGAGCTTCATCCATGTCAAAATGAATGCAAGTTTCATCATCAATTTCTTGAAATAAAAGGCTTGGTACTGAGTAACAGCATGCAGGCATGCAAGGAAAGGAAAGACAGAAACAGGGTGAAGACAAATGTACAAATGTAGACAAAGGTAGACAAATGCATGAAACAGACGCCACAACATTAATAGCTAAAGATTCAGAAGGATGATTGTCTAACAGTGCAGTTCTCCAAAAAGGAATCTAGATAAACTACATTTTAGCTCTACCATAAATAACAGAATGTTAGGTGTTTGTGAGAAGAAGTTAACAGAAAAACACCATTTGAAGAAAGAATATTGCTATGGTTGGAAGAAAACCAAACTTTCAAAAAGCGGTATTTTTCCTATATTTTGGAAGCCACTTTACACAAATACCATTATAATTAAGTTACATATTAATTCATAGTTGTAAATAATAATTTAAATTTGTAAGACCAGTTGGCCTACATTCGTATCACGTCTGACTCAATCAGACAACAAAAGGGTAGTGTATGCATGATGGCACCATTTTTCTTAAAAAGAAACATCATACTTGACTGTACAGTGACTGAATCCTAATGACAGCAGAGAATTATGGAATAAATTGTATTGTACTTTGTACATAACTACTGAATTTAACTTTAGACATTATACTGTCAGTTACACACATTTAGTGTTAACTCTAGAATGTGTCACTGATAAATCATCATTTTGTCTGTAGTTATCTACTTTTCACATAGAGGTCAAAATCAGAGCTTTTGAAAGTTAATAAAGCAATATGTACATAGCTATAAAATAAAGCTAACTACAACAGCAGTTTAGTTTTGTTATCTGTGTATTACGTTGTTCTCTTTCAGATTTTCATCTTCCACCAGGAATTCATTTAAAAATAGGAAATTCTAAAGTCATTGCTGAAAAGTTTACAACTAGAAAATCCAACAATGTGTACTTTGGATTAGCTAAAATTACTTTTGTCTACATCATCAAGGCACTGTGAAATTGCATCAGTCTAAGAAATTTTATTCTCATGTAGTATAAACAGAGGAGATGTATGTTGCTTAACAATAGCAAACTATTAATTGAAGCATTGGAAGTTTCTGAAGAGAAAGCACAGATCAAGGTATTAGGATGTATCATTACTGCCAGGCAACAAAGCAGTAACAGACAGAAATTTCTTAACAGCAGAATGTATCACTGAAGAAACAAAATAGAAACTGAAGTAGTTAAAACAGGAGGACAAGTGCTAAACAGCAACATGAAATCCTACGCAAGAATTTTAACTGCATGACTCACAAAATTACAATATACACACAATGAAGATGTCGGAACAGAAATATCTATTGTTGTCACTAAGAAAACACTACTGAAGTTTAGACAGAAAATCACCTCATGTTTAAGGGTTTTATGTTCATGGCATGCACATTGTTTAAGTACCATTGCTCATTAAGATCTTCAGAAATGCTCTTTTTTTCCTAGTACTTTGCGTGTGTGTTTTCTGCTTCTCAGTATATAACAATATTTGCTATATAAGGATAAGTATTTCAAGCTTTTTAGGATTTAACCAAATCTTTTGCTTTCAGAGTAAACTTTTCTATGTGCAAACACTATAATTTAAAGCTACTGGATTTTTATTCAGAGCATTTTATGAAAAACACTTTTGTTGTTGACATAGAAGCGATATATGGAAAGCATGATGTGAGAAAATTAATCTTCACATATTACTCAGGAAGAACCATCTCACTACCAGCTAATTAAAAAAAAAATATTTCTGCCATGCACTGATTGCAGTGTAATGTAGACTTCTGAATGATTTTTAAATAACTGTTCAGGAAAAAAAAGCACCAGATTTTCAACTCATGTTTACCCTTTTGTGACATTTCAATGAGCACAGGAAATACTAGTTTAGTTTTTTCTTGAGGTGAATAAAACAAGGAGCAGGGGGAGGAGGTAGAGGACAATCCTAAGTAAAGCAACATCCACAGGTATGATTCCATCTTTCTTCAATAGAGGAGAAACATACATAATTTTATTACACTTCCATATTCTGGCTTGTCTTTATTTGAAGTATTAATGAAACAGTTTAATTACAATGGACATTTCAGCACTTTTCCCCTAAAGCTATTCACCTGGCATTAACTGGAATTCAGTAACAAAAATCTACACTTTTTCCCAAAATACCTTCTTTTCTCTGGGCTGAAAAGCAGGAATCAAATTGAGAAAACTGGAGATTTTTCAGTTTACGGAGTACAGCATAAATGGCAGCTTCCTTTTCATTTACACTTCAAGCTGATACTAAGTAGCTTTGAGCATTTTGCAGACTTTATCTCAAATAATAGTAGGTGGAGTTTAAACAGCAATAGACCTTCCTTCCATCTCCAATTTTGTATTAATGGTGTGAATGGAGAGAGATTTGAAGGGCAATATGTTATTGCATATGACACATATATACACACATTAAAAACCTAACATTTAACAGCTGACATGAACAAGTTACTTGACAGAAGAGAATAAGGGACCTAATGAACCAAGGCAGGTTGTCATTATACGGCACTAACAAACAAATTCAAAAGAAGGAGTGTCAAATTTAAAAACTGCATAGAGATTACCTTGCCCTGAAGATGAAGATTACTGCGGATGACATCTCGTACTTCATCTTCAGTGTCTTTCTGCCAATAGATTACAAATCATATAAATTAGGAATAGAAGGTAATTAGGAAAAGTTATCATTCATTTAAATATCAACCTTCAGCTTCATCAGATGATGAATTAAACTGACAATGTGAAAGACTGAGAAAAATCTCAGAGACAAATCTTTTTTTATCCAAGCTCACAGAATCAAGTTCTGGATGGCATCATACATATCTGTTCATAGAAACACACTAAACGTGATTCTGAATTCAAATTACTAGTATACACATACTGAAAGTTTGACCAAATAAAACCAGTAACATGAACAGAGCCTTCTGTGATTTTATTTCTGTTTGTTTTGCAGAGCTCTTATCCTTTATAGCATTCAGTTCAGGTGTCCAATGGTCAGATAACCCACTAGAGTGTATAAAGTATTAGAGCTTGAGAAGGGATTATATTCCAAATTACAATCACATTATTGTACTTTGAGTATATACCCAAAAGAATAACTTTTAAATCAGTCTATCCCTACAGAAATTCTTGCAACCACATGAGAGTGATTAAAAGGAATTAGTTATGATGTTGCGTATAGAAGTTAAGAAACAGCTAGTTCTTAATTTTATCACAGTCGCAGAATCAGCTAGATTGGAAAAGACTTTTGAGATCAAGTCCAACCAAATTCAAGCTTCATAAAATAAAACAAACACTACTTTGCATTAAAAATTAAGAGAGAAAAATAACTAGTTCAGCTACTGAATGCTATCTCTATTCATATACTGATCATTCAGAAGTACATCCATACTGATCCTAAGTATGTTCAAACCGAAATGTTTTAAGCCATGAAGAAAATACGTAGATATATACCATAATTACCCACTGTGCCCTTAAAAAACAAAACTATAATCTTGATTCTTCGTGTCATGCTGTAAGAATGAACACAGGGTGAAATATTCAAAGAATTTAATTAGTATATATTTCTACCTTTCAGAAGTGCAAAAGAGCACCTACCATGCTAAATCGATTTTTGGCCAGTGCAATTAGCTCTTGGTCTCCAGGAGCACAAATGTTTAGGCCTATGGGAAGCAATCTCTTCAGTGCTGCCACAATGAGAGAGGTCTGCATAGAGTACCGGTCACCTTTTCGCTTCATCTTCTTCCTTTCCTGGTCAGAAACTGCAGCCTGCAGAATAAAGTAAAGATGGAAAAAAAAAAAATCCAATATTTAACAAAAGAATTGTACTAGCAGCTTTGTACTCCTCTCTGGTTTGACAATTTCCTTATTACCCACACAGGTGTGACCCTATCCAATGGAACTGGCATTTTATCATTGCCAATATTTTGCAACGTGTTTCTCAAATGACTGTGTTTTGAATCTCAACCCAGTGTTTTCAACAGATTTCTTTACCAAAAAAAAAAAAAAAAAATCAAACAATAAAAGGTGCTTCTCTGGAGTCTTCCTGACTCTTTCCCTTTGCAAAGAGAAAAATATAAAAATCTTTACACTACCTTAGACATCTTAGATTTGGTGTCACTGATAAGGAAAGACATGTTGTTGATTTCATTTTGTACCACAAAGTTCTGCTCTTCCCTTTTGAAATTCTGGAAATATACAGAAGATCTCAGTTAAAAGTATTTATATGAGGACTCTATCTAAACATACCTTAATTAAAAATATAAATTAAGTAGAAATCAGTAAAATCCACATGTTAGGAAAAGGACAGTAAAAGTGAACAGATGATCAACAATGTCCTTACATTTCAGCTTCACTTACATTGCATAACTTAGGTGGTGTATGTTTGGGTTTTTTTCCCCATGTTAGAGAGAAGGAAATGTTTCCCTAGCTATGAAAAAGACATGATAAAAATCTCACTCCTCCTGTAATTCAGTATAAAAATATCGTCCAGGTTTTCCCTTACTAGTAAATTACTCATTCATTTTCTCTCCATTATAAATTTCCACTATATACAGGTACATAAGAAACTTTTTAAATAAAAGACTGAAATTATGAATACACAGGTGATTTCATCGTCCAGTATCTATCTACAGTGTAACCACTTTTTGTGCACACTGTTGTTTATAGTAAATCTTACAGTCAAATTCAGGCACAAGTACAGAAGTTATAAGGCCTCTTGTTCCCCAAATTTGAGAGAATTGAAGCTATAGCATATAAAGAAATTTAGTATAGACAACAGTCCCTACAAAGATCTAGTGCCTGAAAGAAATTAGACTCTTTGGGGCTTATAGTTCTTTGTGTTCCACTATTCACCGAATCACGTTTTATTTAAGAAGTATCAATGCTTACTACATGTGATTACAAAAAGGCTATGGGGTCAAAAAAACTGAAAAAAAAAAAAAAAAAAAGGGTAAGGACACAAAATGCAACGAGCTTAGTATATTAAAAAAAAAAATTCCAAAAAACCAACAAACCAAGCAAACAACAAACCCACAACAAAGCAGAATCTCTAAGAAAAATATCCTCAATCAGTTTACTACACTGCAAAATGCCTATCCAACTCTCCTATCTTCTCTGCCATTTCAAATGTGTCAGAAATATGAGTCATTAATACCTTCCCATCTGCAGTCTCACTTCCGTCATTAAATGTATTTTACAAACATAACCACTAAATAACTAATCTACCTATTAAGAACCCTCATTAAAACAAGTGTTTACCAAGGAATTACTTACATGAGACTTTGACCAGTAAATGAAGACCTCAGCCACCATGCGGAACAATTCTTCTGCTTCAGGATTGGGCTCTTTCAGCCATTTTGCCCTAAAATTTGGTAAAAGGGTGGAAAAGGGGATGATCTCCACTGTCTTTATGCTTTGAAATCACTTTTCAACATTTTACAAGGATACAAGTCAAGAAAACCAATCACATATGATTTTAATCCTTTCTGGTAGCAGTGGCTTTTTGATGTCCTATTTCAAAACCCTTAAAATCCTTAAATATTAATCCTAGTTCTAATCCAATAGATTTGGATTGCAATTTTGTTTTGTTTTGTTTTGTTTTCTTCTCAAAAAGACCCCAGCTCCTCCTAAAAGTCAGAAAGCATTAGCTTGATCAACTTCAAGATTGTCAGACTGAGTAAAAGCCACTTTAATTCAGTGCTAGGCACATCAAGGGATAAGAGGCGGTATCAATAAAAAGGAAGGTTTTATGAGATTCATTGACCTATTCCTCTCCACATACCTGTTATAGTCCACAAATCTAATCAACAAAGGGTAGAAGGCATAGAGGTCCCGTGCCAAAGTGGTGAACTCATCTAGGATGAGCAGTTCAGCCTCCGACATGTCACCTCTGCCTTCTGCTCTTAGATGTTCTTCATCCGATACAACCACTGCTGCTTTTTTCTTTAGTTTATCCATCAGTGGAAGGAAGTGTGTCTTTAAGAGCTGTGGCTTCGCTTTACTTATGATGGGCTGGGAAAACACTATTTAAGGCAATGAATATTATAATACATACCTGGCCACAAAATATAACTAAAATCTTTTACCTTTTCCCACTTTCTTGAATCTTATTTCTAGGCCACAGAGTCAAATCCTGCCCCCATTGAAATCAGCATAAGTTTTGCCAAGAATTAAATGTGGTCAGGATTTCACAAAGTCAATTCATTTTGTCTGAGGGCAGAAATTGCAGCTTCACAGACTAAACCTGCAAGGTCATAAAATTTGAAATACCTCTTTACTGGTATTCTGTCAGCATGGTATTTGCCTGCATAGTTTTATTGAGAAATGCAGAAGTTGTGTAATGGTATGGATGGATACACATATAGCTACACAGCGCACACAAGTTTTCTCAGCTACTGGCTTGTCTTTTGAGCCCTGCTTGAGCAAAGCGGAACTGGAAGGCATGCTCCGGTTGTTTGAAAACCCACAGAGAGAGCTGGCCTGTATTTCTTACGCGCACTAAGAAGTCTTTTATATAGACACAAATGAGACTATTCAACCATTCATTTCAGACTTGCTAGCACAAGCTTTTCGCAAATCTACTCATAAGATCAAATATGTAAATTACCACTTGAACTGGGCTCATTGCTACAAAACCATACTGATTAAATTACACAGAATTTTAGGCAGTTGCCATCTATTCTTAGAGTGCATTACATTACTAGGAATTCTGAATGCTACCATGAATGAAATTACTACTACAGTAAATACTGAAAAGTCATGAGAAAGTCTAATTGAAAAACTGAATCCACACCACTGAAGTGACTTTTCCTCAGAGATTGTGACACTGAGAATTAAAGTGGTTTTAAATGAATTTCAAGTTGTTCATGCGATGAAGTCAACATAAGTATTACTAAAATGACATGAGCGTTTTGACATTTCATTGTTATGAATATGTTAGATACACACCTTCAAACCCAGGTTTTAAGGACCCAGCACTCATACAGAATAGCAACGAAGTGTATAATGTCTGCAAACAAAACTTCCTATATAATGAAAATGGGGCTAAATTACTATAGTCCTTGAATTTAATATACTGCAAAAGGCACGTGTATATTCTCAGGAAAAAGAAGTAGTCTAATACACTTCTTATATTACTTATTGAGAGATTGAAACATACTGCTTACACTGCTTTTTCTTGATACTTAGTATTTCTGGTTCATCAAGATCTGTATTGTTTAAAAAATTTAAAAATATGAGTGTTCTTCTACTCCAGCTTTAGCAGGATAAATACAAAGTGATACAGAGTCCGTGTGCATATACACATTCTGAATATACACATTGCTTGTTTATTAATTTATTTTCACGTCTTACCTGCTAATCTCTTCATCCAGGCTCCTTCATCAATACCAAGGTTGTTATAGATGATTTTCAATATGTTACCCAACAGAGTGTTCATATGCTCTGACGTCAAGGCTGTGCAACACGTTTCAGCCTTGTCAGGGTTGTTCTCCGGCCCATGCTCCCACCAGTGTGACATGTAACTGCACAGCATAGGCAGTATGACTTCCATGATATGTGGCATTTGTGTGTAACGAATACCAGATTCTGCCAGTTCCACTATTTCTTCCATTAGCTTCACCAAGGAAGGAATATTTGGGCAAACCTCTTCTACACTAGTTGGCAAATTGAGAACTATTGGAAAAAAAAAAAAAAAAACAAAACCAAAAAACTAAAAAACCAAAAATCAATAAACTAGGTCATAAAATGAAAATAATTCTTTTCAATTGCTATTCAATACAACTTTTGTTTTCTGTTCCCATTTGCGCCCCTCTGATCCAAAGGAAATAAACCAAACACAAAAATAAAAAACACATCCTTTCATACTGTTCAGCAATAAACTGTTTATATGAACAGTTCTGTAATTAAAATTCCTATATGAAAGCTTCAACAATGTAAATATTGTGGAATGAAGTCAGAGAAATTAGATGCACTTTTCTATATCCAAAATAAAGCTTAAATTTCAAAATTACTTCCAGCGTAAGTTTTACAGTTGAGGAAACAAATTGATAAAATTAAATCTCTCTCGAAAACACATCACATGAGACCTGGAATTCTAATAGAACGAAAAGGAAATCATTGCCTCTCAAAGAATTGAGCAGATTTGAGAAACAGATTCTTGAGGTGAAAGTCTGATTGTAAATGTTTACTTTTGAATTCATTTGAATTTTTAGTTCCTTCCTCTGAAAAGGCACTGCAGTTGCCTTTATTTTTGAGGCAGTTTCTTTCATCTACAAAAAAATATCTGCAAACACAGCCTGTATCTCCTGAATGTCTAACATACTAACATACACATACAGTGACATACACAGGTATCTATAGATCAAAAATTTAGCTGCCAACTTGTGAATACAAATGTCTCTACCAGCATTCCACAATTCCTTTTACTAAGGGTAGTCTTTTTTGACAAGCAGTATCTTCGCCTATTTAGAGCAAAAATATTTTATACAGACATCATATAGTCTCCTTAAAGATTAAAGCAATTTCGGAAAATAATTTCAATTTTCTGTTAAAAATCACGACAATACAGTGGATTGTCCTTCTAGATACATTAAAATAGCTAGAACACATGGCAAGTATGCAAAGCTGTTGATATTTTCAAGTTTGAATACTACAGCTCTTTGGAGAATAAATCTGATGTGCTCCCTTTTTTAAAAAATAAAGGTGAAGTTACAAAATGAATGCCATTATAAGCTGGCATTTTGTACAAACATACACTGTCATCTTTGTGTATCTGTAACACGATTCAGACTCAGCATACATGTAGAGCTTGTGAAGTTCTACTTCAACTTCTATTTATTGCAGGAACAGTTCGTGCATGTGACTTTATTCAACTATCATGTTACACCATAAGAAACATCAAGAATGGAATAAAAAGGTATATGCAAAATAAACATACATAATGTCACAGTAAAATACCTGCACTGTCTTTTATGTCAAAATAAAAACCAATCTACATACTACTCTGCAATTTATTTACTTTATAAGGGCATTATATGTAATTAATACAGCAAAGCTATTTTCCTTCAATTGCAAGTATGTATGTTTTAGTGACCCAATACTGTTTATGTAAACCGAGGGACTAAAGCTACTGATGAGCTTTATTTTATGATCAAATATAGAATATCTGAAGTCCTAAAAATGTGCAAAGTCTCTTCATTAAATCAATCCTAAAGTGGTATTTTGAGAATGATATCTCAAAATTAAAGTATCAGTAACGATAGGAACATAAAGTCATCGGTTTTATCACATTTAGAAAAGAAATTGATTAGAAAATTGATTTAGAAAGAAAGATTTAGAAAAAAATTACAACCAAGACATTACAAGAAAATTCTTGCACTGTAAAATGTACGCAAAACCCCATGTCTTAAGGCAAGCAGCATTTATACTGAAATCATGTTTTCACAACCATGATGAGAGTTTCTGGAAATACCTGCTCTATCTCTTGCATTCTTGGTATTGTAGATTGAGTAGATATTATATTTGTTCAAATGAGTTTCCAAAAAAGCCACCGGAAAGGCCCCTGAGAAAGCAGCCAAGCACTCTCCTAGTGCTGATCGTTGCCTGTGAATTAACAAACACCATTAACTACACACACTTTTGATCACAGAGCCACAGAATGGATAAGGTTGGAAGGGACCACCAGTTGGGTCATCTGGTAAGTATCGATTGACCACACTTGTACAGGCTTGTATTCTGAGATGAATGCATTTCAAAGAGATAAGCCATGATATTACTAGGATCATCCACAAGAGAATGCATAACAGCAACTGAAGTCTATCTCGCAACCCTAATATATGCTAATATATGCTAATATATGAATGAACTGTTAAGGTGGCTTACATGGCTTACAGAAAGTGAAAAACATGCAGGGGAAACCAAAGTAATTGTAAAAATGCCTTCTGTTCTGTTACTTTCCTCTCAGCTTTACTGACTTTATAATCCCTACTATTAAGAAAAAGCTACTGGATAGAACAAGAGACCAAAATCAACTATAATTTTATTTAAGTGATATTTCCTTCCTCTGATAAATAGTGATAGTCACTTTCATGCTTAGTCTAGTATGAAAGTCAAGTTCTTCAGTCAGTGGAAGATTGCTTCTCATGATCAAGAACTCTGAAATTTTATCACAAAGACATTGCTTTAAAATCTTCAAATATATGACATTTATTTGATAATCAAAATTCTTTGTGTGTCAAAATTTTAAAAATCCTGTTTCTAGGAAGAAGTAAGTGATGCCCTGTCACTTTACTTGGGCTCTTCAGGGGACATTTAAAATATTCTTTCTAATTTTCAATTGAATTGATCACAATAGAATTTAGAGAGATGAGAAATCCCTCCCTAGCTAAGACCAAATCACACATATGACAGAAATCCAAGAGAATTTGAACCCAGGAGAATCATGAACTTTCAAGTTAAAAGGAAAAAAATACCTCAAAACTGATCTCGTGATTTAACAAGATTCATCCTCAGTCTATAGTTTATCTTAGTCTTGGAGATTTTATTTTTTCTAGATCTAACTCATTAAGCTTAATTTTGTTAAATCTAACTCTATTCCCATTGTTATTTGTACTGTTTTCTCCTTCTTCCTTTTATTTCCTTTTCATTAAGTCTTCATAAGCAAAACACACATCCATCACACACCCCTGCAAAGAGCATGCTATGTGCTTTTCAATTGCAATAACAGTTGCAGACAACCATACACAAAAATTGTCACTTACACTGATATAGTTTGTCTTCAAAACAAATCCCACATCCTTTATTTGCCAAACAGCAAAATAAATTAATTTTATATCCTTAATGAAAGTAATGAGACCTGATTTTCCACAGATACATATTTTTTTACTTAAATATTGGTCCCAACCATTTTTCATATTGTTGGCTATGATACCACCACCAAGGAAGCAAGGGTATGTCGTGGGGCTGTTCTGGAGTTATGCACAGGTTGATTTGCTGGACAGTGTCACTTCCTAAACAGTGAACTTCCTAGATTACTGCTGCCAATCTCTAAAATGTATGAATTCTGTTTAGCCTTCCTTCAGAACAGTATTAGTCACTAAAATGCAACTACTCAGTTTCAAGAACTGAAATTTTCTATGTATCTCTATTTTTTGACCAAAGATGGCTTACACAGACCAAATGTAGCTTGGAGGGGGTTTAGCAAACACAGAGATGTATAA
The DNA here is from genome assembly GCA_013397815.1 of Aleadryas rufinucha. NCBI lineage: Eukaryota > Metazoa > Chordata > Aves > Passeriformes > Aleadryas > Aleadryas rufinucha. Next base: position 629,914 of record VZTH01000269.1, read on the forward strand.
AAAAGCAATTGTAATGCCTCATTTACCTGGGTAACTGAGCTAGAAAAGAAAGTGTTGTACAAGTGACAAATTAAATTTAGGGTAATGAGAAAGAACTATATATCACAATTAGACATTATAGAAGGAAGAATAAAAATTGCTGAGCTGAATGACATAATTTTACGATACCCCATTTAACCCTCAAATTAAGTGCTATTTATTGTTGTCAGATAATTTTAATTGTAATTTTTCTTTTAATTAAGAAAAATATTTTGAGAAACATATAATGCAATATTTCAAGTGTATTATAATAAATGCACCCACATTCCACTTAACATCTGAGCACTACTTTTTCTCTCAAGCTATCTTTCCAACAATATTCTCCTCCTACATTAATTTATTAACTGCAAATTCATTATGCTAAATATAAATGCAAATATTAAAAACAGAAGAAAAATTTTCCTTCTTACCTCTCTACATAGATACTCTTGCTGGTTCCCAGTGCATATAAACTGGCCAATATTCTGTAACAAGAGACCTGAACATCTTCCACTAAAGAAAAGAAGAAAACTATATTTACGAAGAGATTTTTTTTTGCAATACATTCCCATAGAATTAAAATAAATTTCTTTAGACAATAACTGAATTGAAAATATTAAGCTAACAAAGCAAATCCACAGAAATCAGCTGCTAAATATGAAAAATCTTTGGGCCTCTGAGTACTGTACTTTTTACTCAAAACTTCCATTTCCTTCAATATGTTAACAGCTAAAACATTAAACCTATTTCACTAGTGCACTAACTTAATGAAATTAATGGCATATCAACTCTTTACATGTGGCACCTTTACAAATAGAACATCACTATGGAAAATAAAGGCAATTCTGTTAAACAGATATTTAATTATTTTAAACACAGTTTATATATATATTTTTTTTAATTTAGGCAATGATACCAACTAATAGCATGTACTTAATTTACACTTTAAACTTACAAAGGATTAAAAACAATAAATAATCCTTTAGTCCATATGAGTACTTCACCAAAGGATGTTTTAAAATTGTTAAATAATTCAGTCACAAAACCGTGAGAATAATCTCAACATCTATTTGAAAAATGCTTTTGCAATGCACTCTGCAGCAGTAGTGTAACAACAGTGTAAGTACCATCAAGAAGGACAACACTCCCATTCTTGCCATAGATACCTTTCATCGTCTCTCCTGCAGTGCTAATATCATCACCCAACATGCAATGAATGCAATATTGTGAGTAAAAAAGGGAAAGACTTAATGGGCTGGGAGAGCCTACAAGATATGGTATCAAAGCTACGTGCCCTGGCCCTTTACTGTACTGTGATTTGAGTTCAGATCATCTTGGGGTTAAGTGTTTTTACATCGTCATAGTAACCTCAGGTACATTGACCCACCTTTGCGTGTGATTCCCCCCACAGAGTAAACTCTGTAACTAGTAGCCTTAGGTAAAAGCACCAGATCAAAATACTTGTACGAACAAAACAATCTTATTCTTAAAAACATGTAAAGAGAAGTTCTGCATAAGAAAAATTAGCCTTTCCACTATGCTCTAGACAAAATAAATAAGCACAATTTTAAATAATTATTCTTTCTCAGTTCACAGATTCCAAATTTCGTGTTTTACACCAGTGTGATGCATGTAGAACAGCTGACTAAGAACACCAACTTAAGTGACAAAACATTCAAAGCTAAATATTAAGTTCCAAAACATGGAATACCAGAGATCAAAACTTATAAAAGGCATGAACACGTTGATGCCTCAAAAAGTGGTTTATGATGAACAAATTACTTTTTCTGGATACCGTCACAGTCTCCTGAATTTTACAGAAATAGTTTACTGAAAAAAGTAGATGTTTACATCTCATGACATTCAAATCCATCAATATAACTCTGAATGTTTGAAGAGCTCTTTTAATGCTATTTTAAATAATACTTTTTCAAAATTCTAAAAAGAGAAAAAATATAACTCAATAGTCTTTTCCTCAAGGTCCTTCTCATAGATTTTCATAACTGAGTAACTGAGTTAGCTATACAGAGCCGGACTTCGCCCTTTAGCACCATCTGGACAGTGATATTTCTGTGAGTTCCTAAAATATATAAAATTGAAGTTTTGTGTGCAGACTTTGTTTTGTGTGCAAAGTCTGAAAAATTTTGGCTGCAAAACTTGAAGGTTGGGACAATAAAGGACCACTGAATCTGCTATAATCAGAATATATATACAGAAACCCGATACACAGGCTGTCATATACATTCCCTTCTCTGGTGTCTGAATTCTTCAGGAGCTCCTTCCACTTTTCCCTTTTCCCTAGAATTTAAGGACCCACCCAGATTCCCCGCTAACTGAAATTGAGTTAAGGTGCATGTATGACGGCGTAACATCATTCTTGTAGTATAACCTTATTTATAGACAGAGGATCCTGATAAAGATAAAGGATAAAGACAAAGTAACCTGCACAAAGTGAATTCTCACACGTGAAGAAAGTCACAGTAAATCTATGGTAAAGTTATAAACAAAATGGATCCTTCTGATTTTCTAATCATGGACACATCTGCTTTAATATTTATTCAAAGTCCACTAAAACCTGCAGACTGTTTTTGGTGGATTGCAGCAAATGTTTGATTAAACCAATAACAATTCTGTCAAAAATGACATAGGATTTGTCCTTCTCTAATAGAATTGAGGGTCTAGTAATGCTTACTACATGTCACTACAGATATTTTACTGACATGGCCCTTCTACACACATATATGATAATACGATACATACATATCAAATCTTCCCCAAACTGGTGCTGTCCAATATGCTCAAATAATGAAGATAGCACCGGCAGGAGAGCAACTGTGGTATAATTGATGATTTGTGTAACTCCTTTCGGCTGGTTTCTGCTGTGTGTAAACTGGCCTTGCTTAAGATTTTCCATTGTTTTCTCCAGATCCTCAGCAGCATTGTCCAAAAATGCTCTCAATGCCATCCTAACAGATTCCAGACCAGTTTTCATCACAGTCCTGTTCATAGTACGGAAAAAGAATGGAGAAGACAATCCTATTAGACAAGCATGGAATAAAGCTTAGTCTTGGATTATATGAAATAAATAATAGAAATCTGAAGAAAAATCTTTCATCTTTTAACATTGCAAAATCTCCTCTGGGCAGAATAATTGACTGAAAACAAACTAACTGCACATTACTTTCTTCAGTGATTTTCCTTGTACTTTACAAAATATAATCAGTATTACCTCGCATCCAAGGTCTGCCCCAGTATGTGAAGACAGTTGACTATTGATGTTGCATCATTTCCTAGAGAGGGAGGAAAATTATACACCAATGAAGCTGAGCATAGTGTATAGCTTATCGACACTCTGCTAACTGTACCTCTGGATTTAATGAAAGAATAAATGACATAGCAGAAGAGCAACTGAACTTCTGCATGATTTCAACATTCAAGTTAAAAAACATGCAGTTTCTTGTCTTAGCCTTGTTTACACAAATGCAGTAACTAGAGGCAGTAAAGCATCTCTCACAAAATAGCTGAGGCAGTCAAGATGGAAGCACTTAAATGTGGGGTTAATTACAGCTGCAGTGTATTGCCTGGTTTTCATTTGATTTCTCTAAGTTTTGCTTTAATTAATTCAAGTTTATCTGAATATTTATCTTCTCCCTCTCAATAACATAAAAGCTGTGAACTTTCCAAAGTTGCCATTGCAGGAAGAGAACGCTTACATAAAACGTCATTTAAAAAGTTATTTTCCTGGTGTTCCCCATAGGCTGCAGCCATTTGTGGCTTAATTGGGTGTGGTCCACATGAATAACAGTCTCTGACATAATACACATATTCCATAATTATTTTTTCCCATTTAGGTATGAAAAAGAGGACTTACACACAAGAAGCCTTCTATGCATATGTTCATCCCCAAATGTTGCCATGTACAAGCCTCCTTCCTCTAAGATCACTTTTTAAGTCCAGAACAGATGTAGGCTACACAAATTTGAACCACAGCCTATTTTTATAATTTACTTTTTCTTAAATGAAATTATGCAAAAATAAAACTGCACTTTTTTGCTTCTCTTTAAATTTTCTTGATTAAAAAAAAAAAGGAGAAACAATTTGAGTGTTTAAGACAGATTTCTGAAAATACTTCCATCTCCATACAGTGATACAGTGTACTATATTTTCTCACTGGTGTTTATCTCTTAAAAATAGAAGTGAACATACAACTAAAATTAGTAATTGTTTCACTGAACTAGAGATTTTAAAAGATAAATTGCGAGGAAGGTGTGGGAGGTTTGTTTCAGCACTGAGAAAGCTGCTCTGTGCTACCAAAATTAGGAAATATTGTTGCGGTGTTCATCCGCAGCAGACTAAACAAAACTGAACCACAACTCCCACGGCTGCCTCAGCCAGGCAGCCCTGCCTTTTTTTCATTGGCACTTGTGATCATGCAATGGTACAGCGAACAGATAAGAAAGCTGAGGCGACCTATAAAATCCTACCAAAATCACCACCCCAAAATATTAACGGTTTTTTTGTCAAATCATTTTTTTTTCCTTATTATTTTGATGCTCTGGTGATAGGAATGCCAGTGCTGACTGTGCTAATGACAGCAGGTATGGGGGGAAGTACTCAACGCACACCAGACTGTGGATTGGATCATCACAGAATCATGGGATAGCTTGGGTTGGAAGGGACCTTAAAGATCATCTAGGTCCAACCTCCTGCTGTGGGCAGGGACACATTCCACTAGACCAGGCCTGCTCAAAGTCCCATCCAACCTGGCCTGAACACTTCCAGGGATATGTTCCAGCCACAAATTCTCAGCAACCTGCTCCAGAATATAATGACTTACTAGAAATTTATACAGCATAAAAATTGAATCAAACTACTTATACAAATTTGGTTTTTAAATTTGAGAAAATATAAATTAATATGCTCAATTCGCCAAAATTATTCACTAAAATCTTTCCATTTCTGCCTAGTAGTACTAATGAAAATAATGGTAAATTGGGTAAATAATTCCTGATGTACAGCTCCAGCTCTCAAACAGTAAATTATTGTGGTCAAAGTCTACTTTCACATTGTAAAGAAATAATGATTCCATGCTGAATGACAATTCCATAATCTCAATGACACTCAGATAACAAATGTGATTAACTATTTAAGTTCACTTTGTAAGACATGCATGCTTAATTTCCCATTTTATCAAACTCCTATACACCTCTTAAGCTACGTGACTTTCACTAATGGTTTTCATAAATGCAGCTGTATATTCAGAAGTACCATTCAAATTCACAATAATATAAAATACCTATACCGCAAAACTATATAGAATTGTGCTATTTGTTACAGCAAACTCCACACTATCCATGAAAGTTATTATTGAGCAACTCTTGCTTACAGAAGACGCCTTCAAAATGCACAAATAACTTTCTAGGCCCCAGCTGTGCTCAGTTACGAACATTTTCTCCTCTTCTACACAGTCTTTGTCTTTGCTGGAGTAAGTGCAACTATCTTAATCAGACTTTCTCATATCATGCAATTCACTTGCAAGGGCAGGCAAACTTTAAGGTGACTTTGACTTGAGTTATTAGGTCCACAGTAAACAACTCAATCATGCTACATAGTCTCAGGATGACCTTGTCATAATTCATGCAAAAACTACTGTGTTGAGATAAAGATTTCATACTCTGTTAGTTACTCCAGTTGTCTAGGAAAAGAATTAAAAAACAAACTACAGCCATCACAAATAATCAGCTGATCCTGTCACACTTATCTCCTAGCACTTGAACCCAGCCAAACAACAGGAAATAAACATGCTGAGATGTGGAATAGAAAAGATCTTTTCTTTAGTACAGAAGAAAGTTACGTTGACTTAGGTTTTCAATTTCAACCACAACTCATTTTAGAAAAAAAAAAAAAAGTCTGAAAACCAAATGCACAAATAACAAAAAAGATTTGAAAAATTTTAATAGTATACCTGAGCTAGTTCATTCTTTGAAGAAACAACCTAGGGTATAAATCAGAGCTTATGTGTACATTTGTGACATATTCCACCCTTCAGAAAAAGCTGCATCAATGCCCCACAGCTGCAGAACTAACTACATTCCTCCTATGATCTTTTGGCTTTATAGGCAAATCCACTCAGCTCCTCCCAAAATATTTAGAAGTGATTATCGCAAAACACCTTCCGATCTTTCTTCTCATTTTAATGGTTTTCATGATGGTCTGTAAGCTTTTTAAACACCACACTGCTGCAGCGAGTTCCTTCCCTTCAAATTGAATGAAATATGCAGGAATTGAGCTAGATGCATGTTATCATAACCAAATTCTAATTCACTAGATAACTACCCAATTAGGTATGCTCACGGATGCTAAAGTTTGCACTGCATCCATCATAGAAGCTATGTATGCACAGGATGTACTATTCTGACCCTCTTAGAACCACGGCATAAGAAAAAATTGCCAAGACTGTGCCACACATTGCATATAATGTATACACTTGATACAGACTACAAATTTACTTCAATTCAGTGATTTTCACATGGCATAAGACAAACACCGAGCTCCTGCCAAGGTCACATAATACCAGAAAGAGAGTACACATGCGTATGTGGAGTCAAGCACATCTGGGAATATTCATGAATTCCACAGAACGTAACTAAGCATTTCAGCCCACTTCTAATTCTCCTTGATGACTTTCCAATACAAATGTGCAGTTCTGATTGTCAAACGTTTTTCCCAAATTATTTAGAACAACATTACAAATCAGTAATTTTAATTTACTCATCACAATTCTTCGATAGGATAATGAAACCCAAATATTAGTTAAGACACACAGAAAACTAAACACCCCCCCCCAAACTGAAAACTATAAAAGCTTTTTGTTCCATCTAACAAATTCTGTGATCTACCAATCTAAACAATAAGTGGTCTGTGTAGACCATGCATTTCAGCCATGCAGCATGCAACAAAGCAGCACTTAACACAATGCAAAAATGGCAAAGTAAACCAAGTGATGGCCATGCTAGTATTTTTCAAGGGTCTCCTTACCAAACAGTGAAATCCTATGCCTGACAAGAACTCCAAGTTTGCAGAACAGGCTGAAGACAAAAGAAAAATAAAAGAGAAGAGAAGGGAAAAGGAAAAAAATAAGGGAGGGAGGGGGGGACAAGAAAGAAAAAATAACAGCTGATATATGAGCAGGAAAAGCAACATGATGTCACGCAGAAAGAATCAATTGTCTGAGCAGAATGTGGGACAGAATACTAAAGAAAGAATTTTCAAGTGCATATCCTTAACAAACATGGTTAAATAAGCACATATTATAATTAAAGAAACAAACAAAAAAATTAAAAGCAAAGCTAATTAATATAAAAGCGTTCTATACAATAACCCACAAGGAAATAACCATCAAAGCTTTAAAAAGTAAAATGTGGTCATTGTGCTATACAGGATACCACTGACGATTTGAAAACAAAAGGTAAGGGAATCAGATTAACTGAGGTGTGTGATGGCAAATGTTTAACCAGTTCAATTAGGATCTTGTAAACTTGAACACAGAAAGAATTTCTTTTCAAATAAGTTTTTTTTAAAAAAATATTGCCTCTCACATGTTTTAAAACAATATGATCAATGATTTTAGTTCACATGTTTGAACTACTTCATGTGCTGATAAACAGCACTGCATTGAGAACAAAAGAGTGAAATTTTGTGTTAATTCATAGAAGCAGGAACAAACTGCCCTACCCAAATTGACCTGGGCTCCAGATTAAGGAGGAATTAGGCCAATCTTCATGATCTGGTTTAGCATGAGAATATTCACCATGAAAGCCCATTTTGGTGTTATTATTTTATGCTGCAAACCCCTTCATCTGCTATAAATGACATGAACAATATCATGTCATTTTATTAAGCTACTTAATTAATAGGCACACTGGCTATTTATTAGCCTCTGATTTAAAAGCAAAAGATACAATAAGCATGTCTGCACAGCCTATGGATGAGATCTGAACATGTTGTTCCATTTACAGACAAGAGCATGGTGTCAAATGGAAACATTTATGTCCAGAATCACAACAGCCAGGTTAATGTGGTATTGAATCCAGCTAATTAGCCAGTGCACAGTGATCCACTTTAGCAACAGCAACTGCTCTGTTTTAGAAATGAGTCTGCTTGGTGCATGTTCAGGGATCTCTGTTCACTTTTTACTCCATGATGCAGACATAAACTATATATTCTTTTATGAGGATCTTGGTTCACCAAGTCCAACAGGAAAAGCTGTACAGAAGCATGTTAGCATCATATAGATTTTTTTGTCCATTCTGGAAAAGACATAAATAGCTCACCAATCTGTCTTATGTTCTGACATACAAATATTACTCAACTGACTGCACCATTCAGTAGATGCTATGCTTTCACAATATGAGACTGAAACTATTATCTACAGAGTATTTAGTTGAGGTTAAATAAATAAGTCCAAATTGCCAATACTTAGATAGACGTTCAGAACCAATTTCATACAACTACAGTAGTATAAGAACTTGTAACATGGTCTACTGGATAAGAAATTCAAAAAACCCAAACAGGAAGAGGTTGGTTACAAATACAACAGAATATAATGCCACCACATTTCAGGAAGAAGCCTGACCCATATTTGTCAGCAAAACAGATCTGGATTTACTGTATTTTCTGAATATGGAATGGTTGTTGCATATGCTAAGATTTTCACTGCATTATCAGTATCCAAAATTATACTATTCCATAGCATAACGAATGCAAGTTTATCTTCACTGGATAAGGAAAGCAGTCAGGAACTGCCCTTAGCTTGAAGCAAATTCTATGTAGGAGGTGCACTCAATAGGACTAGCTATTAGTCATCCAAGGTTTCCTTGTATCTGTTTTCTTCTCCTTGGCTGACACATCTGGATGGCACGTAACCCAAGTTATGGCAGCTGCTCTGGTCTTTTTGCAGGGCTCTGTGTTCAGGAATCTCACACAGCTATAGAGCATATGCGCATAAATCCTGAAACTCTGTGCAGCACGTATGCTGATATATTTCACATATTCCAGAAGTAGGAAGTTTATTGCTATGACTTAACAACTGTAAAAATACTGTTATCCAGGACATTACAGACAGAAAAATAGCAGCTCATAAGACTGGTAAATTATTTCTATGCATGTATTTTGATACAGTTTTTAAATCCCTTGAAGAACACCATTCAGACAAGCTGCCAGATCAGAGTAGTCCATGAGATGACACAAAGTCAAGACAGCCATTACTTACTTGTGCTTAATATGGTGCTAGAAATTTCACTCAGTATTCACACAACTTTGCAAGCCCTGCATGTCTGTATGACCACCAACTGGCTGTCAGCCTCAAAATACAGCAATTCAATATTGCATGGTTCATGCCCAAGAACAGCCAAGAAGGCAACCATCATGCATGCCCACATTACAGGTATTCAAGAGGTCCTGTGTGAAGCTTGTAATCCCCCTCACTAAACGGGAAATGTGGGTTTCAGTTCAATCAAAACTGAAATTAAATGAAAACATCTTAGAGAGATGGTCTTAAAAAAAGGGTAACTTCAGGGAAAGAATCAAGTTAGTATTTCTGTGATAGTACTACTCTTATTACTATTTATAAAACTAAAGAGTAGAAAGAATGCAACTCCCTTATCTTTAATTTTTATGATGGATATTAGTAATGATATTTATTGAAACTCAGCTACAAATAAGTTTGGCTTTTAAATCAAACATAAAATTTTGCAGGAATAATGATTTCAGTATATATCTATTTCTAACAGTGAAAACTGATACATAATTGTATACTCTGTGCCACAGACTATGCAAGTGCTCCACTGTTGGATACAAGGATAAATTGAAGTCCCCTGCATGCTAAAATCATCCCTTTTAAACAGCGTATAATAATAGCTCTGTACTCCTCTCCATTTTACACAATGAATTTTCCTAACAGGGAAAAAAAGTGAAAAATTATTAATTCGTGTGTACATTAAAGTATTTCTGTGCCTCCCACTTCTCACTTTCCCAAAATCAACTGATGCTCTTTAAAGACAAACACACATATGCATAGACATTAATATTATTTTAAGCTTTACCTTGTCACCATTTCTTTCTCTTTATTAGAGGCATGGCCTCCACTGGTGAGAGGCCTACTTGCTGAAGATAAGAAATACAGGCGATGATTTTTAAAATACTGATCAATCAAAGGGAGCACAACCTGAAATTATATCAGAAAGAGTGGTTATCTCAGGACCTTCTTTACTCTGTTCTGTATTATGCTTTGTAAGTCACAACTACAGACAGAAGATTTCAAACAGGTTTTCTGTTTTAAAACCTCTGTTTCAGGGGTTTTTTTAACAGCTATTCCTCTGAAATTCTTTAGTATTCAAGGCACTTAATATGTCATCAAGAAAGGCAACAGAAAAAAAATTTACATTATCACTGGGACTTATCTGTGGTTTTTTTAGAAGGAGTACAAGGCAGAAAGTATAATTTAATTTTATCTCACAATTTAAGATTTTTACCACATCACATAACCAAACACAACTAGTACTCTTTGCTCCTTTTAATATAGGTTGAAAAAAAATCACCTACAACTGTCAGCACGCTAACAGCACTTAGTTCTAGATATTTCAAATAAAATTCCCAAAACAACCTCCCTTACTAAGGGCTTGTCCACAGAAGTTTTCCTGTTTACTTCCAGCAGTGACTATTAGTGCCCACTGCAGGTGTCAGCCAAGAGGAGATCCAAAATAAATGGCCAGAAAGAAAATATGAAATTGCTTCCTTTTTGGAGCATGGTTCACAAGAAAGTGGAATGCCAGCTTCTGAGCCAATCAGCTTCGCAAATACCACATGGAAGTGTTCTAAGGCATTGAAATTACAACTTACTGCACGGATACCAGGATTAGAAAATGCTGCAACCAGTTGCCTTTTCTTATTCACTGATGAATTCAAAAGGCATTTTTGAATATGGATTTATCATACAAGATTTTACGTGTGAAAGGCATAAGCAGATTTTCTTGGTTTATAATGTGTAAAATCACGACAGAAAAAGGAGAATTGTGCTGAGAGGAATCTCATGACTGTCAGAGGGAAGGGGAAGTGGAAGTGCAAAGTCCTGCACTTGAGGAGAAGTCCAGTTACCAGCACACACTGAGGGCTAATCAGCTGAAAAGCAGTTTTGCAAAGAAGGACCTGGGGATCCTCAGTGGAGAGCAAACAGACCATGAGCCAACAATGCCCTCTTACTGCAAAGGCAGCCAACAGCATCCTGGATTGAATAACACAGAGTGCTTGTCAGCAGGTCCAGGGAAGTGGTTCTTCCTCTCTACTCAACACTGGTGAGACCACATCTGAAGTGCTGTATCTGGGTTCTGGTGCTGTATCTGGTTCCAGGCTCCCCAGTACAAGAGAAACATTGACATACTGGAGAGAGTCCAGTGAAGGGTCACAAAGATGATTAAGGAACTAGAGGATCTTTCAAATGACAAGAGACTGAGGAAGCTGAGACCCTGACATGGGGAAGAGAAGGCTCAGGGAGGATCTCATTAATGTGTATAAATATCTGAAGGGAGGGGGTAAAGAAGATGGACCCAAGCTCTTTCCAGCTGTGACAGGACCAGAGTCAACATGCACAAACTGAAACATGGTAGATTCTCCCAGACCATCAGGAAACAGTTTTTTACTGTCAGGGTGACTGAGCACTGGCACAGGTTGCCCAGAGAGATTGTAGAGTCTCTGCCCTTGGAGATAACTCAAAAGACGTCTGGACATGGTTCTCTGACACTGCTACGCAAAGGGCCCTTTCAAACTCAGCCATTGTGTGACTCCGTGATGGAGACAACAGCATGGTTTTAAAACAAGAGAAATAACTACCATGACACTGACAGACACACAGCTGTCTTAATTCCAATAACTATTGCTCCCACTAGCCTGCCTGAAGACTGTAAAAGAGAAAAATCTTAGACTAAGCCAGAAAACAGAAAATGTAGGGAGCTTATGAATAACATCATATGAGTAGCTGCATAACATGGAGCAGGAAATAACGAGAATAAAAAATACAGTCCTATAATCTTCCCACATCTATACTTCATGCTACATTGTTTTCAAGCTATTTTTATTACTGCTGTTTTTAATTAATAAAAGAATTAATTTAACATAGAAAAACACCACTATAACAACAACAGTTACTAAAAAATGTTCTCACTTCTCACTATGTTGACAAAGAATAAGCAAAAATATACTGTACTTTGGCAAAAAACTTGATTTCTTGTTCATATGGGAATTGCTCTCCTTTGCCTCTGCTGCCACCATCTGCAGAGAGAAGAAAATTAGTTCCCTGTGATATATCCTAATTACAGTCTACTCCACTTTTTCTTAGGAAGTGTACACTATAAACAAGTAATACTGGTCATCTTCAGATGTAGATTTAAGGTACCCCAAACAGTATATGCACTAGTTAAAGTGGATATAAAGTGGATTGCATGACTACCTCATTAGAGGAAAAGTAACAGCAAATAAAATGTATAAAGAATAATTGCCCAAATCTTCATAAAAGTGTAGGCATCTTGTAGTCCATAGAGATATGGATGCCTTTGTGAGATAAAGATCTGCTGCTATGTTGATCTTTTCTTGTTACAAGCAACAATTTGGAAGCCTGAACTCAGATTCTAATAAAACGCCTTTCTCCACTTGTTCGCAGGAGAAACAGAATTAACAAATTTTCACTCCTCATTTGTGAACTTTGTACTAAAGAACAAAATTAATAGTTAGATCTACCCAACTGAAATTTAAATTGCTTCACTCTTCCCTTACTATTAAAAAAAAAAATCACTTTCAAAATAAAATCTGGTACAGCTTCCAAACTATTTATCATTTATTTATTGTCTTCTTTCCATTAAGCTATTGAGGGAATTCAATGGTATTTGTTCCACTAATGTTTCTAGTGTTTCAGTATTTAATCATTATCAGTCTTGCAGTTACTCCAAATTTATGTAGTTAGGAATGATGAAGCCATGGTAATCAAGCATTAGCAGCAGAAGTACCGTGATGAGTTACCAAGACCAAATTTTTGTTACTGTAAGTAACCACGGCACATAATAACTCAAAAATCTGAAAAATTTCCACATTAAAACTAGATTGGTTTTTAGATGAGCATTGATTTATTCAATCTCCCCGATGTTCCTGCTACTGTCATTTACAGCATATATGAGTATGAGGCACAGTATATGTTATGTGTCATTGCAACTCCCATGGTCAAAACAGAGTCTGCACCTGGCCAGTTTTTTTGGCTTTTACTGCTCATGTAAGAAGCTGACTTGGGTCATCAAATTTTGTATTTTCTAATCTTCACCCAAAGCAGATAAAGTTAAATCCTTCATAGCACTGTTGACAAAACATGTGCCAGGTATTTGTGAAAGAACATTGCCATTGTTGGAGTTTGTTGAAGATGTTTCTCTACTCCCTTTTCCAGAGAAAATTTCAGAATGGTACAAATGACTGGTTTCATTTTCTCTCTGAAAAAGGGATTACATGTGAGTAGCAATTATTAATGTGGACAAGGGAGAGAGATTATAATTTTATGCATAAATGCAAGCAGGCAGCTAGTTTTCTTTTTCAAAGAATGAAAGTGATAAATTTTGGCTGAAAATTTTTAATCTGATGCATGAATATGGGAAACTGGAATGAATGGCAATTACATAACTCCAAAATTCAAGATATTCATCAACTACAGGAAATTAAAGGGAAAACTAGTCCAGAAAAGAACCAGTCTTTAAAAGGTTTTCTGGTGGTTTTTATAACATCAGACATCTTAGGTAGCAACTGTTTTAAAAAATGTGCAAGGGGTACTGTACCAAACTCCAAAATGTACTGATGGGCTTCATCCACATATCTTATAAGCTGCTGAAGGAAACTGTAGGCAAAACGTTTCTCAATGGAAGGCGTGTCTAATTCCAGGTCCTTAAGTCCTCTGTAAAAAGAAGCAAGTAAATTTTTACACATGCAGAAGGACTCAAAGCAGTCTCACCTCTCCATGTAGTCTGACACCATTTTCTCTAGTAATGATTATGTGCTTATTAATATAAGAATTTTTTGTGTGTTTGATGTAGACAATACTCTTACTTAGGTTTTGAGCAATTTGTTAAGACACAACTAAATTTCCCAACTAGAAGGTTAGAAAAACAATTACACTTGTCAAGCAGAATAACCAACTATTATTATAATTTATTTCCATTACTTGTAAGGCATTACTATCTTACTTTTCCCTCCAGGGACTGATTCTTGGGTGAGGGAGTTTTGAAGCTGCAAAAATATTTTGATTTAAACAATCAAACTAGAAGTAAATCTAATATCCATTACTATGACTTTTCCTGAAAAGTCTGCGTGCAAATGGAAAAGTTTTGAATAGCTATGTAGCATTCATGAAAAATCAGAGGAAGACCAAAACAAAGTGATGGAATCGCCTTTCCAGCATGTTCCATCCATCTTAGTTACTAGTCTGATATAAAAAAGACATCTTCTTTCCACAAGAATGAATCTCGAAAGCGTGAATCCATGTCATGGGCTGATGTCCCTAGCAACAAGCTGGCACTGCCATAAGCCTTTTTTATGCAGGGTCAGGACTTAATTGATAGCACATGAAAAAGCAATTCTTAAACAGCAAGGGAATCAGTCACACCTCGTCTCCCCCAACTCATGCACCAAGTTATATTAGTACTCAGCTAGGCTGCAAGTTTAAAAAGTATACCTACTGCATATTTATGGCATAGAACTGCCTGTGTACTGCGCATTTATGATTTAAATTAAAACACTGATGATGGTAGGGTTCAGATTCAAAAAAGAGATTCTGGAATTAAAACAGCTTTCTCAGCTGTCGATATCAGTAATGGTACAATAATGTCTGCTTCATTAAGGCTATCTGATCAAGGACCTCCTCAATGCAAAAGGGGGTAATAAAAGAAAAAAACACAAACCAGAAAACCTAGAGACACAAATCGGGTAGACAAAAGATGGAGGAGACAACACTGGAGAACAAAAATCTCAAGTTTACTAATTAAGGGACCATTAAGAAACCTCAGACACAACTTTGGAGAGGGCCGCTTGAACTTTGAAACTCCTAAGAGGAAGGGACATGAGGATTTGGATTATTTGTACACAAAGCAATGCTCAGTACACAAAGCAATGTCAGGATATATGGGGGGGAAGGATCAAGAAAGAGCAAAGTGGAGAAGAGACAAAAACAGATTTCAAAATAGCTGGTCACATGTAAACTGTGGCCTTTCAAATCAGTTGACTGACTGAGCCCTGTACCTCCTCACTAGAGTTTGTCCTATATTCTTATTAAATGCTTTCATACCTGTATCTCTGTGCAATGTCAGTCATTAGTCCATTTGCTGTCAGGAGTAAATGGCAGCTATTGGCTGGACCAGCAGGAGTGGATACTAGGCCAGCAACTGGAGTCAGGTTTGGGGTGTAGGTGCCCCCATGTCTGTGACCAACGGGGTGAATAAAGGTCTCAAGCATCAGTAGCTGGAGACACCACAGCTTTGGGGAACATCTCTATGGGCCCCTACAAACTCTGAGCCCAGAGTGGCAGCTTCAGCAGGGACTGCCGTAAGTGCATTTGGTAGCAGCCATTGGAGTCAGACAGTCAAGGGCATTAGGCAGTGTCTGCAACTCCAGCAACTGGAAGCCCCAGTTGCCTGCCCCTGGGGTGGGAATGCTGTGGTCTAAAAAAATTCCAGCTAATGTGAAGAAGCAGTGTCAGTAAGATGAGGGAGATCTTCTGCACCAGCAGCTGGAGTGGGCCTTAGTGCCACATGCTTGGCAGGGGTCAAGTGTTTCTATCTTCCCTAAACTCAGTTTGCATGGGGGTGTAGAGATATGAATGGTCACTGTCAAATAAAGACTGTAAAGAAACGTGAGCAAGGCATATATGGCAGAAAGTACAGTGGTGAGCAGACCAAAAACATGAATCAGGTCCTTTTTTGTTTAGACAAGGCAGCTGTCAAAGGTGCAGCAAGTACATTGAGTTTATCTTCGTGGAAAGGCCTGTGTTTAACCAGCAGGGGAGGATGCAGAGGTAACAGGAGCCAGTTGCTAGACAATGAGTGTGTCCAAGTTAATGCTTATCTTACCATCCCTCTCAGCCTTCCACTCTGCAAAAAACCCCAAAAGCCACTTCTCACTTGTGTTTGACAGGAATAAAAAGGGTTAGTGGAAAAGGAATATGCACTCCTGAATACAGTTGATCATTTTGACAGGGAATAATGAAAGAAACCTTTAAGTAGATGCATCTTTCATTGCACATCCTACTGCGCTGACAGGAAGTAAACTGAATTATTCCAGATACCCTGAAAGATTTTACCAAAATTATTAAGATTACTGTGGGGCTCTAGAAACAGGCTGGAATTCACACGTGATAGAAAATAATGGAAGTAGGCAGATTTTAAGTAGATGTGCTGGGCTAATTAATTCACAATGATTACTTAAATTGATCTCAATGACTGTTTTGTTCACTTACTAATGTTCAAGTCCTGCAAGGCTCAGATATGCTTTCAGCCTCTTCTAGTGATTCTGATTTTTTAAGTCATACTGATGAGGCAGAAAAACTTCCAAATTAATTAAAATTTTATTCATGCTACATTTAGGAGGTAAATACACCATATTAAAATGAATTATGCATGTTATTCTGCAGACTATTCACTATTATTACATTTACACTGTGGATTGCTTAAAAATTATTTTAAAACATCACTTTTCACTTCTAAAATATTTTAACAATACTGTAAATGAACTCAATTAAAATAAATTAGTCGTATGTTTTAAACTGTCTTATCCAACCAATTGTCTAGAAATTCCTTTAGAGAGGAACATGTGCTTGAATATGTGCATGAACCTGTAACTAAGACTTAATAATTCTGTCATTTGTAGAAAACTAGTATGTTTACTAACAGTTGGATGCATGGACACACACCAGAAAGAAAAAGCAGGCTGCAACATTGAGAAGGAAGGCAGAAGACATGTAGAGATTCTGGAGAACTCTGTTCATGCCTTCCAAAAACCCTGCTACTAACTCTGTAATCCATTTCTCCCTTACAGTGTTTTCTATGAAGGAGCTCATCCTTATTCCCAGGTACTGAAACATCAAAATGATCAAAGAGTTTTGTTTTGATAGAAGAAATCCCAGCAAACAAGCAACAACCAAAACCAAAAAAACTTGCCACAATCAACCAAACCACAAAACAAAACAAAACAAACCAGACCACTGAGGACTATCAGAAACTTTCTGTGACATTAATATTGAACAGAGAATTACCTGGAGACAACATATCCATTAATCTGTAGAAATTTCAGAATATCCTGTGCTTTTTCTCTGTCCTTGGCTTTTTCTTTGGCTGTGAGTGTATCATAAGGAACAAGAAGGGGATGGTTGCCTCCTCCTACTATGGAGCATCAAGAGAATTAAAAATTAAAGTGTTATCTGTTGACATGTTAAGTCCCAGTATGTCAAAGTACTATCACAATAATACACAGCACATTACAGTAAATTCTAGTCTGAAATAACAATATACTTGTCTGTTTCCTTACACAAACCTTAAAAAATATTCAGATAGAAACTTTGGATATGGTTACATCGTTCTAACATATTTGCTACAAGTACCAGCTAAATATGCTGAACCTATTGCAAAAACTCCTAAAGAAGAAAAAAATGCCTGTTACAAACGTATTATACCTATAACTTCATTTAATGAAACTGAAAATATTTCAATAAATAACACATCATTTCCTAAGAAACCAAGATATAAACAAATATATAGACATACACCAAGTCCTGCTTTTAAACATTCTAACGATAGAGTTCATCAAGTTTAGCAAGATATATACATATCTAAAAATATATTAAAGTGATACAGTTCTACTTGATATTAATAAATTAAAGACAGAAAATTTGAATACATCATTCAAACATGGTTCACACAACTGTCCAGCAAAAGATCAAAAGAATGCTGCAAACCAGAGGTAAAAAGAATAAACTTCATTGTATTGCTTACAAAAATCTGACATATTGATGTCTACTGAATGTAGATATTTAATTTGGAAGGAAAATAATGCTGCTATTGTTAATACAAATATCTGCATAAAAAGAAACATTCTTAGGAGTTCAACTTCTAAGATCACCACTGAATAACAAACCTCAATAAATTCCTATGACAATTGTGCTGAAACCCCAGGAAAACATAAAGCTTATGATCAGATTTATCTCTGAAAAAACACTAAGAAAGTCTCTAAAAATAACAATATTTTTTAAAAGGAACAAATTCCCTCAGGAAAATATTGGAGACATATCACTGGATGATTTTTTTTAAGCTACATTTTCTGAAATTTTCCATTAGTTCTGCTTGAATCCAAGTACATGCAAAATGATAACCTAGTGGGCAAGTCTGGTGGTGAGTTGGGTTTTTTTGTTTAGTCTAGATTTGTCTTATGAAGTACAGTCTTTAACATTGGGATGATTGGCTTTTATTCTCCTATAACCAACATGATGTAATTGTACCACATGACAGATATGCAAAATGCATATAAGTTCACATTATTCTTCTGTCTTTTACACATGGGTAAAGAAATATTTCAAGACTGGCATATGAAAATACTGGAGGAACACCCTCACCTTTTTATCCACTTGCAATAAAAGAAGCAACATAAATGAAATCATGGACCACTGGGTAATAGTCTGAAAGACTAATGCTAGAAGAAAAATGGATTAATGTGGCTTAAATTTATTTACAACCTTTGGGTTTCCTTCCCTTGATAGATCTGAATTGGTAAACTACTTAAACAAGAGCAGTTACACTTGGTATTATAACAACTTTCAGGCACTAAAAATCACAATCAAGAATAGATACGTCTCTAATTCTTCTTTGTCAATTAAAATTTGTTGTTCCTTTTTCTTCTTTTTAATGTCTTCTCAAACCTAAGGTAGTCACAGAAAACTTAAAATAATGTAAACACCTATAGTTAACATTACCTTTTGCTTCAAGCTCCATTTTCTTTTTCTTCGCCCATATGTTATGGTAGTTTTCAGCCATCATCTCAGCCATAGCCTTAGGAAAATGGAGAGCTTAGTGACATGGGTTGCAATGATTAACTGTCAAGAAGCACAAGTTTCTGGTTGGTATTAAATAACAAGTTTTGTTCTCTGGGAAGTTTAATACAATTACACTGTAATGGTTCACTGGAAACAAGTTTTTATTGAAAAAATATTATATAGAATTTGGGTAGAATTGGTATAGGTATAAGAGTCAGGAACCTGGTGCTGAAGAAAGAACTAATACAGAAAACAAGGAACCACAAAGAGAAGAATAGTCTGGAAATAGTACTGGGGTGTGAAATGGGGGACTTCATTCTCAAAACAAGGCCAGCAAGAGCCCTCTGAAGACACTGTAAAGGGAAAGACAGACCAGCAAGCCAGAGGACTGAATCAACATTGTTACTGCTGGCTGTGGCAGATTAATTACGAACCCATGGATACAGCTGCTTCTATGTGGCTCATTTGTGTGACCACACTGTTAAAAGCACCAGCCACTTCAGAGCACATATTAGTCTATATATTCTTCCTACAAAACAAACTCCTTCAGACCGGTGGACTAGAAGCTAGACCCTGAACCAAGCAAAACAGACAAGGGCCTCCAGTGTCTACCTGGTAGGAAGTATTGCGACACGAAACAACCTTTTAAACCCACCTCTACTGTTCTCCTGGTTGTGCACTCTCTAATTGTACAAAGTGGTGGAATTTTCTGCAGATTTCACTTTACATTTCTTTCATGGACTTACAGAAACCTTCCCATCTTCAGTAAGAATTTTGAGTAACGAGTATTTCTCAATACCAATGTCTTTATTTGTGAGAATACTCATGAATTCAGGAACTTTTCAGCCATATCTTATTTGTCCATTAGATAGTTTGTTTCACAAACTTTTTTCCAGTGAATACATTATGACAGATATCTCTACTATTCAGTAAGCTGGATACCTTCTGTCATGCACACTCTAATCCTGGTATTTTGACAATCCCAATTAGGACCTCAGAAGGATGCAGAGTAGTCTGTTTTCGCAACACCTAGCAAAGCAGGGTGCTATGAAGATGTTTTTAGAGCAAGACCTAGCTGCTCATGGAGCTAAAATGTGAGCAGGTGACTTAAGACCAAAATGAAGAGTATTTTGCAGACTTACATTTTTGGCCATGGTCATGATTCTTGCTAGCTAAGCCTGAACTGCAATTTGAAAGATATTAAACATTTTCTAAAATGTTCAAAATTACACATAGTTAATTTTTAAAATGCAGATCTCATTAATACCCAACACGTTTAGATATTTCCTCAATGTCTGCATCAGGACAATTAATAGCTGAAATTGCATTTTAATTAAATTTGTTTAGCTTTTAAATAACAAGCTGGTTTCAAAGATGTCCTCTCTTCACAGGGCAAATGAATCATAAAGCAAACAAGCTCTGCCTTAGAGCTAAGGACTACAAAGGAAATACAAGTAATGACAAGTGTTAGAGGGTACAGCACATACAAAACAAATAAGCAAGGGATTAACAGACGTTTCAATGCCCTTTGTATGTGATTTGTGGCAGGATGGTTACTTTTGTCTAGGTTTGACTTACTGCATCATAATACTTTGATGATATTCACATGGTGAGCTGTTTCCTCAGCCTTAAATAAAGTCTGCAAAGTCCTTCAACTATGTTTACACAAAGGTTTATACAAACATTAAATGTCATAATTATAAGGCATCTTTGTTACCAGTTGAAAATAAGAATGTAGTGGTAGAGGCAGTTATTCAATAATCAATTTTATGAACTCTTTGGAATGATCAGCAATCTACTGGCAGTTAATTGGCATAAAATTCTTTTAAAGCTAGGCAGCAATCTAGAACTGCTAGAACTATAAAACTAGAAACTGCAAGACAGCAATCAAGGAGTGGAAATCCAATGTGAGAATCTGTTTAGAGGTACAGTAGAGTAGATCCTCCACAGTTAGTCAATTAATTTACTACCACTGCTTGTTTCCTGCAGTATGGCAAAGCTCAGTGTGGGCAAAGTTAACCCTGTGTTTCAGGAGTCTATTGTAGCCAGCTTTGAACACCATGTTGCCATCAATAGACTGGTACAAACACTCATGCTAACTAATTTAAAACGATTCAGTTTATGCCTACATTACATTGCAATTTTATACTCACAGGGAGTCAGTAGACTGTAAAATCTAGCACCATACTCCAGCAAACACCATGAAAAAAATCCTAACTAATGACAGAAACATAGATTATCAACTAAAACCTATTGGCCCAATAACAGCAACCTACTGACACATCTGTCAAAATCCTACCCCCAATTCCTTCATTCTCAATTCTCACAGTACTTAATGGTTTCTGATTCTAATTCCTTCAGTTTAGAGAAAACAAGAGCCTTGACTATATGTTTTGGAAAGATGGTGGAGAAATGAATGGGAAACAGAAAAAATTGACGCTGCTAGCTCTTCTAAACAGGATTCTCTTCAAAATGTCAAATGTTCACAAAATGAACTGGGAAAATCAATCCAGGGCTAAAGAAAATTTTGAAGGTTTTCAACACGAACCATGTTTTTTAAGCAACACAGGATCAAAGAGAATAATGAAAAAGACAAAAAAACCCCACCAAAACGAAAGCATATCAAAATAGGTAATATTTGGTACAAAATTGTTTAAAATTAACTAGCAAAACAGACAAAATGAAATTGTAAAACAAACCACAAGCATTTTAGGTGTTTCTGACTTACATGTAAGTCTCTGGAGAGGGTGACATTGCTCATGTCAATTGCTCGAGGAGTGTAACCATGGGCTGTATCTACAGAGATCTGAATGACAAATGTGCAAAACAGTGGAGTTATGCAAGTATTTAATATGAAGAAGTTAACATTAACAAGATGCTGAAAGTAATTAAAGAACTTAATTAAGAAAAAATTCATTTGTAGATCTATAGAGAGCAAAAGGATCCTTTGTGGCCCAGCTGAAAATACATAAGGGGTGGTAAACTTCAGTGAGAATTAGGCAAAGGTCAACAGAGTTTGTTTCCAAAGACAGATGGCCATCAGACACAAATCACTTTAATTAAATACAAATTTCACTTGAACTCATTTAAGGTTTGAACTTATTGTGGATAAGGATAAAGTTATGATTAAATCTCTGCATTTCCTAAAGATTCTTTTTTTTCTCAGCAGGCAAAATCTCACATAATCTAGTTTAAGGTGAATTCAGGCAAAAATCAAACCTTGAATTTAGCTTTTCAACCCTATTTCTACGTTTAAGACTAGAACATATAAATAGTTATCTTTTACCTTCTGTCCCTCCTCCCCACCCAGAAAATATCACCATTTTTTCATTCTTTCTTTTTACTGTCTAAATTTGTCACAGGTTTGCTCATTACAATGACACAATTTGTCAAAGAAGGATAAAAAGTGACAGAGGTTCCCTGGACGACAAGACACTGATGCAAGAAGTGTGGCTAGAAAAGGGTCACTGACATGTTTTCCCCCATGGATTATGCAGTAACAGGTATCTCTTGCTTTAAAAAGAACAGTGTCCAGGCTTCTCTTCCTACGTGGGATATTACTTTCATATGCATGTATACCAGCATAAAGAGCCCTAAAAGTTCAAAGGCTTCCTTTGAAAAGGCAGTTATTATTAATGGAGAATAACACAAAGTTTTTAGCAAAGTGGCTCACTTGACTGGTTTGAGATATGCGACGCGTCCGATTGTACAGTGCCATGGAATCTCCTTCCCGTGTTCTTTCAATTCTCCATCCCCATGCCAGCATAGTTTTTAGTGATTCTTTGATTGGCCATCGATAAATTTCTTTCTCCTAGAAACATGCAATAATTAACTTATTAACAATAATGTAGCTGTACAGAGCAAAAAGTTACTGTTGGACTTTTTCCTGGTTATACTGAGATGCAAAGAAATGTGCTGAATTCAATCATTATGGGCCAGGGTTATTGAAATGATGCAAATAAATCATATAAGATATTAAAACATTTATTTGTCATTTCAGAGGTGGGGAGAAGAATTCGGACCTGGCAGGAAGCTGATGATCTCAGTGGTGTTAATAGCATTCTAAGACATGAAATCAAAGGTGGAGCAGTAATTATCAGGAGTAACACAGTGTTTATCTGCTACATGAACCAAAAAACCATAATCACAGAATCATAAACAAGTCTGTGTTGGAAGAGAACTCTGAACATCTTCTGCCTCTACCTTCTGTTGAGGTCAGATAAGCTATCTAATTGGGCTATCAAGATTAGGTTATCTAGGTCTTGCTCTGTCATGCCTTCAATATGCAGGTGATTTCACCACTTCTTTGGGCAAGTTATTCCAATGTTTAAGCTGTCAAGATAAGAAGGATTTCCAGAAAGCATTTCTGCTAAGAACCTTACACCCATTGCCTCTTGTCCTGTCACTGTGCACCTCCATGAAGAGAATACATCCATCTTCTCTGTAACTAATGCTTAGGAACCAGGAAACCAAGACCATATCTCCAGCAACTTTCTCTTCTTTAAGCTGAACAAACCCAGTTCCTTCAGCATTGCTTCATTTATATCAAGTTCTCTAGATGTCTAATCATCTTTGTGGCTTTCTGCTGGAGAACAGACAAAGCCTAAACCTAAATCTTCACTAAGCAAGAAGGCATTCCTGTACGACCTCACTGCAAAAATATAGCAGCAATATCACACTTCGGTTTCACTGGAAGTTATGCCATGTAGATTCAGCTATGTGAGAAAAAGTTTGAGTGGCCTATTTATTATACAATAAAACCCTTCTTCATCTTTTCAGGATTTTGAGGAAGGCAACAACCACACATTAGCTGACTTAGTGTAAATATTTTTTTCTTAAAATGATGCAAACAAAAGGTGATATTTTCAGTTATATTTCAGCAACCCTGGATCAAGCATGAACAAATCCCTTACCTTTTCAGACAGTAGCTTATATTGTTTCATTAATGGTTGCACTTTGGCAGATTCAGAAAATGTTTCACCATACGTCCATCCATTGGCAAACTGAAAACAGCAATAAGAAGGACGAAATGGGGAAAAGCAGAAAATTATGAAAAATCCTGTTTTTATTGGTAGAAATGCACTGAATAATGCTTCCACAGAGCTGTTCTCTTAAAGTTTCCTTTCTCTTATTCTCTCAACATTTTCTCAACCAACATTTATATTATCTACAAATTAAGCTATGAATCATGCAGCATGCCATCTTTGTGCAAATTAATGATTACCAAAGCAACCATATCAATACATTTTTCTTTTAATGATTTTTATAAAGCAGAATACTGTGCTACAGTTGAGGAACTATTTTTAACATTGGACAAACAAAATGCACAAAGGCTAAAGAGCTTATTTGGCTAAAACAAAAAAACAAAATTCAGGTCCCTAAAACTGTTAAACAATTAGCAAGTGTATTTACTCAAAAGTCAGCAATGAAAATGATGAAATGATTAAATACTATTTTGAAATACTCATATGCACTTAGAGAACTTTCCCCAAATATATTTTAAGAAAACAGTATGTCTATATCTTACCTACATACCAACTTGTAGCATTATGAAAAATAATAACATTCAGAGTAAAATATTTTAAAGATTAAATGGATTCAAATAAAAGATCTGATTTTGCTTTAACAGGAATGTAGATTTTACCTTTTCCATTGACCATTTGTCATGAGCATGTTCTGCATATTTGTTAATGAAATACTCCAGCTTTTCAGGGATAGTAATGCTGAAAGTGAAAAGAAAATTAGCACTATATCACACAGGCTAAAATTGAATGGTTTTTTGGTAAAGAAAACTTAAAAATAAATAATAAATAATGCATACACCCTTTCTATGCATCTTACTGTGCTCTTCTTCTCACATACAACTTGCTCCAAGGCCCAATTAAATCAAGGTAGTAATCTGAATTATTTCATGGGCACTGAATGACAACCACAGGACTTTTACTTCTTTGAAAGAGGTGTGCAGGGAAAAATCAAGAATAAGATCAAGCACTAGTGTTTTCTGTCACGTATTTTCTTAGTATTAAAGACATAACTACAACCTATAGTTTCAGAAATACGGTAGTAACTTATTGCACATGTCCATTATAAATTAAGTGTGCTAACAGTCCTTTTTGAAACATTATCTATTTTATATAGTCCTAGAAATAGTATTATATGTTTGAAGCCTCAAATTTATGACAACTTGAATATTACAACTAAGACTTTATTTTACAACACAACAGTGAATATTAAAAACATAAAAATCCTTAATAAAATAATAAAACCCCACAAAAATTAATAAACTAGCCCTTCAATGGGTGTACAGGAGAATGCAGAAGTTAAGGTTTCTGAAGCTGTAAAAAAAAAAAATTATTCTTAATCTTTAAACAAGGACTAGAGGCAGAATTCTCTCCCAAAAATAATTTATCAAATATCAGTAGTTTACTTCATCAGCATTCCTATGAATGAAAGGGAATTACTGCTTTTGATCACTGATGAAATAGCAATATCTTCCCTCCTAACATAAAGAATTTCAGTACAAGTAGTGTACGAGTGCCATCTACTGTGAAGTAGAAGTCTAGATTTTCAGTCATAAGGTGGAAAAAAGCAGAAATGCAAAACTGAATTATGTCAGAGTAACAGTTTGCAAGAGCCTAACACACACACAAAGGTCAGAAAATATTCATCCAGCACTGTCAGCAGGTTTTTTTTATTGTTTGAAAGACTGCATTTGAGGGGAACTCTATTAATACTATAAGAGTTCAAATAATTTCAGAAAAGCAATAAAATTACAACTACAGTAGCATCCTGTTACCTATACCTTCACACAAATAGGTCCCGTACTAGCAAGCAATGCAAAGCTGGATCTGCATGTTAGAATGTAGGATAATTTGGACATTACAATTATAGCAGTAGCTCTGTCTTTGTCCTGAAACATCACAGAACTGTTGACTCCTATAGCAAAGAAGTGACATATAATTTGGGTAATACTAAGTACCATTTTCTGAGATTTCCAAATCTATCTACAATTTTTCTCTGAAATGACACCAGATAAAGTAATACTCAGTTACATGATAATATAATATTCTTAGGAAATTTTGTTAAACCTTCATATATTTTAACTACACCTTAGTAAAATGAATTTTAATGGTCACTAATGTCCTTTCTACACTCCAGACTTCATTATGTCTTTCACTGCCATATTTAGATGTGCATACATGTACAAGCATGCTGTAACGAAGGTGTCAATCTACTGACAGCATCCTGTGTGCTGAATGTCAGTACAGGCAGAAAGCTCAGAGGGGCAAGTGAAGCAAATGTTTTGCAACAGGAATTTTTAAAGATCTAGTGCATACTCATATTTCTGTAAGACTATTCTATACAAAGTGAAATGGCTCACACTGGCTGTAGTCAAAAATCAGGGCAGAAAATTTCCATTCAGATATGTGCTTTCTCTGGCTAATATACTTAAAAAAGCAGGGTCAGAGTCTGACTGTCTAGAGGGAATGGAAATTGTTCTGCCCAACTCCCAATCATTCATAGTAAAATGATTATATGAAGGCATGATCAAACAATTTTCTGTAGGTACACTGTCATTCACACAAACTGGAATTAGTTTCTTGACATATATTAATAATGACAGGGATGATGTAAACTTGTCTACTTTTTTAGCTCCTAAGAACATGCTGGTTTGTTTGCAGCAGACATGCAAAGACAATTGGATAGTTCTATCTCCTGGGTAAAAATGCATTAAAAATATTCTAAGTTGGCTAAGAAATTAATTATGTAACTTTTTATTTATTGCTTTACTTGATTTAAAATAAATACACAAATAAAAATATTAAGATCTCCACCTTATCTAGAAAGGAAGCATTCAGAAGAGAAGCTGTAAGTTCACATCACACCAAATGACAGACTCCCTCCCTCTTTTGTACATTCAGATCAAAAAACCTGAGGTGAAACGAAGTAATTCCTTACTTTGAGGTATCAACAGGTTGAGGATTAAAGTTCCCGTCTGAATCCATTGAAGACTGTTTTTCCATCATATTAACATAATTTGATTCCATATAATCTGGAGGTAAGGCCCCTGCAACTGCACTCAGGCAAGGCAAAGCCAATTTGAACAGTTCTTGTTCGTACTTCTGTGGAACACACAGGGGATAGAGAGTGAGTAGTGAATGGGAACTTCCAACATCACTGGTGAAACTGATGCAGCTGTAGATGAAACCAAGCAGCCAGAGAATGGCTTCCTTACTCAGTGTGAAACTGAATTTTTGTCCTGAAAATGTAGAAAATTGACTGTCCAAAGCAAAAAGCTAGAAGCAAGTCTTAATCTTTCTCAAGGAAACAGGAAAAGTGTTGACTTCACTGGTAGCAGTGCTCAACGTTTTTCAGATGCCGGGAAGACAGCGCAGCACAGGAATATGCACAGCATTCCATAACAGTTAGATTTGAAATCAAACACATGAAATTTTAAGTACGTTTGTTAAAAATAGTCGCAGAATGAACAATAAATACATACCAAGATGTATTATTAAACTTCTGTTTAACATAGAATTCATTCAAGGGTGCTGAAACTACAACTACTAAACAGAGAAGTGTACAGATCTGTACAGATACATCTCAAGATTATTGCTTTAGTTATACAGTTTTTTAATGAGGAGATAAAATAGTATACCTATATTAAATCAGAAGTTATAAGAGGAAGATTTAAATTTACTAAAGCCTGTATTTTTTCCTTCAAAGTGGATGATACAGTGTTGATAAAAGCTGGGTAAAAACTCCAGATTAAAGAAAAAAGATTACACTGTAAGGATTTTATAGTATTAGATGGATACTAAAGGTACTTACCTTTTGAGATAATGCATCAAAAATACCCCAGAACAACTTTCTGGATAAATGAAGTTCTTCTTCTGAGGCAGCACCAAAGTTACCCCACCCACTTGGCAAACAATAATACTTCCAGCATCTTTCGTAATGATTTGTCAGCAACTGAAACAGAACATATTTTGAAAGCGAGCAGAAATATAACTGCGGAGGTCCTTCCATTCTGGCACTCAAACATTACACAGATGCTACCAGAAAAATTTCTGTATTTTTATCAATGAGCTATGTTTTGTCACTGGTGCATATACACCCAGAATGAGCAGTTTTTTCATCATTGTTTCAACAGGTTTCATCAATTATGTAGAGCCACAGGAGTCTCAGAAATCTGGACTCTAAGAGTCAAATATGTATTTGAAAATATTTTTTCAAACTAAATTCAATTACACAATGGCCAGATAAGTTTGCTTTTGGACTACATGTGGATAATAATATATATGAATATGTTTTTAAACCTAGTCAAGACAGTAAAGGTAGGTTTAGTCTTAGAGAAATCCCTGATGAAGCACTGAATATTATTTAAAAGGAAATAAAAACAAGGCAGTGCTATTCCAAAAAGTCTGAACTATATGGAATACAGGAAAAGCATCACAGATTTGAAGGCACATGCTGCTTAAAACCTGAGGTAATTTTTAACTGTAGAAACCAGCAAATGTATTCACAGTAGATAGCACTGTATTCTGATTTGCCTTCATTATTTTCTCCTCTCTTCCCATTCAAAATTACATTTTCAGATGCCTGATTAACTTACAGCTGCCTCTTTAGATTACTATAACTGGCTTGCCAGCACAAGCCCATAAGGAATACACACAATACTACAATATTTTCAAATCAGAAACACAGCAGGTATGGGTAGGAGTCCCCTGTTAAATCACTGGAAATCACTTTACTGTCAGTGAAACCTTTTAAAAGTTATAGGTCTATCTTCAGAGAAAGAGTTCCATTTCCTCAGAAGTTCCTATTAGTCTTTTAGGTGTCAATGGACAAAATCCTTTGTCCATGCTAACAGCATGGTTCTCTTTACATCTGTGTTCTCACAAAGCCTGACTAGCCAAAAGGATCCAATTATTACTTCCTCACTGTTCAGTTCAGCAACAAGGGAAGCTCACTGCAGTCATGACCCTCAGTATCATATAATTTGTTCTTTTAGATGAACAGATGTCAAGGAGCTAGGCTTGTTTCTTCAGCCCCAAAAAAACAAACCCCGAAGCACTAGAGCCATACAGGAAGTGCCAAGTTACTACTTGGTTTCAGCACCACATAAAATGCCATCATGCATTAGCAGGATCACCTTCAGGGCAGTATATTAAATTATCAACTATTTTTCTCACACATAGACACAGAAGAATGGCTGCTCTGGAATCTTTAGTTTGATTGAGGATTTCTGGGAGGGGCATAACCAAATTATGAAGTCCTTGGCAGGACTTCAGCAGCAGGCCCTGGCTTTGAGACTAACAATTTAAATTCCTCTTCTTACTCAGAGATCCTGTTGTGCTCTTAAAGCACAAAAATATATTAAATGAGAAAATATTAAATATCTCATTCAAATCTGTGGTGGGAAAGCATTAAAAAGGATTGGTGAAAAACAGTAGGAAGATGTGGAACCAAATGTTTATTAAAACTGATGATGATATCTGAGGAATCTTTAATGAATGTGTCATCTCAGAAAGGAAAAAACCCTCCTTTTTCTTGTGCATTAGGAATCAGAATAAAAAGATACAGCTAAACTTCTGGGAGCTGAAAACAAAATGCAGCATTACTATTAAACATTATTACTGAACAGATTTCCAGGCACCAACAACAGAAAAAGAGTCCTTTTTCCAAGAGCAAGGAAAACCAATGCAGAGGACAGAAGTAAGAGCACATACAGACTGTAAATTGCCATGTTTTGTGCACTGAATTCTGGCCCCAAGGTTTTTTCTATTCTGTTTGTACATGGGCTGAAACAAACAGGAAATAATTAAAGGAGAAGCAAACATTAGACCCAGACTTCATAATTCCATAGGGATGAATGTAAATTGGACTGAACTGCTCCCAAAGAACAATTTATCCTTAAAAACTATGGTCTTAGATCACTGCAGAGTGGAAATATCAAAACAAGGATCACAGAGGATCTTCTCCATGCAACTATTTTCTGTTGCATTCTGTTATAAAGAATGCTGTTGAATACTAATATTTACTTTTACCTTGAGAGGCATCTTTGCATGTTCATTTAACAGGGGTACATCAAATACTAATCTCCTCAGCAAATGCTGCATCATGGAAGGCCGCAACTGCCTAAAAGCAGACAAACCATTTCAAAAGGGTGTTCCAGCACAGTTTGATGTAAATAACTGATAAATATATTAAAGCAACATATCAGTTCTATGCCATTAAAATTCTTCAAATTCATAAAATAATAAGATTTTACTTGTGGCACTAGGGCACTAGGGGTCCAGAAGAAAGCAAACAAGTGCATACCAAAGAAAATATTCTGAACAAGATGCAAATCAAATGCTTCAACAAAGCCAAGAAAATATCTGATCTCCAGACAGAGAAAAGCAGGAAAAAAATATACTGAATTTTGATAATGTGTATTAGGATCACCATGCCCATAAGAAAAGATATAATGTTAATTTCTTGTAATATATCTCAATGGCTCTTAAAATATCTTAGAAACTAATGAAGACGTAAGAGCACTCTCTCTTTTGATGTGCTAAACAAGACACAGCAGTGGGCACCAACTGGAAGGACAGAAATTGTTATAGTACGAATGTTAGAATGGCATAGACATTAAAGCTTTCCAGATAAATAGTAAAATCTGGTCAATTTTATTGGTTCTTAGCAATGTAATACATATATAGAATGGTCAAATATATCAAATATCAAAATTTTATGATATCAAATATCATCAAATGTGATATATTTTTTACACATTTTTTTACAGTATTATAATACGTCTGCCATTTCTGAGCACATTTCCACACTGTGGGGGGGAAAAAAAAAGTCATGTTGAAATATTAAAAAAAAAAAAACAAATCAAATGCTCTGGTGAACTGAAAGCCTAAATGTTAACTTTAATTAGACCTTGAATTCACATTTGCCTAGTCAGCTTCTCATAAATGAGCCTGTAGGTTTATAAAAAATTGGATAGTAACTAACTGGTTTTGACCCTACAGACACAGACAAAATTTGTCCCATAGATGTTCAGAAAAGAGACATGAATACTAGTCATTTCTTAGGATTTCAAATGGAACACACCACAAATAAACCTCTACACAGATTTGTCTAAGTCACTGAACATCAACCACAAATCTGTACAGCTGAAAGTATTTAAATGGCAATTCAGTGGATGTATAATTGCACAGTTCCAGAGCTTTGTCTTTTTGCATCCTCTTACTTAATCACCAAGGTTTTAATTTAAAAGATTTGGAGATAGAAGAATAAGTGAGGACTGAATGAATGGGAACTGAGGAATGACCGGTGATTAATAAAGCTGCAAATTTAATACAGTGTCTTAAAAACTATCATAATCATCTCATGGGACAAAAAAAAATTTTCATTATGTTACTGGTGGCATAGTTCTGCATTCCTATATTACAAATATCACAGGATACTTTATCATTTAGCATTCCTGTACAGCCAGGAGTATTTACTTACCCACAGATAGACAGCAAACACTCTTCAATAGAATCTCGCTGAGCCTTGGTAAGAGAGCATCCCTTTGAGAGTCTGTACACAGTGTGTAATAAGGAATCGATGAGGGAAGCATGGTGCTCCGTGCCAGCAAACAGAGGAGCACATCTGGTCAAGAGAGGCAAGACTGCTGTGCAAAGGTATCGATTCAGAGCCAAAGCCATATCCGTAGCACTTAAAGCAGCCTATAAATTAAATGGGAAAGAAATTAGACTTATCTCATCAATGTTGTTACAAATGAAAAGAAATTCTCAGTTTTGTTTTGCAGTTATAAAGGGGGAAATTTCCAAAACACAGAAATGAGGATATGATACCTACTGGAGCTGGAGTCCTAGCTTCTCCTCCTGCTTGTAAAGTCTTATAGATGACTTTTGTTTTGTTTTTAGTGAACAAAAACAAAAATAGTAAATGTAGCCATTAAAAAACAAAACAATTTTCAAGATTATATTAAAGAATGTCATAGTTGCTAAAAAACAGAGCACTCCAAAATCAGGTAATACAAGTCAGTATCTTTTTGCTATGAACAAGGCCAAGTTCCATGTGAGTTAAAAATCGTCACCTCCTCTTTCTTAAATATCTGGCAGAAAAGAACCTGGGAATATTGGTCGACAGCTGAACATGAACTTGTGCCCAGGTGGTCACGAGGACTGATGGCATCCTGGCTTTTATCAGCAATAGTGTGGCCAGCAGGACAGTGATCATCCTGCTGTACTCAGCACTGGTGAGGCTGCACCTCCAATCTCCAGTTTTGGGCCCCTCACTGCAAGACGGACATCAAGGTGCTGGAGTGTGTCCAGAGAAGGGCAACAGAGCTGGTGAAGGGTCTGGAGCACAAGTCCTATTAGCAGCAGCTAAAGGAGCTGGGGCTGTTCAGCGTGGAGAAAAGGAGGCTCAGAGGAGACCTTATCACTCTCTACACCAGCCTGAAAGGAGGGTGTAGTGACTTGTCAGTCTCTTCTCCCAAGTAACGAGACAGAACAGGAGGAAATGGCCTCAGGTTGCACAAGGGGAGGTTTAGATTAGATATCAGGAAAAAATTCTTCATAGAAAGGGTTGTCAAGCATTGGAACAGGCTGCCCAGGTAAGTCGTGGAGTCATAATTTTGTAAGTGTTAAAAAAAAATAAATACAGTGAAAAAAAGTGGATATGGCACTTGAGGATATGGTTTAATGGTGAACATGGTGGTGGTGCTAGGTTGATAGATGGACTTCATAATCTTAGAGGTCTTTTCTGACCTCAATAATTGTATGATTCTATGATCCTAAATAACATCATTATTTTCAGAAAAAAACATTGACATAGGAGGTCAAATAGGAAAACCAAATTCAATGTCTTAGCCCTCATAAAAGCTCTCTAAATCTAAGCTTTCTGGACCAAGGTAGCTAAAAGAAATTAGATGGAAATAAGACTCACAGGAAAAAAAAAAGGCAGCAACATTGAGGAGGAACTAAAATAGAAATGTAGTCATTTTCTAAATAACGGTGTAGGTGTTCCAAAAAATTCACAGAGATGAACACTTTCTGTCTATCTCTGGAAAGGGGCTCCCAGTCACATGCTTCATTGGCAGGTCATCTGATTTTTATTCCATAGCACAATCTCAGAAAGTCTCTTGGGTAAAGGCATTGCATCTTTTATGGATATCAGTGCAAGTTCTTAAAAAGTGAGCATTACACTGGACGATGCATCTTCAAGTATTATCAAAGCTCAGAAGCAACACGCAGTTCAGCCATCATTTGAGAAAGGCAGAAGAGATGAAAACAAAAAATGCTTTTTCGAGGGATGAAAAATGCTGTAGTGTTCAATAACAGAACCAAAAAAAAACCACACTGAAACCCTTACCGTATCTAATGAGGCAGCAGCACGAAGGTCTGGCAGAAAGCCAACTTCAAGAAGGTGTAGAAGAAAATCCTGGTCCTCAATTCCATAGACCCTGTCAAGGAACAAAACCATGGCTGCCTTGTGATCTGGGCAAAACCCCGCAGACATGTCAGGTTCCACCACAGTACCATCTAAAAGGAAGAAATAAGACTTCAGTGACAGGGATCCTCCTCCATCAGCAGACTAGGCAGTCATGCTGCTACCTATCAGACCTTTTGAGTCTCTGTTAATACCCAGGCATCATCCCCACAGGTTTTTTATGCAATGGCAACATATTTGCAGTTAAATGAAAAAGAATGCTTAAGATAAATTCTACCCATAGAGACCTCAAGGTCCCTGCCTGCTTTTCTGTTCATGCTTTGTATATTAAGGGATTCTTAACTGTTGATATTCTAATACGCTAAGTACCTAAAACATAATAATTAACCTACATAACTACCTAGTTCTCAGCAGAAGCAGATGGAAAGTAAAAATTACAAGAACTCTACATCAGAGATCCTGGAAATGCAACATTGGTGAGCATATCTCTAATGTATGACAAAGAATTAAGAATGTGCTAACAAGTCCTATCCATGTCAAAAGTTTCAAAATATCTAAAAGGAATTCATTGAAATATTTTAAAATTTTGATACTTTCATTTTGGAAAGCAAACAAACACTTCTGTACGTATGAGCTGTAGTCTGCTACTGAGATCTCACCTATAGGTCTATCCATATTTGGATCATAAATAAGTAATGGTTGATCTTTTTCTCTCTTCTACTGTAACCTATTGGAAAATCCTGTGCTGTGAGTCTCTAAACAAACCAGGTAGCATTTATAATGTTTCCCCTCCAGACACACTAAAAGCAGATGTAATCCCTTTCCCTTCTATATAGGTGCTCACAGAGCTCCCACTATTGCAATCAATTTTATATAGGCAGAAAACACAAAGAAATGCATTCGCCTATGTATGTCACACCTATCTCTTCACCATAGTTGCTGGAGAACAACTCTGGTGTCTTAGTAAGATCTGCTAGAAACAACTGATAGGGTTAGAACAGCAAGAGCTAAGGATTATGTTATTGAGAAATGAGGCTGCAGTATTTTAAAATATTTCTAAAACCAGAAAGCACGCATTTTAAAATTTCTTTTTAAAGTTGTAATAGATTTTCATAATCCAGTTTATCAGGATTTAAATCAGTGATTTACGGGTACACAGAATTGTTGACTACAGCATGCAGAAAGATTTTTGAAACATGTATGAGATACACGATTTCTCTTTAATTCACATAATAAACAGTTGAATTTCTGCAATATTTTTAAATGCTGAAAAAAGTATGAGTGTCAATATTTAAATAGATTATATATCATAAGAACAGGATGGGAGAAAAAATGTAGAACAATCTTACCTTTTGCTATGGTTGGCATGTGGAAAGCAATACTAATTACTCCCACCAAATCTTCGAGTGGAATCAAAGACCGTAGAATTGATCTGATTCTAATGGCTTCCCCTTTACCAGCATGGATTAGCTAATAAAAAGGCAAGTAAAAATTTAGCAAGATCTTCTTTTTATCTTCTGTACAAAAGAATAACTGCTCCCAAAATTGCATTATAATTAACAATGTAAATTTCATGCAATCTGCATCAATTTGCTGTAGTTTGGATGCAAATGCATGAAGTCTAAAAATCTACATGTTTGCTTACTAAATGAAATTAAGGTCACTTTCAGAACAGAACATTAGAAAAAGCCGGTGAACAAAGCCTTAAAATGTAGCAGCATATGGTGGCAGGGTTGGGGAGGAAAACTAAAGCAGATTTTCAGATTGAAAAAATTAGGGGTTTTGTCTTGGTCAAATAAGAGATTTTTAAGTACCCCAGTTGCTTGTTTTGTTTTTTAAAAAAGGCAGAAAGAGAGGGAGAAAACAAGACAATTATATTATACAAATGAAACAGGTATTCATTCACTGACCTTATTAACTAGATATAGTTCTCCTCTCTCAAGTTATCAAGCGCTGCACAAATCTGATACTCATCTATACTAATGTATATTAATTAGGGCACATTTCAGGGTGAAATGAGAAACTATATATAACTAAATTTCTGAAGAATATTAATGTATATTGAATCACAAAAAACAAATATGTTCAAATAGTTTCAAGCTCTTACAAAATAAGTGGTAAAGTTTTTACAGTGTTTCTAATTCTTTGTATCTAATGCCTGAAATAGTGACACCTTACCTTCGAGAAGGTTTGTCGGTGTGAATAAAGATTCTGAGATATTGGTGTGTATGTCCAAGTGTAATGCTTATCCCTACATTTTAAAAGAATGCCCTGTAATATTTACATTTTTATATGCAACAATGTAAAAAGACTGTTTAAAATAAGTATATGAAGAGTAAAACCGTAGTTTACACCATCATAACAAATAGGAACATTTGAGGAATTTGATTGTGAAAATGGACAGTCAAACCAAAAAAAAAAAAAAAACCCCACCAAAAAGCAACAGAATATTTCCTTTGAAAAAACAGCTTCTGAATATATTTTTTTCTTTGCCAATCAGTAGAACAACACATCCTGTCCGCTAAGATAAAATGTAGCCATACCACTGCTTTAATATTTGATAACATAATACTGAGAAAAAAATGAACAGCAAACCAATGATCAGTAAAACAACTATGCCTTTACTTTCCAGTGCATGAAGACATAAAACTTACATGCATTTCAGGGGCACAACGTCCTAGAAGATCAATCAAGGCAGCATAAAAGGTCATGATTGCATTTCCCATGTGAATAGTGTCATCTTCTTGTTCTTCTATTTCACTGTAATAAGTTAAATGTTACAACAAATAAAATATTTTAAAAAAAAAAAGAAAGTTTTTAACAACACCAATAAATAAAGAAATTCTGCTCATAGGTGTAATGGCTTACAGACACTGGCTTCTGTTAACAAATGAACTTACAGCAGACTAAGACAGAATGTATTTTGTCCCCTAAAAGATTGTAGCAATATCTCCACTGTAACCACTGGTACCATTTATCTGTCTCATTTTGCATCAGTGGACTGACTCTTAATGGAATGAAAAAGAACAAACAGAATTCTAGAGATGTCTTAATATTTAGAGAGAGTTACCTAAATTAACAGTGCAGAGGAAGTGCTGTTTAGCAAAAGATAAATCTCTGCCCTTCACAGAATCCAAGGAAGAATCAACTGGTAATTCCCGTGTTAAAACAAAAAAAGTCATTTCACATCTAAGATTACAAAACAAATAAACAAATACTATGGCAATGTAAGCAATTCTACTGCACCTACAGGGTTTTACTAGATCCATTACTTGGGGAAGGTCCATCTCTTGTTGGATCTTCTGATATTTGTATTGCCTCCTCCATGGCAGCAAGCAACCCGTTGCCTCCTTCTCCTCTTAGAGCTGGACCAAAACACTCAGGTCGGCGAATAAGCAGTCTGACTACAACATTAGCATTCTCCTCCACACTCTCTCCTACCGCACAGAACAAATATCAAGATATAAGATTATATTGAAAAGAGTTCTGAAATATAATCAGAAAAAGGTACACAAAAGAGAAGAATGCATAGATACTTTTAACTACAAAACAGTTTAAATATCCCAGCAAAGTTACATAAACACACATGCACCACTATTACTCCAATAAAATGAAAAACATGTATAAAATAAAACATGTTTTAATTCAAAATTAAATAGAGCCAAGGAGTTATCTATGTAGTAAAGGATGTTTAAAACATCACTGAAACTACTGAAAGATTCAGTCAAGTGCAAGGGTTAATGAGGGGACCAGTATAATTGCAGAAGACTAAAACTGGACTATCTAAATCTTCATAAAAAGATAGGGATTTGTATCTGCATCTAGCATGAATTTATCACAAAAAGATTTAGGACTCTTTGCTCTGCTTCCAAAGGACATGTGGGCATTTCAAAACCTAAAGCTGGATCAAAAAAATGGGGCACAGGTTCACAGGACCCTAGATGCCCATTTCACAAGTCACAGAAGTTAATGTGTGTCTTGAATAATTCTACTCCTTCTGCAAGTTCTTTTAATTTACAGTAACTTATCAAGTTGGCTTGTGTTACTGTTTAAAATTACAAACTTATTTGGATATTAGAGGAAGTTATAAAATGTTTAGGTTTCTACTCTACCATTGCAAAAAACAGCAAAACGAAGAAAATCCAAATATCGTTCTCCTTCAACTGGATTCCATCCGATGTCTGGGTAGCCTTTACAAATCAACAAAGGACAACTCTGCAATCCACATCCAGCCAAGTAGCGAACCACCTAAAAGCAAGGTAAGATGAAAAACAAACTAATTTTGAAAAAGAGGAGAAGTGCAGATTCAAAGGGAAGCATCCTCATACATTCTCAGGATATGGTGTCCGCAATCTGTTATTCCTGACAAAACCGTATCACACTTTGGGCAAATCAGAAGAGCATTCTCTTTCTTAGTTCACTTTTCCAGTCTTTTCCTACTCCTGTCATGAACTGCAATACCTACTCAACTCCATCATTTCTCTCTCTAGAATTGTTTATCTGTTTTCTCATTTCTCTTGCAACGCTGAGCATTACAAATTAGTCAATTTTCCAATATTCCCCAGCTACACACCATCCATAATTGAAAACACATATTCTCTTTTATAAAGAATAGAAGGTCTACTCTTTTATTTTCACCATTCATTTTCACTTGCCGTTTTTCTCCTTTTTTTTTTAAACACACAGCAGTAACACTCCCTGTCATTCAGGGCTATAGTAGGCTCAGTAGCAGTCTTCAGTTGGCCCTTTCCTTTCTGAGACATAAGAATTGTAAGCATAGCCTTTAGCCAGTTTGAACAGCTTCTTCTTGATGAGCACTCATAAGAACGGTAAGACTGAAAAAGTCCATTTAAACACACACAGTCCATCTTCCTATTCCAGGAAAGGAATATCTGCACTTATATTACTCCTGACAGATGTTTTCCTATGAAGATTATATCATCTCCAGAATTTCATCTCCAGGTCTTCAAAAAGAAATTGGATATTGCAATTCCTCTGTCTTGCTTAAGAAAGAGTTTTTCATGTCTACCTTGAATCTGTCTTTCCATTATTTAACCTGCTTTTTTATCCATTACTGACAGAGTAACTATTATTCTATTCCTTCTTGCAGCAGCAATTTACAAATACTACACAATTGTTACAGGTTCTCTTGAGTATTTTATTCTTTAGTGTAATTAATTCAAATTTTGTCAAACTTTTCTGAAACAGGTTTAAATTTTAGGGAAAAAAACAACAGATATAGGCAGATATCTTTATGAAGATTTGGCAAAAAGCTCCTAGTAAATCCTACTGTATTATGTCACCACTGCATGTAACCATTCAAAAGAACAACAAAGATTTTAACAACAAAGTTTTGATGGGCATGGACTCCACTACTGCAAAATTAAGAGCTGCCCTTGAAGCTATTTCTTTTGGCTACAACTGCGTGTGTAATCACCACAACCTCAGTTCAATTTTTCAGACCAGCAGAAAGAACAAACAACCAGATTCTCAGTCTTCCCCTGAAAAGTACCAGAAACTGCCATATAATCTTGGATTTTGCTGACTCCAGGAAACAGGTATCTTCTCCTCTCTACTGGGGAAGAAAAAAAAATTTGATGAAGAAGCTACCAACCTTCTCCAGATCAGGCTCCCTTAAAGCCAGAGCAAGTTCATTGTTATCCATTACAGACGCTGCGGCAACATCTAAAGGAGTTGATCCTCGCATAGAAGGAGAGGCTGTTAAAATAACATTTAGTTTTAACACCAATTTAATAAAACTCAACAAATTCATAGGAAATGCATTACCATTTTTTTAGTAAGAGGCAATATTTTGTCATTAGCTAGCACATGATTATAAATATATAATTTATATTTCTCAGCTTATAATATCATCATGCACTTGCATGAAATTTGATACTGATATGAAATGAAAATACAATATAAATGTTAAAGCTAGAAACAACTTGTCTTACACATTCCTGTTCTCATCATATACTTTTTTTAAGATCGCGTTCTAATTTTCCTAACTGACACAACCTTGTTTTGAGGAAAGTGCAGTAATGATTTTATATCTAATACACGGATATGCCATTGAAACAGAAAATATCTTTAAGCTTTAAAATATGAGATTATAAGTTGTGTATTTCTTTCAAAAATAGCAGTAAATATAGCATCAGAAAAATCTAAGGTTTTCATACTGCCACTCCAAATACATTCGATTTGGGCACTTCCTCTTCAAAAAGATTTTGAGTTTATGCTTCTGTCCAATGCCTTTACATTAACACATTTATGATCATTAAAAAAATTATCATGATGATTCCTAAATACTTACATATTGTCAGTTTCAAATACTAAATTAAATAAGGATAAATGTATTTCCTCTACAACATTTCAGCTGAGCAAAGGAAAGCAAACATGTTAAGTTTCAAGGTTCATTTCTGGGCATGTAATCATGCATCTAATCAAGGAAATGAGTTCTGTATTTCTCCCACTGTCATAGGTGTATATTGACCAGTATATATAAAAAAGTGTAGGGATGCATGCTTGAGCAGTGAGAGGTAAGCCTTAATTAAATGCTGCCAAAACATATTAATGATTCACTTTGTCAAAACAGTAATATATTCTGTTCCTCAAAATGAACAACTAATCACTAAGTCTCTCTGAATGTTCAGACATATACATAAAGTGTATTAAATTAGCTCAGCTTAATGTTACTGTCAGGGGAGTTGTTTGGAGTTAGCAATACAGTTAATGAAGATATTTTGCACCAGAAAAAGGAGAAACTTCAATACAGAGTGAGTAAACAGTGGGATGCAGAAAAATACAAGTGGTTTCATATATAAATCAGCAGGAAGTTTTAAATTTTATTTTAATACTTACCAAGGCCAACACTGCTGTTTTCCAATAAATAGCTAAGATGATCAAACATAGCTTTTTGATTCTGCCTGCTGATGCGGCAAAAATAACATAGAAAACGACAGCAGTTTGCCACCATCTTTGGGAAAGTGATTTCCTAAGAAGCAAATAAAAAAGAGTCAAGTTAAAACTCTAAGACAGACATATAACATGCAAAGGATCATTTATGTGAAGCCTTTTAACATACTAATATGTAGGTGGTGTACTGCTTAGGTTTCTCACTGGAATCAACAGGACTTGCTCAGGTAGTTAGTAACACCTGAAGCTTCAAAGATCAAGGTGTAAGCTTTAAAAACAAAAGCTGGGCTCACCCACAGATTCTAGATTCAAACATGAAAGAAAGTGAGTACTCAGCTTCATAGACTAATACTGAATTATTTTTTAATTAGTTAACAAAAAGATCTCCCCTTTAAAACATAATAAGCATAGGAAGTGCTACAGTTCTTCTTTAAAGCATCTGAAATTACAGTGCTAATAATAGCTTCCTCTGGAATGGAAGGACAGATTCTTCTAAAAAACTTAGTCAACTATTATGTTAATGGAAATTAGTAAGAGGTTATGATCCCAGTATCTCCAGTGACAGCTTAGCATCTTATAGGAAAAAGCTTTGAACAGCTCTATTCAAAACTCTCTGCCTTCTAACAGTGAATTTCTTTACCTTGGATTCTCCTCCACCAAGCACATTTACCATCACTTCCATGACAGTTTCATGCATGCCTAAAGCTCTCATGAGATTTGGATGTTGGTAGAATACTTTATTATTCATGATGTCTCTACAGGAAAACAAAATAAAATGTTATGGACCAGTAGTTTACTTATTATGTTATTTGCAAAGCTGATTCACTGTGCAATTCTTCACCACCTCCTGAAGTAAAAAATTACCTCAGGGACTTTATCCATTGAGTTTCAATCTCTCCTGTCTATTTTTCTATGCACATTGTGGAAGAACGTGGCCTTTCTTTTTCCATATTATAGTTACTGCACTAATTACCCCTTGATTACACTGGAGTAGGAGACTCTTCTATTTTCATTTGAAATTCCATTAAGATCTAAAACTATGTTCTGACAAGAGCATCATCAAAACTGCTGTATTAAATTTTAAATTCAATTATGCAATATTTTTTGACACGAGATCCTTTTTAGATTATTAAAACCTTGAGATGTTTGCTATCTGCCTTCAAAAGCAATAAAAAAATCCTAGGGGAAAGAGATATCCAGCTATTTTCTGAGTGTCAAAACCAGAAGTTGCACAAATATTATTCATGAGTTACCGTTCAGCAGAACTCTTCTCTTCTACATATTTCATCAGAACAGATTTTCATATTTAAAATCAGTCTTTAAGATCATAATATCAATACTTTGACATTGTACATCAAATAAAAATGTCTACTTTAAAAAGCAATTAAATTTCTAAAAACTATAATTAGTCTTGAAATCAAATACAACTCATAAATAACTGTGAAGGCAATTAGGTCATGGGAGAAAAGGATTAGCACTTCACTAGAGAAAATACTGTAGGCAACTGTTCAAATTTCACTGTACATTTTAAACAGTCTTTTTTTTCCCCCCTTCCTGGCCCAAAAACTCCTACACTCAGGCAAGGAAAATTCAACCTTTTAAAAGATGAGACGTGAAGAAGACTATTTGGCACTATCAGTTTTTGACTCCCAGTAACTTTTCCCCTAAAACCTAAAACTAAACTTCATTGATGTAGTATCAGTGATGATAGGCCCTGCCTCGAAAAGCAGTCTCATCTCCTTTCAGCACTATTGCTTCACACTTAGAAAAAGACCTCAATGGTATCAATCTTCCAAGACATTCTAAATTCTTATTTGTCTGCAGCAGCTTCCTTTTACAGAAAACAGTACAGAAAGTCAAAATGTCACCTGAAGGGCTGGCCAGCAACATTGCCCTACTTTACCAATTACATCTACTTTCAATGTTCTGTTTAACTCTGAACTGTATTATAAAATGCCTCCCTTAGGGAATAAAAATTTTAACAGCATTTCTGAGGAAACTGAGTTTTAAAGCAGCAAAGAGTAACACTTCCATTTCTCAGCTGAAAGAAATGAGTACCACTCACAGCAAAAAAACTGGCATTTCTGAATAGGTACTGGAGCTCAGGTTATCCTGTAAAAGGTACAAATAGCACAGCTGTGTAACCTACAAGCTAAACAGGACCTCACAGAGACTACCATAAAGGTGATAGGAAGAGGTAATGAGAACACTGACTTAACTTACACCAGGTTTTACACAGAAGCAAAAACACTGTTAACATTAAATAGATTCAGAAAATCTTGGTTCTTAATTCACAGTAGAAAATGTTGAGGTAAGAAATGTGTAAGAATTAAACATAGAACATGACATGAAAACCAAATCTTATAGTCACTCACTCATTTTAGACTTCATAAACTGAAGTGAAATGAAACACTTTCAATTTGTATAAAAAGGTAGATTTAGAAATGCCAGTACTTTGTGTCTCTTGACAGATGCCAGACCCTCCCTTTTGCCAAAGCCCTAGCATGAGTACACCAAAGATTGCAACAACCATGAAATTTTGATGAGACCTGCTGGTGACCTAAGAATTAGGCATTGCTCATAATGGCAATACAAAATTTTGTATAGTCATTATTTGGATATTTGAGGTTTTCAGTAAGCTAAAAAAAAAAAAAGTATTTGGCACAAAAAAAGC
Organism: Aleadryas rufinucha; assembly: GCA_013397815.1. NCBI lineage: Eukaryota > Metazoa > Chordata > Aves > Passeriformes > Aleadryas > Aleadryas rufinucha. The sequence continues at coordinate 673,077 of VZTH01000269.1, forward strand.
TTTGCTTCTGCTTGCATTCCTGACATTCTTTATATAATGCTGTCTTTGGTTCTCATTGCTCTTGCTGACTGGAGATTTCCAATAGATCGCAGCTGATGCTTAATATCAAAAGACATCTCTTCGAAAAACATGAGAGAAAAAAAACAACCTACCTCTTTCCTACCTGAGACTATCATGTTTGCTTTACTATTTTCTCCAGTGAAGCTCTTTATTAGACTATACTTCACTATTATTAATCATATAATTAGGAAGGAAAACACTGTGTGAACTACTTCACAGTTCAAACATACCCCTTACATTTAGTGCAGTAAAAAAGATGGCGTATGTACAGACATGGGTAGGCACAACTCCACTAGCTGACTGCTGGGGGAAACTGTATGTGTCAAGAGCCAATAGTCAGTGCATTCATAAAAAATGAATAGTATCCTTGACAGGATTCTTTACAGCCATACTATTTAAAATATAGTAACAAGATAGATTCTGATATCATTAAATATTACATACATGTTTTCAACTCTTCTCAGAAGTCCTACAGATTTCAACTGCTTCTCCCCCCAAATGATAACACATAATGCTGCAAAGGCTTTTTCTTACAACTGAGGATGCTATACAACTGATAGCAGCGTCTGCATTTACACCCATATTCAGATTCAAACTTCACGTACAACCTTGGGCATAACCATACAGCAAATAACAAAAAACGTCTGTAAATAAAGAGAAGTTACACTCCAGTTATTTACCCTAATCCACGAATCATAAGCTTCTCCTCTTCCTTCCCCATTCTGACACTAAGCAAGGAACGGATTTGGCCAAGGGATGCCAGAAGATTGATGGTGTCTTCCACAGACACGCTATTTATGGTGTAGGTCTTTGGTAGGGCTCGAACCAGGCCACCAATACCATCATACTGGCGATGTAGCAATACAAACATGGCCCTCACTAACTCCGGGTCTTCTATCACTGACTCCTGGGCCCAGCGTACCATCGTGTCTGAAATCAACTGCTGGAGAGTAGCTGTGAAGAAAATAAATACATCACAAAATTACCACAAATTGCTCGTCTCTCTACTGCTAGTCCCACTATGCAACATGAACTGGAATGAATTCAGTTCCTAAGAGGCACTTTTTTTCTTGGTATTTCTTTAGCAGACTATCAAAGAAAAATAAAAACCACACAAGAGAAGCAGAAATACCTCAAAACCAAAAGCCTATATTTAAAATTATATTTAAAATTAAACACAAAAAATTATGAAGACATACAAGATGTTCATAAAGTCACCAGACCTATTTCTGTATATTACTTTCAATATTTTTCTATGAATATAGGTCTGAGGGCTTTTTTAGCCTATTATGAAGTAAGGCTGAAAAATTATACTGGTAGCATATATAAATGATATATTATTTATTTACATGTCTCAGCTCTGTATCCACTCAAAATTTTATAATGTACACAAGAAAATAATTTAACTTATTCCTTTGCCAAACAAAAAGGCCCTTCAAAAGAAACAAAGACACTACAACCAAATAAATGGTAAATCATCATTTGCATATTTCCAGTTCAGTCTAATGAAACAAGAAACCTGTATCTGCTGGTGTCACTGATAATCTTTATTAGTTGGGGTATATGTATGTTTGGGAAAGATATGTCAATATAGACAACCTATATAATCTCAGTTAAGATAATTCCAGGTTAACTCAAAAATAATAATTTTTATATAAATAATAAACAAAAAAGAAAAGTACTTACAGAAAGATATTGGGGAAATAGGGGCTTACAGAAAAGAAAATGTAAAACAAGGAAGAGAATTTGTGCTAATACAGGGAAAGGGGAAAAGAAAGTAGTAGTAATGTATTTCACTGCTACTGTCTAGGCACTGTACTATAGGTGTTTCCATTGATTCAGAGTAATTTTATTCATTTTTTAATAATAAAAACACTTTTATTCCATTTTTAAGAATAAAACCACTTTTAAAATAAGGAAAAAGATGAAATGTGTTTGGGCTGATATTTCAGAAGGACTGAAATCATTAATAACAAGAACAGACACAATGCTCAGCTTTTTGGGTGGGGTTTGTTTGTTCTGGCTTGGTCTGATTTTTTTTTTTAATAAAGAATCCCAGGAGCAGACAATCACTTTGTTCCTATTTTGATAACTGCAATACTGCATTTCACCTACCTGTGGGTCTGTTTGTTTAATATAATAGTTTTTCTGCTAATATGAGAGAGAGAGAGAATCATGTTTTATAGAGCTTTTATGCTTACTACAAGAAAAAAAAGGAAAAGATTTATCATCAGATTCTGCATGGGCCTAGCCTCTAATTATCGCATAAAAAATAAGGACATTTGAAAGTGCCACGTACCACCAAAAAAGGACAAAAAAATATATAAAAATAGAAGCAACACTGACAAATAAAAAGATGAATAAAATTTAAATAGTCAGTTGGCAACAACGGCAGAACTAGGATGCCACTGGCAGTGATTCTTATCAAGACGGAAAGGCAGGAAGTATCATAAAAAATGACAGAACAACAGTTACAGTCAGCAAATCTTGAATTTTAGGTTGGGTCGGGAGGCTTCTGCTAATTACAGTCTTTACAGAGTTTTATTTCATATGGTAATCTTCATGCAAATACTGATTTGAAGCTGCTGCAGCTGAGGAAGTTCTCATAAATCAGGACCTTGCTACAATTATTAAGTCTGCACTAGTTCTACTAAAAGCAAGATACATTCTGAAAAATGTATGAGTCAACAAAGGATAAGGGGGAAAAATGCCAGTAGAAGAAATTTTCCACTACATCCCACTGGGAAACAAATCTGCCTAATAAATCCATCTGTCCCTGTTTTGAGTAAAGCTACAAACTTTAAGGTGCACAGATATTTCACTAAAAATACACCTGCTTGTTTTGCCCTTTGGAATTAAGTTGCAATAAACTGATTTAATTTTGCTTACAGGATGTCTTATCATCATCATCAACTGTCTTCTCAGCTTGTTTCTTCTTCAGATATGTAACTTTTTCCATAAGGTATAGGAGGCGACCCCTAAAGGTTGAATCACTGTTGCCATCCAAGGTTCCATCTTCATCTAGCTCAATTCCTGAAATTTAAAAAAGAAAAAAAATGCATGAAGTAGTGAAAGAATAAAATTAAGCAAGCTACAGACATCTTGTGTGTACAAACATAATTAAACTGAACTGCTGTTCTGCTCTGAGAGTTTTATATGAGACATGCTTAACAAGCATTTGGAACAAGTAGAGAACAGGTATATGTGCCAAGCAGGAAAGTGCAGGTAAGGATCAGGTAACCTTTGTAATTTAGCGTATAAATTGTGTGATGCTATACATAAAACATACACTAAACATATTTCCCCCAGTATGCATTTTGCCATGCTAACACTGATGAACGTGTTTTGGACATATGTAGCTCAGAAGTGTAGATATAGTCCCTAGAGATACAGTGTGGTTCAAGTGATACTAGTAAAGATTTTTAGGTAAAACATATAAAAGAAGTGAAAGTACGAGTGTTACAACAAATATACTTTCCAGTGATCAGTCAGAAAAAAGTAGCCACCCCCACAATACAGTGCTCTTTCATGACATTACTATAACAAGCTACAAAAAAGTAAAAACAATTAATGTGAAGATTCACAGAATCACAGAACAGCTGAGTTTGGAATGAGCCTTTAGAGTCCAGGCTCCCCGCTCAAAACAAGTTCAACTAGGGCAGGTTGCGCAGGACCATGTCCAGGGAATTTGGAGTATCTCCTAAGGTAAAGAGACTCCACATCCTCTCCGAGCAACCTGTTTTTGAGTTCCACCACCCTACAGTAACAAACAAGTAGAATTCCCTGATTTTCAATTTGTATCACTAGACATCTCTGAGGAAAGTCTGTCTCAGCCTTCTAAACTCCCCCTACCCAACAGGTATTTATATACATTGATACCATCCCCCTTTTGAGCCTCCTCTTCAAGTTAAATAACCCCAGTCCTCTCATTCTCTCCTCGTACAAAAGATGATCCAGGCATTTAACTATCTTTGATGACTCCTCCCTGGCCTCACTCCAGTATGCCCATGTCTCTCTTGTACTGAAGAGCCCAGCTCTTCTGCAAAGCTACTTTCTAGTTTGGTCCCTAGTTTGTCCTTGCTGCAGGTGTTATTCCTTCCCAGGTGCAGGATTTTATACTTCCCAACGCCGAAGTTCATGGGATTCCTATCAGCTCATTTTTCTTATTTTTAAGCTTGTTGATTCATGCATACATTGCAGAGGAATTAAAACTCTTGACCTGTACCTATTATTCACAATAAGTAAGTCCAAGTAAAAATGTCATTCAAACATTTTCTGGATTTTTTTAGTTTCCAAAATGAGTTCTGAAGTTAAGGGTTTTGTGGAGAGTTGTTTAGCAGTCTTGAATTTTATAGGCTGTTTCTTCATGACATAACATCAGTCTTCTCAATTTATTGCATTTGGTTCTAGTTGTCAGATTTTTTTGCTTTAGGTAAAATTCCATTTCTATTAAAAGTCATTTTCTTATACTTTGTTGTAACAGGGCAATTGACGCTAAACTAAGCAACAATCATCAGTAACTTCATATTACCCACCAAATCATATTACAAAATGTTTTGGATGGCAGTCTTCTCAACCAAACTAATTAACAGTAAAGATGCTGTTAATGCCTTAATAATTGATAAGATGCCTTATCAATTGGAATACAGAGATGGTCTGAAATTACCCAAATGAAATGTCTGTCTTCCCACAGTTACGCTATTCCCTGAGCTCTAGGTACTTTCTTGATTTGCAAACTTTCAATACATTGTCTCTCAACCATTCCACAAAATGTGAATCCCCAAATGGTGGCTGACTAAGCAAGCAAACATTGGACTTAGGGTGGGTAACAGTTTTACTTATTTTGCAATATATAGAGTAATAAGTTGTGCTCTATGATAATGCACCCTGTGACCCACAAAATTAACTTTCTACTTGTAGATTATGCAAATTCCTATTTTCACCCACAAGAAAAGAAAGGTAACAAACAAAACTGTTAAGTAATTTGAACAGAGGAGAATGATGGAAAACAACTAAAAAATGGAAAAATCAAAAAAATAAAGCTTTTTTCCCTTTCAAATATTTATCTAAATTACTTATTTCGTCTGCATTTCCTGTTATCAAACACAAGAAAAATACTGAAAAGCTGGAAAGCATCCAACAATGACCCAATGGTGTCTGGACTGCTTGCCCTATAAGAACAGAATGAAGGAACTGAGTTTGTCAGCCTGCAGAACAGATGCTTATGAAGAAAAACACACAGCATTTTCTAGTTTGACCAGATAAGGATAAGAATATTTCCTTGATTTTGACTACGAGCTAATTATCTTTATTTGATAATATTTATAATTTATACAGTGTAATTTACAGACTATTCAGCTCATGTTTCTTACATAAAATTACTTATAAAAATTGCTTCTAAAGCTAATACAATTTTAAAAGTAAAAATATTCAGCAACAAGACTTACCACAGTGCGTCATTAGGTCTTCATGGAAATCCAAGAGTTGATCCCGAATTTCTTCAGGACAAGGACAATCGTTTTTATCATCTTTAAAGTTCAGCAGCATGTTAATCTTAGAGAATACAGAGAAAATACAAATTACACTGATCTCCAAAAGGAAAAGCTTTCAAATCAAACAGAACTCTGCAACACAAAAAGCACATAAAGTGCAACAAGAAATTGTCCATTGTAAGCTGTACCTGCTCTTGAGGAGGGGATCGAAATTCTTTCGTTTTTCTAGCTGTCAGGGCAGCAGACATGTTCAAGGCCTGCATCACTTCATTGTACCGGAAGCGCTGATTCTCTTGAAGCTTGGCCACAAAATCATCGGAAAACGCTACAATGGCTTCTATGCGGTGTCGTACTTGGCAATCACACAGGTACTGGAGTAGGTGACACATCTGAGAAAACAGTATTGTAAGAGACACGAGTTGGCAAACTAAGAAATAACTTCTGCATATTAGGTAAGTAAGGATGGATTTCCTACAGCAACAGTTACTATCAAATAAAGCGTCTGGAACATCTAATGCTGTTATTTACTACACGTAAAGCAATCTTACACTGGGAATATTTGGCATCTGCAGGAGATTAATGTGCCTCACACATAAATAAAGTTATAAGAGAATGGATTTACCCCTTTCTTCTAGGGAATTTCTTTTCTGTTTGGATCCATAAAAATTAGGAATTCACTACTGATGTCATTGAGCAAGTAATTCTTTTAATGAAACCATAGTTGCTTGATCTATGGGGAGCAAGTTTATGTCATCAAAGATAGTAAATCTTCTAGTTTTTTGTAAGGAAATTACCTCTCTATTTAACTAAAAAAATTAATTTCAAAACGCTTTCTTCCTTGAAACACAAATGACCATATGAAGAAAACAGGAGCAACCACTATCATAATAGTATTTTTACCTGTAATTTAACAGGTTCTGGAAGTTTCATCTGAAGGAGTCCTTCCTTTGGTATTTGCTCCCCTCTGGTTTCTTCCTCTCCTTCTTCTGACTTGAGCTCATCTGAACTGAACTCCTTCTCTGAGAAATCAATTTCATCCTCCTGGCTCATTGCTTCTTTAAAAACCCGGGGCTCAATCAACTGCAAGATGTGTTTCAGATCCTCATTGTGGAAGATTCCCATAATTAGGAGGGTATAAAAGAGCTTGATGAGAGGGACAAACAGAAATTCTGTAGAACCTCCAACTGGATCTCTGACATGGAGGCTTCCCTCCTGGACAGCTTCAGTCAGCATCTCTATGGTTTTGGCCTTCAAAATTTCCAGAGGGAATTCAGGACTGAACTGAAAGCATTCACTGCTAATGCTTACAAAACTTGGAGAGGAAAACTGCATTCTTGGCCTCAATGAAGTGCTAAGTCCTATACCAGGAAGGCCGTGTTTTTTGTTTTCATCAGGAAACAAAGTAATACTCTTGGTCTCATCTGTCATTGGAACTATAAACTCATTATTCATCATCAGCCTGGCAGTTGCATAGGTATTGAGATGGATGTCAATGAGTAAGTCATAATATCCTGCACGTAATAATCCTGGCATGTATTTATTCTCAATAGCATAGAGGAGCTGAGATTCATCCACATGGCTACACAGAGCATGGGCCACTCGGTTGTTGCCTAAAGCACAAACAGCTGAATACAATCGGAGGGTATGGTAGTGAAATTTCAGCAATTCTTCTTGTTCTGTCAGCTCTAAAATATCAATTGTTCTGCAGAGAAGAAAAAAAAAATATAGTAAATCCCATATGCATAAATATTTTTTGAAGGGATTTGGACTTCTCCCTAAGGATAATAATAGCACCATATCAGTTCCAGGGATGGGCTTTTTCCACATTTCAGCTTTCATGTGAGAAACACTGTCAACGTAAGAATCAAGGACTAATAACAAAACTTAATCTTAAATTTATTCAAATCATTCCTAAATTCATTGCTTTAATTACTTTCAGTGGGGAAAAAATCCAAATTATTTACTTAACACAGAATATTTCTTCATACTACAAACAAGAATTTACGCAACTGAAAATTAGGGTTTTAAAACTAGTTTGGGTTAAGATATTTATATCATTTACTGGTTTTAAATCTGGGGTTGCAAAGTGGCAACAGACTGACCAGTTCATTAAGGAGGTTTCAGGTGTTGAGGTTCTTTGTTTGGAATTCTTACCTAACTTCTCAGTGACTTGGGTTTCAGTTTAGGCATTGACAAAATGCTCAGACATTTGGGTAACAAGGAAATCACAGAGTTAAATGTCTTCAATTGTTTTATTAAATTTAGGAAAATTAAAGCAATGGAATAATTAAATTGGTCACAAATCTTAAAAAATCTCTACAAAAACAGATTTTTGCTTGTTTTGCAGATTGTCTTTAATTTATAAACACAGTTCTTTCATTTTCACTGCAAATCTGCATATACTCTTAACACATTCAGAGAGAAACTGGGAGAGGTTGGAAACAGAATAAAAGAAGGGTGATTTTAAAACACTGGAAATTAGGATTATTTTTGAGATTAGTTAAATCAAAATACACTGTCTACATTTACATGTGTTATAAATACAGAGAAGACCTTGAGCCTTTCTTACATAGATGGATGGCATTACATGACTAGGTTCGTAATCCCAACATAACTCTGATACAGTTCAAAACAAATATCAACCTGTTTTCCTCAGGAATATGAAGGGCCATGAACTGCAAAGGGTTCAGGCATTGTATCATCCAGCCTTGACGTTCACTGATCCGAGACACATCCACCTTCAAGAAGTGGTTTGGCACTCTGCTCCAAAGCACATGAGTCAGAAACTGGACATGGAGACGTGGAGGACATTGAGACACAGGGTTTTTGTGTTCACTTTTGAATAAGCCAGCAGATAATGGCATTACATTCTGGAAAATTCCAATGGAAGAGACAATCAGTTTCATCATGTTTACCAAACAGCGCATTTCTTTTCGAGAAATACGCTCAGCATATAGTACAGTACAGTAGAACAGGAAAACAACACTTTCACTAGTTTTTAAAACAAGCTAGGAACAGTTGGAAGATTAGCAGCAAGACAGCATTTTCCATATTTGTTTCTTAAGAACAGCTAAATTTGAAATAGAAACTTGCTTGCCACATCTGGTTACTTCCTTGGACTCTACTTTTCTTTTACCTCTTCTGATTTCTCATACATCCAAGTATCCAATGCAAGGTAGCAAAATTCAGCTCAGTTTTTGTGTGTTCTATCTGAATGTACTTTAAAATTATTTTAAAACTCTAACCAAATTCTTCAGATACACTAGTCATCCATGCTCTTTGTAAAAGTAAGAGATTGGTCTCACCAACCTCAGTGATTTTATTTCATCATGAAGGACAAGATTCAGAAAATTCTTATCAGTTTCAACCCTTCTTATTCAATGTACTGTATTTCAAATTCATTGAGTATATAAAACTGAGTTAAGAATAAAAATAGCAATAATGCAAACACTTGGAATCATAAAAATGTGCCAAATACCAAGAATACATCGCAGGAAATAAATGGCAAAAATAAAATAAACTTATTTGATACAATTTATTAGCCCTAAACCTGCACAAAACCAAGCATTATTTACCTTTATTCTTCCCAATTCAAACTGGAAAACATTGGGGCTTGTAGCTTGAGCAAATACAGCAGGAAACAACTTTGTACTTGGTTCAACCTAAATCAAACAAAGGGAAAAATTATTCCCATAACAGCACTGATTACTTTTTCCTACAATCTTGTACTAAAGCCTCTAATGATGCAGGCTAAGGATTTAGTTTTCTCCCTTTCCATTGCGAGACATCATCAAAAAATCCTCACCTGATAGTACGTGCCTAGTTCCTTGCCATTAGCTGTGAAGGTCAGCAGGCCGCTGGCAGCATCAACCAAGCAACCGATCTCCAGACCATTATTATTACGTCCTTGTCCAGGGCTCAGGCTCTCTCCTGCGCACACCATATAGCAGTTGCTGCGTTTTATACTGAGTGTCAAAAGATAAATTTAGTTATGAATGGTGTGCAAAATTTCTGTAACAAACTAAGAACAACCTTGCAATGGCTGCAAACAACAGGGCCTTGTGGCTGAAAACAGTGGATGACATCCTAACTATTGCCAAAATTCAATGAAACCTGGATGTCACAACTGAAAAAAATAAAAACTGAAGGTGACAATGTATGAACAAGTTCAAATCATTTGTAAAACACCAAAGACAAAACTGACTTTGCAAGTTAAGGGTTTAAATCATTTAATGTTAAGCCTAACAGAAAGTTTCTGATATGCATAATAAACTGAAGTGCTGAGAGGAGCTGTTGTACTAATTTTGGCCTCACAAGTCAATATTTACAGTATCATAATTTCAAACTATATAAAAAGATGCACTATTTTACTCCTCAGTTCCTATTGATTTGACTAGATCATTAGTCCACTGTTTCTTCACAAGCAAGTGGAGGTAACAATTAGATTAACACTTTTTCATACTGCTGCTTTTTTAATTATTTTTTCTACATCGACCCAGTTACATTAAACGGGATGGATTTACACCTTATAAATTGCTAGTTGCTTGTATGGGTATAAAATATAGATCTTTTTAAGCAAATTGTAACCAACCTCTCATGAACCTTCCCTTTTTCATCTCCCAGTGTAACTGTGACGGTACGCACTCTGTCCAAGTCAAAGCTTGTGTCATACTGGTGAAAGTCTGATGTAATCCAGCCCACCCAGACATTAGCAGGTTCTTGACCAGGAAATATTCTCACTGAATAATAGTACTGTTAATAAAAAAATAATGTTATCAAATGTTAATATTTGTTCCCAATGTATCAGTTTCATTCTGAATTAATTTGTTGCTCTAAAATCTGAAAACATGTCATCTCTTCAAAAGTAGCACAGGCTTGTTCAAGTGCAATTCATAAGCAAAGCAACAAAAGGCTATCAACCCAAACCAAAGTACAGCCAACAGAATATGCATGTTAAAACAAACAAAAAAATTGAAAATATCAAATATGCAGTTTGTAGGCTTGTATTAATGCTTGTATCATAGCATTGTAAACTATATTTCTACAGCAACTACAGTTTTTATACTGCAGGTGACTCAGTTTCTAGTACCTAGTATCTTTTAGAAAGAGAAGAACACATCCAGAAGAGGATTATTTGTTTTCCTTCAAACACTGAGGAATGAGTGCTTATAGAGCTGATCTTGTCAGAGAAAGATGTACAAAACCTGCACGAAACTTTCACTGGGAATTCCATTAAATAAATATTCTGTAGAATTAGTAGGGATGTTTTCAAACGGTCCTGAACATTAACCTACTAGTTTAATGTACCTTTTCCAATTTATTCCATTATTCTAGAACTATTTATTCATCCTCTTTTATATCTGGTGTTATCAACAGTAGTTTCAAAAATGGATTAAACTAGTTTATAAGTTTTCATTTGGAAATGGTTTCAGTCTGATAATCAAATCAAAATAAAAGCAACAAAATAGTCTCAACTTGAATAGAAGTTCAGAACTACCACAGACATTTAAATTGAAAATTAGACTGTTTCTGAAAATCTTACAATCAAAAAAATGATGTAAGTATTAAAAAAACCCAAACCAAACAAATAAAAAAAACCCAAACAGCTAAAACATCAATCCTATATTACAATACCGTGGAAGTCTGCATCAAATAATCATAGTCATCCCTATCATCTGCTAGCACATCCTCAGTAAGTCGTGCGGAGTGACTCGTGCTATAATCTGGCTTTGTCCTCCTGAGCATAAATCTGCAATAGAAAAAGTAAAATCAAAATCTCTATTAAAAGCTCAGTCACAAAGGCAAATTATTCAGAAAAGAGAAAGAGACGAGCTTATTTTTAAAAGCACTTAAATTCATTCTGACCTTAAATCGCATATTCAGAAGTTACTTGACTGGTCTGCCAGACATGAGTGGCATTTTCCTCTACTTTGAGAAGCAGAAAGGAGAGGGCTGGGAAAAGGTAGCAAGCTACAAACCTTTGTTTAAGACGTGAGGGCTTTTCTTGAACATAATCTTTATGGTTGTTTAGCTCTGGTTTTGTGGCATCTTTTTCTCTTTCTGTCCGGTCAGGAACTAGATGACCATGAGCAGTTTTCATTAGAACCTCAAAATCAGAATCAGCATCATAATCCTCCAAGTCATTTTTTGGGCCAAAAAGACCAGAGCCCGGTAACCCTCCTGCAGCTGATCTGGAGAATACCTCAGCACATTCAATGGGCATGCTTAATCGAAAAAACATGACATCTGTTTTACTGTTCTGTGAACCAAAGGACTTCTGTGTGACCTTCAGACAGGGGCAGCTGTCTATGGTGCCATCAATTCTCATCACCTACGAAACATAAAGATGTAGTTGTTTTGAAGCTGACGCCTTTTCTGCCACGTAAATATTCTATTTATATTTCTACAATAAGCATCTATGACTTGCAAAACTTGCAACAATATGGTGTCAACAGTCTAATGCATGGCAATCATGTGCTGCCATTTTGAAGGGAAATAAATACTATGAGGAGTGGATGTTTTTGTTGCTCCATTTTTAAATTAAAAAGAACAGTCGCAAAGAAATTATCTTTCTCAACATAACTCTTTGCAACATAAATCCAACTCTGCCCAGACAAACACAGACCAAGAACTAAAAATCATTTATGTACATGTGAAAGAACATAAACTGTTTCTTAAACAAAACACAGCAGCTGAAAAAGAGTTCTTATTTCATCATTTCACAAGGATTTCATGACAAACTTACAAGGCATGAATTCAGTTCCATCAAGATGCACAACTGACTAGGACATAAATGTTGACACAACTGGCTAATAAATATTTATTACAATCAAAACCAATTAGGTACGGAAAAATCAAAAAGTGCGTGCACTAGAACACATGGTATCTGTTATTTAAAAATGCCCAGTTTCTGCAAGTTGCTTACAAATATAGCTCTCATTGCACAAGGAGCTCTTAATGAGGACATCTTGTATAATTTGTTTCTCAGAATGTCATGTTAACACATGTCACAAGTGTCATGGAAAGAAAAGAAACTACCAATCAAATAATTATATTCTTTGCAGCCCTACAGAATGCAAGGTATTTGTAACGGGTATAAGGTTCATCCAGAATTGGGTCAACACATCACATTAAAATCTTGTCTGGAATTACAAAAGTAGAAACATAATTCAAACATATTCAAGTTTCCAGAAACATTTTAACAGGATCACAGACCTCAATATGTTCATGGTTTTGTGGCACTGGTAGAAACTGAGGGAGCCTTTTACTCAGCCAAATGGTGATGTCTCTGTTTGTATTAACAGCAAAGGGTTCATACCCTTCCTGTAAGCCACATATAGTGAAATATTTTAGAGTGCTGACATCTTTTCCAAAGTTCATTCTTCCCACTTGAGATGGGCCCAGGCTGCACACAGGTAGAAATCCTTAAAACAAAATGAAAGAACACGTGGGTTGTACATAATGAACACTGGTAAACTCCATAACTGCCTTCCATAACTGAATTAAACACCATTCAGGGGAAAAAAAATTAAATCCAAAAAGCAAAGATTATAAACGTAAGCAATCATCAATAGCTCATCACATCTTGCATGTCACCAAGTAATGTATCTTAAACAACATTCTGAAAAAAAAAGCCCTCTAATAGTCAGAGATCTTTTTATGCAACACTCAAACTACTTCAGAGAGTCTGATAGCCAGCTCTTGGTTAATCTCTCTGCTGAGCTGGTAGAGTATTGCCAATTTTACCTTAAGTCTTACTACTTTTGATATTCCTCCTAAAATGTCATTATTCATGGTATTTTGAGAGAATCTTACTTTAAAAGTAATAGTGCTTGTCAATGCAGCTATAATAGTGAAAAAAAATTACGAATATGCACAAAGTGCATGTCAGATTTTTTTTACAAAAATAAAATTAATTTAAAAAAATTCTGAAAACTCTGGCTCTGGGAAATGCAAACTGACAATATGACACTACAGCTTCATGAAGTTTAAGGTATTTTGGTTTGGGATTGTGTTTTCTGTCTTACCTTTTGAATCAGCTTTACATTTGTGTGCATCTTACTGTTTCACTAGCACAGGGAGCACATTTGTGACTTCTTTTTACAAAACTTCTTTTTACAAAACTGTTTTTGGTTTTTTTTTTCCTGATTCCCCAGAAAGAGCAAGGGCAATTTCCCCATACGGCTGTTCTGCAGGCACATCCTTCTTTTTTTTTTTCCTCAGTTTCAGCTTCACAGTCTAAAAAACCTAAGAAAATCTTTTATTTCTTCTATTTCTTTTCATCCTGCTTTTCAATTTCCACGGCCACAAACTACTTTGTAGATTCATTTGACCTAGTTACTAACAAAATGTTTTCTTTTCTATCAATGAGAAACATGAGGCTCTGTTCAATGATTCTGATTCACGTGAATATAACAGGTAGTGAAAAATATAAGGACAAAATACAACTTTATTCCTCTCTTTTCTTTAGGCTGCCCAGAAAAAAAAAGAGCAGAATATCTATTCACCATATTTGCTATTCAGAAACAAATCAAACTCCTCAGCACCACCTATAGCAATGAATGCTTGCCAGATAAATGATCAGCCTCCAGTACTATTTTTTGAAGATTTTACTACATGATAACCACAAGAGTGGTTATCATGTGTGTTTGTATTAGACATGATAAATTTAATGACATAACACTGTTAGCCACAAGTTGAAGTCCAGATTTTTATCTTCACAACTTGGCTCTTAAATCACAAGGCATCAACTTCTCAGATAACACAGCTATAACAGACAACAGGATATATGACAATTCTGCTAGTGCAAATCCAATGATGGACAGTAATATCAGTATTTTCCAGCACTAAACAGAACAAATTGTATTAAACAACACAACTAGGAAAATCACATTTGTATATGGAGATACATGCCATGATAAAGCCTAGCAGCTCTAGTAGGGGAGAATTTACTAGGCTCCCTGTTGAGTTAAAGGAATCCATAAGCTGTTGTAAAAGTTGCTAAGCAAAGCCAAAATCAAAATTAAGGTTTTCAACAACCTTACAGCTGTCATCTCATCACTCAAAAAAGGGTAATTCTTCTACCTATGCATTTTTCTGTGGTTTCATAAAAAACCCCAAACTTCCCACATAGATTAGATGTGAATCACATCATGTTTCACACACACACAAATAAAATGTAATAAAATGTAAATGAGCATTTGCGAGATTCCCTGAAAGAAAACAAAGAAACCCAGGAAAAACTCCTACATAGGTAAAGCTGTCACTGATGTTTTTTACTCAATGTAGTGTATCCCGCCAAACTTGCAAATACAGGCAATGTGAAATCAAGATGACAGTCCCTCTCACCAAAACAGTTTTCATTGATAACAGGAGGTACTGTACTTGTAGCTAATTCCTGCACGTAATTGCAACTGTACAGTAACTGTGGCTCTGTATAAATGGAATATAAACACCAGTCCCAGTCCTAACCATGAAAACCCTACTTGCATCTCTGGTGAAATTTTGCATTGATTTGCCAATGGTTTAGTTGTCATTAAGGTGTTTTAGGGCTCTTCAATACATGGTAAAGACAGAGCATCTCATCTCACAGGGAGTGTGCTGGTAAGGCAGTTACATGTCTTTCTACAGAATAAAAATGAATTTCACTCATCTCTGAATGGATATCCAGCCATTTTAGAAATTATTCACAGATCCCACATAGCCCTTGCATGCTGGAGGCTGTATAAAAAGATTATTAACCCCTAACCTGGCTCTTAATCTCCAGATATATAACTGGGCTATGGAGCAAATTTTATTTCACTGTATGAAATAGTAGAACAAGTAAAAAGACTTTACCACATGAAAAGTAACACTCTAGCACTGTCTGTCACACATAGCAAAAGCTATGGACAGCAACACTTTTCATAATGTTCCCTACTTTCAAGAATACAACATGAACCTCCTGACTCAACCTGTCAAACACTACATACACTTCCCGCTCACAGAGATCACAAGTTGACAAAATAAAATTTGGGTTGTACAGTGTACCTGTTCATATCTACAGTTAAATTTATCTTCTACAAATGCATAGTAAGATGCAATTATGTTTATCAATTTAACTACTGAGATGGTATCTCATAAATAAATTCATCTGCCATAATCCCAAGAAGCTCCTCTTGTTGGTAGTACAACCTAATACGCAGCACATGATCCTTATTACTAAGCTGGCAGAGCACCATATCCCCTTTTCACTGTTCCTAAGTAAATTAAAACTGCAAGACTGATTTACCGTAAGGCTGCATCAGAAATTCTGTTTTCTACAGAGAAAGGTCCCTTTTCACAGCAACACAACATGCACATGTTTCACTGATCGAAGTGACCTGCAGAAAGGTCTCAGTGCTGTTAAGCAAGAGCCAGTAACAAAACCAAACTAAAGCCAGCCTACCAAAAAAAAAAAAAAGCAAGCTCCATAAAAGTAATTTATTTTGGGTATTTCATATGTATGTTTGCACATACACACTCATAGTCTCCTTCCCTCCCCCTCTCCTTTTCCCCCCAATACTTCTATATTAAATACCCATTATATTTTCAAATATAGCTCTGGAGTTATTAAATCTGAGATCAATCAGCATGTTCCTTTGAAAACAGGAGGTCTTATTTCAAAGGGTAAGCTCTTTTCTACAAAAACAATACTAAAGGAACATAATGTGAATTACACAGATATCGTGGAAAATCTGAGAGGTTTGACATGAAGTCTCTGACATGGTTACCAAAGCCTTCAGGCTCCATGTCAAGCCAGGAATTCCTTTAGCAGAGAGATCTGTTTCAATTTGAACCTGCAGCTAGAAACAAGCACCACAAAATGTACACCACCGTGATTTCATCAGTTTGGAATAAAAGCAGCCTACCCTCAGAATTTAAAGGAATTTGAGTTTCTTTCAGAATCCTCTATTCCTCAGTGGGAGTATATTAATAACTGGAAAGCCATTAAAATTTAATGGCACCAAGATGATTTTTTGCATATAACACTAAGCAAATTCACACATCTCTCTCCCTCATATTACCACTGCATCTAAAGAAATCTGAAGGTCGTAGAGTAACAGGCATCAGTCTAGAAAATTAATGGCAATTATGTCATTTTAAATAAAACTAAAATATTTCTAATTCCTAATGCATAGCAGAGGAAGGAAAGAAATTTCCCCACAGCACTCTTGAAAGTAAAATACTCTGAAATTCAGGTGAAAATAAAGTTGTTAAAATCAAAGAGGGAACTGCCTAATTACGAGTTGTGAAATTCGTATTTCCCCTGGGAATAGGGTAGGGATAAATAACCCAACAGTATCATATGGAGCTCTTATTGTTCAAAAAATTTAACTTTATCTCTCAGCTACAGCTCTATAGTTTAACAGATGTATAATATATATGGCAGAATATATGTACCTACAAGAAATGAAAGCTTAAAGCTTTTTTTTTTAACATTTCCATAGTTCAGAAGTTTTAGGCAGTTAACTTACTTAATAAAATTTCTTACCCCTTTTCTGTATCTATCTGCACACAGGTATATAATTAAATTTGTAAACAAAAATAATCCTTTGGTACAGAATCAATCTGCCACCTGACATACCCTCACAATCTTTGCCACCTTTAGCAATCTCCTAAATTATGTCTTCACAGTAAATTAACATCTGCTTATGGATGCTGAAACCTGCAGCAAATACCCTACAACAGGCACAAAGCTCAATCTGCTGGTTTAGAATTAAGCAAAATATTTTGGAGGATAGTTTTATATCAACTGACTTTATCCTGGATCAGATGTCATTTCTCCTCCCAGTGCTAAAACAAAACTTTAAAGATGGCTTAAACTCCCTACCACAGTTTCTCACTAATTGGACAGAAACTTGGTAATATTTCAGCACTTCATCTAGATAAAATCTGCCGTCCTTGCCCCTCATGGCAGGGGGGACGGACTAGGTGCTCTTAAAAGGTCCCTTCCAAGTCAAACCATTCTCTGATACATTCTATGATTCTGTTCTATCATATGGTAATCTACTGCAGTGAGAATGAAATACTGAAAGTTGTGAATCTGCCTCTTCAGACACATCCCTGAAAAACAGCTAAAAGGTCTCACAACAAAAGATGGCCACAAAGATCACTACAGGAAAAAGCCCTTCCTCACCCTCACACCCAGCAAATTTCCCTTCTAAAGGGTTTATACTAATCAAATAATAAAAAGGACAAGGCGGGGGAGGCAGGGATGAGAATGGGGATATGAAACACAAAAGAAACACACTAAAGAGAAGTCAGAGCAAAAACTGGGCAATAGCAAGTTAACAGCATGATATATTACAGTACTTACCGTCACCAACCTCAAAGTCCTTGAACGCAAGTTCCGAGCCTGAGTCATCAAGCAGGATTTCACCATTTAAAGTGAACATCATAGTGTGCTCATTCATGTCAACCATACATCCAACAACATCTCCTGCCAACCAAGAGCGGCCAAAATGCTCATTACCTTGATGCCACCGCTGTGCCTGAAAATGATTAAAAGCATTTAAAAGAAAAATAGTGACAAAGTATGCATTCTTCTTGTCTTTAAGGGTAGAACTAATAATTAACTGCCTCAATTAAGATGGCACTAAAATGAACACTTCCACAGAGCATCATTCCAGAACTGCGTCTGTGAGTACTCCAAGCTGACTCTAAATAAGGAAATCCAACAATTAACTTCCTGCAAGCACCCGTCGCATCAGCATTGTAAAACACTGCTAGGAGAGCAGACAGGGAAAATTGCTATTTCAACATTTTAGTAGAAAGTAAGAGCATAGTTCATTTTCCTGCAGAAGTTCCATGGAAGACTTGTAATTACAATAATATGCTATCAATTACAATGTTTAATAGCTGCTTCACAAACCCTTTTTAAGCAATTGCTTTTATGTACTTTAGTAGTCTATAAATTCATTATTTGCAAACAAACTGTATTGTTTCCTTAAGTATAATTCTAAAAATGTTTTGTGAAAAATGAATTAATCTTTCTCTCATTTCAGATTTTGGAAGGAATAGAACTGTCTGTGAATGAGACAAGCACTGGGTTCCTGATAGATTCCAGAGTAACTGAGGGCATGATTAATGATTCCTATGACTGACTTTCAAGTCAATATCTGCAAAGGCTTTCAATGGGATCTTGGACTGGAGTTCAAAAAAATTAATATCTGTTACGGACTACTGTAACCAAGCATAGAATAAAAAAAAATGTCAATAACTAATAGCAAATAAGATTCCTATTCATGTATTTCGTCATATGTTTATTCTCTGTATCCATCTTGGAAGTTGTACAAAACAAATGAACCTTTCCAGATATCCTGATGGTAAAATTTTTCTCTCCAACCAAGAGAAGAACCCATCAAAATCAAAGACAACAAAATAGCTTTGTTGATTGAGACCTAAAGTGTCGCCCTGCAGTTCACAGTTCTGCAGTGTTTTCAGTCTTGTAATTAGTTTCTCATGCACTTTCTATAAACATGGCCATGCTCTCCTATCTGTTCTCTTGTTTTGCTAACTGCCTTTATGTTTTGGTTATTGTCTCTGATGTTTGCATTCCTTCAGTGATGTGACAGACATAATTCCTGAACAATGATCTTGAGAGGAGGAGCATTTCATCCTCCAATCCATAGTAGTTTCTAAGAACATATAAATAAAGGCTGAGGGCAGAGGTCAGCCCCTTTTTCCTGGCCTCTCCTCACCTTGACAGGTTTCTATCTCCATGTCTCCATGTCCTTATTTCGTGTCCGAGAGCGACACTAAAGATCAAACCCTAAGATTCAGAAGGCAACTACACAGCTATTCCAGTAAAAATAGAGGACTTGAATGGTTTACATAGCACACTTTACAAAAAAAGCTTTTCAGTTCTCTTTTCAAGGCATCTTCTCATGCAACACAAGAGTGGGAAACAAATTCCCACAGCATAAATAAAATACATCTTGAGAACTTTATCTTGCTGAGAACATGAAGGAATACTGTTGATTTCTCTTACATATTTTAATAGTAATAAAGGAAATTAATTCCAATACCAGATACAAGAAATAATTTGACAGTGAGTCATCAGTAGCCTTAATAACAATTAAGGTTTGGATAGCAGTTACACTTGCCCTCATACTGAAATTAAAAATTTTAATGAGTAATTTAATCTATTCTGATGATAGTAATATAAAGGTTTGTTTACCCATATCTTTTTACTACTAGACTTCGATCTGTCATTTTTTTCACACAGAGTTAAATTTGAGAAAACCTTAGTGTTTCTGTCATACTTCATTTAAGCTGTAAGGATTTTCATGAAAACCTAGCTATACTCTTTGGAACTCTCACATTTCTACAAAAACTTTGTATCAAAGTTTGGCCCAAACACTTACTTGTAATAATCTTAACCCTATTTATTCCCTAATGGCACTCTTATAGAGAGAACAATGGAGTAAAACTTGAAAGAAATTATTCATAGCTAATTACAGCTCTGCTAGTATTTTGAATTTGATTAAGTCATTTTGATTTTCAGTTCTTTATATATACTGTAGAAACATGTGAATTTGTGAAAAAACATTATAGAAATGCCAAACCCTGATAATTAATTTTTCAGGTGACACTGGTTCTAGTTATTCTACCTAGGCCCTCAAAGACAGAGAGAAATAATTTCATGAAACATCAATGAAAGCAGAGAAGACAATTGAGGCTATGATACATGGAACAAGACACAAAAAATTAAAAGTTTTGCAGTCACTCATTTTATTACAGATAAGCACATACAAACCTTAAAGCCATCAAAAACAAAAGCTTCTTCATCTGAGCCAAGTTCCTGATCTGGCAGACAACCTGGCCTGGTCCAGCCAACTCTCATGTCTCCTGCAGTAACTGCCTCAAACTCAAAGTACCACTTCCCAGCCTTCACTGCATAAGTCTTTTCTGTGCGGAAGATCCTGAACTTTTCCATTATCCCACTGCACACATCCAGTCTCGTTGCTGTAAGGGTTAAAAAAATTAAAATAAGCCTAAAGGGGGAAAAAAAAAATCAGTGCAGAAAGTACTACTTTCAACTACTGTCAAGAAACAGTGAAAGCAAAAGGTAAAGGAATCCCTTTGAGCATAGACATGAAAAGAAGAACGTGTCTGCAGAACAGCCATGTGGGGAAAGTGTCCTTGCCCGTTCTGGGAATCAGAGGGAAAAAAGAATTAAAAAACCACAAAGAAAGGAGAACTTAGAAATCTGAATGCAGCTACAAACATGACTCAAGGATCACTCTGATTCCTGTTCTCACACTAGGGGGAAAAAAAAGCCAAAAGCATGGATCTTTTTCCACAAATTTGTAATGTATTAAAGCCTGTGCAACCTTTCAAAAGTCAGCATTCCAGTCTGATCACAATTCCTCTTCTTCCTGAATTTGTTAAAAAGATAAATTTTCTGCACCTACTTGTACCTGTTTTTTAGGCCATGCTAAGAACCTCTCCCTTTCTCTTCTGTTTTCTTACACACATCAAGGTCCACATTTCCAGTATCACCTAAGATAGCTACAAAACCACATCCCCAGAATTAACCATCACTTGTCATGCCACCATGCCTGACTTCAGTTAGGTGAGGTTCATTAAGTTTCCTCTAAGCAACTCAACTATCTACCACATAATTCTTTATCTGTAAAATTTTCTTTGATAGTGTACATAATTAATGCCTTAAAAACACTTCTGAAGACCCTTAGTACCTCACCTGTACAGATGAAGCACCACAAAGCATGGTAACTGAGAATTTAGGTTCTAAGTAACATACTGCTTTCTAGAGTCTAAGCAATCCCAAAAATACAGCTGCTGTGGGAAACCAGTAAGTAATAGTAATAACAAAGTATAAAAACCAGTACTAGAGAACTTTGTGAATTTAATGTTTAAATAAAAAATAATGATTGGAGATGCAGAACACCACTAGAGGGCTCTAAATCCCTTAATAACTGTAGGGATTTTGGCTGGTGAAAGAGGATCCTTGTGACATGTTTTATGCATCTCCAAAACTTGAGAAGCTCATAAATTGCAAAATCTAAATCCACAAAATGACCACAAAAATCTTTTGCTGAATGCAACTCCAGTCTTTGCTCAAGAAAGACCAATTTGTGGGACACTGTTCTGCAGTTCCTTTCCTCTGGGAATTTTGCAACAGCATTGATCACATCTTTCAGATTCAAGGATTGCACTTGTGTTCTTTAAATTTCATTAGTAACCCCTTTCACAGAACCAGCTCAACGACCTCTTCATTCTAAGGAAAAAATACTGGTTGTCAACAGTTCACTCCCAAGGAAAGGCAGCGGCATGTGGTTCTCAGAGCCATAAATGAAAAAGGGGATTAATATTGTTCAGCAGGATGTGGAAGAGACTGTGGAAAAGGAGTGTGATCTCTCCCCTCTTGCCTACACCTTTAGACAGCCCCTTTATCATCACAAGAGGCAAAGGCCTCCTCTACCAGCCAACCCACCTTCTCAGAATCAAGCAGAAGTCATGCTTAATCTTTCTTTGCAGCATCTCCTTCCCAACAGTGGGAGGGGAAGAAATTCTAGGATTATGCAGCAGGCTCACACTCCCCAGGCTAGGCATAGGCACATTTAAGAGTGAGACCATGGCATTTTGCCACCAACACTGTCCACTCCACTAAGGAACACTGTTCTACCTGTTCAGCAATCCAATCTTGTTACACACTCATGGTCTCAGCAATGCCTCATATTTAAATGTAATTTAATAGCAGTATCTCATAAAAGCTGATGATCACAGCATGCATGTGCTTTGGAAAAGAAATTCCAAATAGCAGATTCCTTGTGTACACTTTAGGTATGAGTTACATCTTCTGCAGAAATGCTTTACTGAAGGTCTATGGCCTAAATAGGTCTAAACTTAACACGTGAAGAACTAGAACTATATGAAAGAAAAAAAAGAAAATAAAAATAACATTTAGACACATTTTTCAAAATTTCCACATTTTGCTGAGATTAGAAGGATGCTAGTTTCAATTTTGATTATTGCATATATCCTTACCACTAAGTGAACTTCTGAAATAGGAGTTATAAGAACTTCTGAGAGGATTTATATATATTTATTTTATTTGCACATTATATCTCCTGATTTCTGACATTTTATATTCTGCAGTTATTGGGTTACATGTTGTGTACTGTTTCTTTAAAACTTCTTTATTAATACTTTATATAGGTTTTTTCTTTGGGTTTTTTTTTTTCTTGTCTAGGATGTCTCAAACTGAAAATACTGCCCACATTATCAATAAAACATTCAATCAGGCAATGATGCATATTCAAAGAAAACATATGTAAAAAGTGAGTTTAAATTTACTTCTAGTGTAATTCAACTTCCAAGACCTGAGAATGCTCAGGAAATTTAAAGGCTCTAACAGACTATGCAATTCTAGGCTTGCAGGTTGACATTCACAGAAATTTGGTATACAGTCACTCATTTTAGAAAATTTCATTTCGTAGCTTTAAGTGTTTAAATACAAGATCATAGACAAAGTTTAGAGTTCTTCATTATTTAAAGTTAAGATTTTAGGAATATAAAATTCACATCTACTGAGTTTACATATTTTTTCCTATTTTGTCTTGAAATAGTAAATAAAGCATTAAATAAAGACTAGTCAATAAATTGTGTTTATTGATTTAAATTGTAAATAATTGCTTTAAAATGTAAAAATGTTACATTTTGTAAATATTCCTTTGAGGCCAAAGGACAAGGAAAGGAAACAATAAGGAAAGTAAGAAATTAAGACCTAAGAGAACAAAATACGGAGAAAGGCACATACTAGATTTGGAGGCACCTGTCCAAAATGTTTTATTGGACCAACAAATCCAGTAGCAAAGTGGAAAATTCTAACCTTTTTTTGAGGAGAAAAAAAAAAAAAAACAAAACCAAAACAAAAGAAAATTAATTACCATGATCTTGATCAGGAGCTTCCAGATTGTAACCATAGCCTAGAAGGGTGCGGACTGCTTCCCGAAGACTGTCTTTGTTGGACTTCTTTGTTCGATCATCCAAAAGAGCGTATGGTACAAGGCGAGGGTTTCGTCGATTTTTCACATCCTGCATAAGTATTTAAAAATCCGTTCAATTTCAGAAATTGTGTTTTGTCTTACAGACAAGATTATGCTATAATAGCAGCATAAAAATTACTGTTTATACCAGCTGAAATCATGTAACTTCAAATACGGCAAGTAATCAAAGAAATTGCAATAGACTGAATTCACTAAAAAACAAATGACACACAAAATAAACAAAGCAGTGTGGCTTATACCTGCTGTAATTTTCTGTCAAATTTATCCAATAAATAAAGTAACAATACAAAACACAGAAGCAAGGATAGATGCAAAGAGTTTGACAGAATAGTCAAAAGGATTACATTTCATACACTTCATGAAGCAGCTATCATAACAAGAAATTTGTTTCTAACTAAAGCAAAGAGACATTTCTGTACCACAAATATACAGGTGTTTTCTTGTTTTATTATTATAGAACTAAACAAGATATATGAAATGCCCAAATAATAAACATGATAAAAACAAAAGAACAAAATACTACTAATAAAAAATAATAAATGCATGCAACACTAATTAATAAATCATAAAATAGATAATAAACCTGTGCCTTACTATAACAACTACTTAAGACATGCATCTTTCAAAAATAAAGGGGTTTGCAAGCATATGATTTATGTGCTTCATGTATAGAGTTTTTGTAGTAGATAATTAAACTAACCTCTCCTGCAGCTGAAATGAAAGTATTGGTAAGGTTTAATCTTCGTATTTTGGCTTTATTAAAAAACATTGATTAGGTTTTCCTCTACTGCAATATTATCTTATTTGAAAGCAGTGTTTAATTGGATTATTTAAATGCCTAATATAATGTTTAGTGACTAACAGAATTGTTTTCTTGTGTACATTTTCTTCTCACATCCTGTCAGAATTCGTTGGCAGTGAGAGAAACCATGCAAAGAACTCTCCATGTTTTTCCTGATATCTATATTTATTAAAAAAATTACAGACTGGACATATCATATAAAAAATACTTGCTGTTTGTTCTCTTGGTACAATATAGAGGCTTTTATTATTGGTTAGATTTATTAAGGAGTCCAAAAACAATGCCTATTATTTTAGAAGACAGTGTCTACAGTGAAAGTACCTTACTGCTTTTACAGCATTACCGTTCTAGTTTTAGGAACATATGTGGTTTCAATTCCATCTTTTCAAGCAGAGAAGAAATGGCACAACCACTCTGAAAAAATTCTTGCAGGCATCTTTTATTACCTTTTAAATGCGCAGATGCAAGGCTATCTGCCTCTTGCCTTGTCAAAGTGAGTACATATTAAAAGTACAGTTATAAACCATGATGAAATCTGAAATATTAAGGGACAAGCATCACCTACCTGCTAAGAGGGCTAACAGGAAGATAAAGCTAATGCATTGCTGGGGACACAAATTATAAAACCATATAAGCTCTAATAATATTTAGTGGAAAGGACAGTGGCAGGGCCAACATCAATACCATTTGAGGGATCTACTTTTTATATTTACTCCAAATTCCTAAGCTGACATCCTGCTTTGTCCAGTGTTTAATTTGGTAGATGTGAAAAGGGCTGTGTCCTTCAGGCAAATGCTGAAGTAAATGTTATGAGAAACCATTATTTGATATAAGAATAGTCACATTAACATCTGAGGTGATGAAACATTATGAGTTTAATTATTTGTCATTGAAAGGACACAAAAAAGAGAAAAAATTTCCCGTGAAGCACTATATGTACAAAAGATGTTGTGAAATATTGTCTTTAAAAATATGAAACAGAAGTTTGGAACAATAAATATGTAAGTTCTTATCCATGATTTAACGTTAAACTAATGCATTTGTAGTTGCCATAGAAACCATTAACACACATTAACATACAGGCAATCAGCTGATAACAATGTATATAATGAAATATAGTATAAGTGCTTTTAAAATGGCTAAGCACAAAATGAGAGCAAGGGGAAAGAAAAGGAATACAGAAATTTTACGTATTAAACCAACTTGATTCTACAGATTTTTTTCCTTGGGTCTAATTTTATTTAGGGGACCTTTTTCACCCATTCAAGACTGTGGCTATATCTTTAAATTTGAATGTGGGAAGAGATTTTTCTTTTAACAACTTTGTTCTTTTTTTTTTCTCCTATTACATATCTATTTAAATTCTGAATGTGTTACTTATTGCTGAATTAAGCACTCTTATTGTTATACTCATCATAAGTTTTCGTACTAATGACCTTCTGCACCTCTCTGGTATCAGTGTAGAGAATGCTCCCGTACAGTGATTGAGCTTTGCACATTCACAATCAAGTCAACAAGAAAACTGATTAGCTAAGAGTGGTAATTTTACTAAGTACATTTCCAAGTACATAGACTGAATTCTTCCTACTCAATACAAAGAAGTTAGGGGAGACTGTTAAAGTAAGTTTTAACATTCAGCCTAAGTTTTAAGGGGTTTTTTTAATAATTTTTTTTAAAATCAGAATTTTCCAGATTTGACAGTCTAATGATTCAACTGTTTTGTACAGTTTGTCTGCAACCACGTGTTAACAGACAAATGGTTTGAGCTGGGTAGCACACATGACATTTATATAATTCTTTTCTTTTGAATTCAGAACGTATCATAACACAGAAAAAAATAAAAAGGGGAAAAAAGCCTGTATATGTTATTACACAGCTCTGTCTTAATTTGATGTAATAAACATTCATTAATAATTTAGAATTTAATTTATTTTACTTAAGAAAGCATTGCAACCATAAAAATTTGGGATGCCTGGCAGAATGTGCCCCGGATGGAACTAATAAAGTTAAATGTCAGTGACATAGCACTGACCATGAAAAGTCAGTATTACTTTTCACAGTATACACTACAGATTCTGCTATATACAGCAAATGATAGACAAAAAACTATTTGAATAGGCCTACATACACTTATTTGTAGGGTATAAAAGGATATGAATTAGTCAATAATTGGTCAACAATGGTACTAACTGCATATAGCTCTTAAAAGAAAGAAAAAAGAACTAGAGAAAAAAGTACCTAAACCCACACACATCAAAAAACATCAACAAGCCTTTTAAAACTTCCATGACAAGTGAAGAACACTGATGCAAAATAATTCAAAGGAAACAGACATCAGATGTAAAGTGCATTCTTTTGTTCAGCAAGTCTGTAATGTGTTGATAACTGATCTTGTGGCACTGGATCTACAACTGGTCTTGGAACTTGCACGGACAGATCTCATGTAAGAATGAAATGAGGAACGTCCATATTGTCTACAGCAGCAGAGAAAACCCTAGCCAAATTCCATAAGCAGCTCTAACATGACTTATTAGGAGATGAAGTGTGTGTAATAAGGTTGTGTGCTTCAGAAGTAACTCAGTAAAAAAAACCAAAGCATCATATAAACCTCTAAAAGACATCTGAAAATAATAATGTAGTTTTCAGAGCTATAGCTGTCATATTGCAAAGCTGTGCACTCCTGGACCTTCCCAAAGTTCTGAGAAGTTCAGTAACAGCACAAACCACTAGACTAAAGGGCAAAAGGTCACCAGAAACATATATAAATAAGTGCTTATCAAAAAGAAAGATAGGAAAGGACTGAGAAGTTAAAACACATAGTAGGAAGAGTGCAGGAAAAATATGACAGTAATTTAATGGGAACACACATTTTGCAATTTAAAGTATTAGAGCTGTACAGATACATATTCTGTGTGGTATTGAAATGATTTTGTTCTCCTAACCTAGGTTATTAAACTACAAGCACAAAACAAATGTATTTCAGCACACATCCACCAGACAGATGTGCTGTTGTTTTCTCAGCTCCCTTTGTACCATTAGCAAACCTGCATTCCTCAGCTGTGAATTCCTTCTGCTTGCTGCCATATCTCCACCACCACGCAAGATCCACATCTCTCACTATCACAAAGATTTCCAAGCAATTACCATAACAAATGCTACAGGGCAAGCTTGCCAGCAGGGCTGCCAGAAAATCAGTGAGCCACCATGTGCGTGTGCAGCACGATACTGTGCGCAGGATCATTTATACCTACACCATAGGTTTATGCCTCATAAATGAGGCACATTCATGCCTCGCTATCCAGAGGGCAAGCTTTTCCACACATACCACAGCACCTCATGTTTAGCCAGAAACCATGAAAATTAAAAATCATCTTATAGGGGAGAAGAAAAAACACAATTTTAAATTGGTATTTACTAAAAAAGTAATTTTCAAAGTCCAGAGCATTAGAACCACACAAATACCTCACAAAGCCATATTCTTAGCAACTCTAATAATCCAAATATACCCAGCCAAAGCAGAGATTCTAGTCCTCACCTGAAATACCAGCAGATGAGTCCTAACCCTAGAGGTATGTGCATCCTTATTAATATGTGTATTACTTCTTCTGCCATCTTCACTGAGGACCATACCCATATGGAATTCCTGGCAGAATGTGCCCTGACTATAAATGGAAGGAACTAATACATCAGTATAAATCATGTAAAATGTCAAGTGAGGTAACATAAGTAGTTTTTACAAGGACAAGATGCTGGTTTTATATATATTTAATGAAAAAATAAGCAACAACTTGATTTTTCCCACGCATGCATATTTCACCCAGCCTGACTTTCCAGAACAATGCCTCTCTTGCATATCAGCCTTCAGCAGTCTGAGAAGACCAACTCCTGATCAAATAGTGGTATGACATAATTTCTATAAATCGATAAAAATAAGATCCTGACTTAAAAAGACCAAAATGTCTTGCACTTCTGGGCCAAAGAGAAATAAGATTTCATATAATTGCTTGGCAATACCAACTAACTGTTCTAGGACAGGAACTGCAGAGCATCTTTTTTAAGATGCTTTTCACACAGTGGGAGGAAAGTTTTACATTGCCAATTTTTATGAACAATTGTTAAAGCTTTGAGATTTTTAATACTTTTTCTTTTCTCAATATAAATCAGGTTTCTCATTGTTAGCTTTACTAGCCAGAACACAATGCAACATGAAGAAAAAGCAAGATACCCTTTGACTAAGCTATCGGGATATGTGACAATGCATATAAGCAAAGTGTGAAAGAATCTTTGGCTGTAATCTCCACAATCAGTGGGGAGACCTAGAAATCATGTATTCAGGAAGAGGGAGAAGGTAGGTAATGTACTTTAAATTATTTCAATTTGGTTTCTGATCTCTAAGCTCGACTTTTTTCTCTCCTTTTCTGTCTTTTCCTTATTGATATGGGTGTTGGGATTCTCCTGTATGCCTAACATCACAGTTTTATGAATGTCAAAAAATACCCTAAGTTCATGGATATCCCAAAAAATACTGTAAGTTCATGGATAAACTTATATTAGTTCTGAATATTTTCCATTAGATTGTGAAGATTAAGTCACAAATACATCCTTTTATACTTCAATGCTGTTTTTCCATCATCTTGTTATGAAAAATTCCTTAAAAGTAACCAAACAAAAAAACTCATGTAATTATAATAGGACTTAATATCAAAATCCATAAAGGTAAAAAAAAAAAAAGTCCTTTTTCATAGCACAAATATGATTATTTTAATTCACTTACAGCAAGGCTATATTGCTCCTTTACCTGGATCTAACTCCTGTATCTGCCCTATCCACCATTTCCTCATTTCCAAGACCAACAACTTTCAGGTAATCACATTCTCCCTTAAAGGGACATCCTCAAGCATTTTCATACTGATTTTGTGCTTGTTTTTCCACTTACCCTTGCTACTTAATATGTTCTTTTAAGCAGAAATACATATTTTTCCTACCTGTTTTGTTCCATCTGCTCCCTTCATGGAGCAGTAAGCAACTGTGAGTCTGTACCACTAAAAAATACTTACTTGTTTGTGATCAGTGTCATCACAGTTGTCAGGACAGTTCTGGGAACAGGATTTATTAGCTAACTTGTGCTCCCTCTCCTGGCTGGCTGGCTGGCTCTGCAGCAGCAGAATAAAAATACTGTATATAGTCGTGCACAAAATGTAGCTTGTTATATCTTGTAAAGAAAAAAGCCTGACAAGCAGTGGTGGACTTACAAGAAGAAAAAAATTCTGGAAGTTGGAAGACATTTCCCCCAGCATTTTTTAAAGAAAGAAATGGTTTATACAATAACTACTTGGCATTATCCCTTTAATTTTTTCATTTTATATAATCCCAAAATGATGAGGCTATCATAGAGAACAGACCTACTAGATTTTTTAATTTGTCCTACAGCCACAGCACAACTGCTGTTCATATTTCCCAGTGATTAGTTCACCTACTTTCAAACATCTGTAAGCCTCTTTCCCTTAGGAAACTATTTTATAGCTCTGCAAGATCTGTTTATAGTATTATACAGCATAACATCATGTCACTTTATTCCAGTATTGTAACATGTCACAGTAATACGATGGGATGACAAAATGTAGCCCATGAAATAAACCCATTGTAGTCAAGCAGAAGCACGTGGGAGTGTGGACAACAGCTAGAGGCTAGCAGCTTGCCATGTCATATGTCAGCTAAATGAGAAGCATCTCTGCATCACACCCATGAAAGAGCACCTTGCTATTCTGCTCTCTTCTTACGGACTTTAATAAATGGTATTTGTTATCTGTACATTGTAAGCACTCCTGAAACTCAGCTGTTGTTTTCTTCTCCAGAAGAAAAAAAAAATATTTATTTGAAAAGAGCAAGATTATGGAATTAAGAGCAAATCAACATCAACATCCCAAGCATGGCAGCTTCTGCAGGACATACTATTGTTGGGAAAGGGCATCATCTACCTGTTTAACTATCCATGAGACTGCGGTAACTTGTCTGCCGAGAATAAGTGAGCAAAGTATACTGTTGATCTTGTAAATCTGCTTCCTGAAGGTCATTAATATTTCTGAGCTCTTGTTCACCTTTAACAGTCATACTCTGTTGAAAGCATAACTATGACACTGTTCACTGCACCACTGCACTACATTCTCAACAACAGTGCACAACTCAGCACACAAAAGTCTTTAGTCTGTTTGAATGAAGCAGATACAAAAAAAAAGTGGATGTTTTAGAGCATAAGCACTCAGTACTGCAAAACCCCAATTAAGTGGATTTCCAACTCCAAATGTGATCAGTTTCATAGGCACTTAAGCTTTCTACTTTTAAATTCTCCAGGCTCTTCTCTGCATGCCCGTAACTGTCTTTGTCTTGATAAGGAAGAATGGTTATATATTTATCAGATATACCTAAGCCCAGTCAATATTTAAAGCAGAAGCATTTGTCTAAGACTTTCAGAGCATAAGCTGGTAGTCAAAATCAGAGCTTAATTCACACTGACTGTTTAAAAAAATTTCTGAAAACTTAACTAGAAGCTACCATTCCAATAACCTTTTTATACAAAATCTTGTCTGTGGCCATCAGAATGAATTTAGATACCTAAATCCTATTTGTCCAGTCAGACATCTTTGAGGCCATGGAGCCAATTTTTAAAAACTCTTGAAAAAAGGCTAATGCACCATTCAGTATAATAAGACTTAGGGGTTTGGAAATAAATGTCTCTTTTCCATGAGATTTCTCACACCAAACTATAAATTTTAATAAGTGAGCACAGATTTCATTTTCATGTTGACCTTTGTCATCCAGTGAGCAGTACATTTATCAGGAAGGGAGCCTAGGGAAGGCCAGAGTTCCAAGGCCAAGGGCTCCAAGAGTTTCCCTCAGGAAAGTGTTTTAGGAGTCAGTAGATAAAATACAGAGAGCTGTTCAGTGAGAAGATGAGTCCTTTTTTTCCCCCTCTCCTCTCTCCCTGTTAGCCTCAAAAATGTCTCCCCAGAGGGCCACAACATTTTAGGTTCAACAGTAAGTTTAGTCTCTTTGCCTAGGCACAGCACTGAGAACACAAGACGGACTTCATGATTCTTCTGACATTAAGCAGAAGTGTTTACTTCTAGGTTATATCCCATACTAGATTTGTCTGATTTATTGGGGCNTGTTTGTTTTTTTTTAACCCAAACTGTGGCCTGGAGCACCTCCACGGCCTTTTGGGAACCGTAATAAAACTAATGATTTATGACTATCACATTATACCTCTTCAAATGCAGAACCTTCTGTATCAACAGGCACATCAAAACATACATAAAGAGAGTGTATAATAAAAATATTGTATGTAAAGGAGAAATTCTTTTCATTGCCACCCACTCCCATTACATCTTTTACATACCATTCCCAAACCAGTAACACTGCGAAAGTCTAAGACATCATCATTTAACTGACCTTCCTACTTAATACCTCACTAATTCAGAAAACATGCAATTTAGCTGCAAATTCATTCCAGTAAATATGGCAAAATTATTCGTGGGTTTTTTCAAAGATACACAGATACAAAGGGTACGTTAAATTGTCTTCAAGGTCTAAGAAATTTTATTCACTACATATGAGTCATGGGATTAAATTTTCCCAATGCTAGTTAGAAATATAATTAGCTAAGAGATGCATTTGATTCCAGAAACTTCTTAACTTCATCTTAACCAATAAATTCTGTTGCAAAACTAAATTTAATTTTGGGCTATGTCAAGTCCCTATCAAAGTTGTAACTATTTCCCAACTTTCATTCATTTCAAAGCTCCCAGTTGGTAAGGTCCTGTATTGAAAATGATTGACTTCTGGAAGAATAAAAAATATGGGAGACATGGTATAAATTACTGAGTGCATTCTTTAATAGATCAGAAATATTTCTTTTGAGCATGCAGTTTTTCATTCTAGAAATGAATTGTGCACTGCCTTCATAAACATAGGACTGAAATAGTGAGTTCAAAACAAATTAATCCCCTCCCCCTATCTGACAATAGAAAGTCATCACTTCCAACACTTCTCATGATTCATATTCCATCAGAAATGTTAACAGCACTTCAAAGGGCCACCTTCTCTTACTTAAGGGTGCAGTATTATGGGAAAATTTAATCCTGGGGTAGGCAGGGGACTTGCACAAACACTGAATTATCTTCAGTGTTTTTCTAGTAGGGAATATTACATATATTCCAGCCTGCAAACAGAAGTATTGACTCACTCTCTGTCTAGAGCCAAATACGGAACATAGATTTCCTAAATATCTTGCAAAGTAACACAGTGGCAGCTTCATAGTAAGATACTATAATGAACAATGTTGAAATGCAGATATGCAGCATATATTTTGTCACATATGCACACTTATATGTGATGAGGTTAAGTGCTTAACTTAATATGTATAAAACCAGATTATTTTATTATTATTCAAAAGTTTTGCAAGTAGAATGAATTTTGGTCCTGTAGAAGAACAAAATTTGATATGTGTGGCACTGAAATGTATAACCCAAATTTTTGTCAAAATCGAAACCACTGTTTGTAGGAAGAAAAGGGTATGTACCTACAAAACAGCTGTTTCTCATTTTTGCAAAAATAATGATCTTTTATGCTCAGCACAGAACCATGAAAACTCATTTTTTTCCTCAAGGAGTGAATTGTCCCAAAATTTCACTGTGAAATGCTACTATATATTTATTAATGTACGTGAAGAGACATTTCTGTATATAAAATTCACAACCAATCACAACAAGAAGAGAAATTCTTAAGGGGAAAACTGATGTAAAAGCTGTCTTCAAAAATACTAAATAAGGCCCATGGTATACCAAATTGACTGGTTTGGGGGTTTTTTTAAAGAAACCAAAGAACCTGAGTTTTGCTGTAAATAATCCACCATGCTTTATTCTTACTCCCCTCCCTTGTAGCACATTGTGGTAATTACCAAATAATATTCCTATTCACTGAAACAGAACAACTA
This sequence comes from Aleadryas rufinucha, assembly GCA_013397815.1. Lineage (NCBI taxonomy): Eukaryota > Metazoa > Chordata > Aves > Passeriformes > Aleadryas > Aleadryas rufinucha. The sequence goes on from VZTH01000269.1 coordinate 706,479, forward strand.
AAGTAGGACTGGAACTTTGAGATTGACTTAACTATTCTCAGTTAAACACAGCTTCTGCCAGAAATATAACATCTTAGCAAAGTTATTACTAGAAGTTTAGATTCTGATTTTCCTGGATAAACAAAATTATTCAATTCCCAGAATTGCAAACATTTAAATGATTCCCTTAGTGAAAGTCAGTATTTACATTTCCTAAAATACTGGCGCACATTAGCTTCCTGCATGCAATTTTCTCACCCTGAGATCTAGACAGCATACAAGAATATACCACCAAGTTTTTTAATTCTTCTTGTAAAAGAGTCCCATACTGCTGTTTAGCAGCATTGCTTTAATTATGTATTTTTGTTTCCTTTGACTGAAAAATTTGCATTCATTAGCTGTGTATCACCATTATTTCCATTTAGCTGCTCAACAGATAAGTTTTAAGTGTCTGAAGTCAGCACTTACCTGCTGGATGCCATATGTCCAGCCTTGCCTTATACGGTCCCTTGCCCACACATTGTGAGCATTCTCTGCTAGTTTATCCACCATAGCTTCTTGAGAGGGGGTCAGTTTGATAAAACTCAGATCCATGGGTGCTGGTTTATATCCACTCAACAACTGATAGCTGTTGAAAAAAACAGAACTTGCAGTTACTTTTCAGCAAGAAAAAAAAATAATAGATACCACAAAAGAAAGAAATAACACCTATGCAATATATCCATATAAATATGATATCTGCCTTTGAACATAAAGAATAATAATGTACACTTGATTACTGATTTATTTTTGATTCTCTTTCAAGCTAACTGCATCTTGATGGGATGAAGTAACTGGTAATGAAATGACCAGGGTCAAAATGGTCAGAACTAAAAATAGTTTAAAAGTATTTCAGAAACGTCACATATTCCAAGTAGTAGATTAAGCTGTCGTTTATCTAAATGTTTATATTAACAATATTGTTGCTACCTCTGAGCAGATGGCAATACTTATGAAATTCTATCTATTTCCTACTGAAACAAGAAAATCTATTCTTCCTGTTACATAAAGGGATGCTAAGAGACAGAGGAGGTCAAATGGCTTACTCAAGAACAGTTATCAAATCCACCTTAAAAGTTTGTCTCCATAATAATTCATACCTTAACTATCCTTCAAATCACAGGAGCAAATGTTTCAAATTTAAGCATGACTTCAGAATAGAAAGGCAGCTTCCTCACTTTTTTTAAAACTCCTAGAAATGCTACTTTTATAAAATTGTTCCCTTCCAAATAATTACAGAAATCTCCTACTTTATGTAGGAGCAAACCTTCAATAAAGGACGTAAAGCATATGGTCATGGGTGCAGCACAACAGGACTTACTAAACCTACAATGAAAACCTACGACACTATGTGGCACCACCATGGTGCTGGACACGGTCCCCCTTACATCAGCTGATGAGGGAACATACAAGGGAAGGGGAGCAGAAAGAGAAGACTCCGGGGGAAGACAGACAGGGGTCTGTCTGTGCCCATGGGGCAGCCTCCATGACCTGACACAGCTGGTTCTGGCTGGCCCCAAAAGGCACCTACTGCTGGCCAAAGCCGGGTCCCTCAGCCACGCTGGAGGTGCCTCTGGAAAAATGTTTTTAAGAAAAGGTGAAGTGCTTCACTGGCAGAGAGGAGTGAGAGGGGGAAAAAAAGTGTGAAAAACAGCCTGCAGACAACACGGCTGGGGCTGCAGGGGGAGCAGAGGCTCTCCTGGTACCAGAGCCGGGGCTTCCTCATGGTCCCAGGAAAAAACAGGCTGGAGCTGGTGGATGGATGTACCCTGAATATCTCTGAGCATGGATCGCATGATCTTAAAGGTCTTTTCCAACCGAAATGATTCTACAATTCTATTATCTCCTCCAGCATACAAAGCATTATTTTGGTCAAAACAAAAGGAGTCTGTGGAAATAAACAACAACATTCTCTCACTGAAATTATACACCCTGGGGTGTATAAAGAATGGCTAGTTTAAATAATTGCTCAATTATTTTCTAAACAATCTGGTAATTTTCTTGTATTTTCTTTATTTGTACTGACAGGAAGAAACCCATAAAATTAAACAGTATTTATCCCCATTTATAGTCTAAAATATTCAAATACTTTACAAATCTTAATTAATTCTGTTCTGTAACAACCATTTTAAAACACATTTAAACAAATTATTTGTTGAAAACAATAATTTAAAACAATCAGGTATTTAAGGGGGATTACCATCTATAAATAAGAGGTTGGATCTTCTTTCAAAATTACCACAGTAAAAAGAAAAAGCTTAAGTTTGGAAACAACAATTCAAGGACATCATTCCAAAATCAGCCATCCACATAGTTCCCAATCTACACGTTTCTATTATAGGAAGCCCACACAGGAGTTAACTGCCCTCACAGTTACCTCTCCTCAGGTACCTGTGAAGTCACTTCAGTGAGATGAGTAAAACAAGACAGTAATGGAAACAGTGAAACATATGAAATTAGCACACTTGTCAGGTTGGCAATTACTGTGCTCTTTCCTGTCACACTCCCCTGCACGAGCTTTTAAGAATATTGCCACAATGTTTTTCTTTCCTTTTTGCTAGTATTTTTAATCCATTATATGTGACGTATCAAAATTCTGACTTTGTATGTATGGTATGACTTCATGTTCCTAAAGTTATGACTGCTAATGACATTAAAAAGACTCAACATTATCGGTCTTCTTATATTAGGAAGTATAATTTCTTCACACTTGAGATTTAGCTGCAGTTTTTCAAAAGCAGGAATTTTGATTCACTTGAACAATCTTGCAAATGCACATATATTTCTGCCCAGGAAATTCAGAATGAAAATACAGAAGGCCCTAGATATCTCTTCTTCTTTGAGAGATACATAGTTATTTTGGGATACCAAAACTGAAGAACAGTTTGGGGGGGAACTTAATTTAATACCTTGCTTTTATTCCCATTCATTCTGGCAAAGCCACCACATCAAGGAAATTGTAGTATCAATGGTATGTAAATCTGTGCAGTGTGGTAGATATCAAAGACTTGAGGGTTCAGGTTCTTACAGCTATCGTGTAGTAAGGTATTACCTAGAAGCCTGCAGGAATCATGTCAGAATGAGGCACAAGCTTTTGGGTCACAAAAGGAAGAAAGAAGGCATGCTTTAGTTAAACATGTGCTGGAGGTTATCACACTGGCCTCAGGGACTGCACGTACTACAAAGGTATGGGTCAGTGAACGATTGCTGTGAATAATGGAGATATGCAATACCAGAGGAACAGCTGTTTCTGCACAGAGCACTTTCCTACAAAGAGCAATGAGGTGCTACTGGCGGCAGAAACTCAGCAACAGCACTTACCATTGCTCTGAGCCATAACCAAGGAAACTAAATTATTAACTTAAATTCAGGAATAACAGACCAAATGGAACTTCTCTCCTAGTAAAACTGTGACCTTTACCTTTCTGATTTTTCACATATTACATAATCCTCCTTTATCCCATGGGCTCAAGTGTATGTGGGGCAGTAAGGCTGTCATTTAGGCATATGAAACTATAGTTCCATTATCTCGACTGTGTTCAAGTTCCCAAATTCTTCATTCCCATACTGGGGGGGGGGGGGGGGGGGGATGCACTGGGGCTAAGAAGCCAGGGCAACTTGGCTGGGGCATGAGCGCTGATTTCAGAGCTGTGGTAGTGGAGGCCACTATACCATACCAGGCTAAGCCCAGTCTTACCAATGCTGCTGCCAACAGATCTCTTGGAAAAAAGTCAGGTGATTGTACCAGCTCTCTACACCTCAAGTCATGGCCATTTGAGAACTTTCAAA
>VZTH01000269.1:710532-744346 GCA_013397815.1 Aleadryas rufinucha
CCAAACTTCTTCTGCCCGAGGGGGGGGGGGGGGTGGGGGGTGGATGCACTGGTGCTAAGAAGCCAGGGCAACTTGGCTGGGGCATGAGAGCTGATTTCAGAGCTGTGGTAGTGGAGGCCACTATACCATACCAGGCTAAGCCCAGTCTTACCAATGCTGCTGCCAACAGATCTCTTGGAAAAAAGTCAGGTGATTGTACCAGTTCTCTACACCTCAAGTCATGGCCATTTGAGAACTTTCAAAAGGGTCGCCTTTAAATATCCGCAGCACAGTAAAATACATTGACAAATTTACTGTAAAAATTCTTTACAAAGTCTCTTTGGTACACACCATATATAAAAGAAACACATAACAATGAATGTCAGACATTTCAAGGAAGCACAGAAAAAGCTAAAATTTGTCTACACATCAGGTGACAAATATATGGAAGAAAAACCATGAATGAAGGTATGTGACTATTTCTGAAAATTCCTGAGAATTCATGTATGTACGTGCATGCCCAAGAACTAATAAAACTAGCAGTGTAAATATCGAATTGTTAAAATAGAGTTGACTTAATTCACACTGCCTAACAAGAAGACACACTTGAATTTCAACTTACTTCTTTGGAAGTTTCATTTTTTTCACTTTTTCTTCAGCACGTTCATCAGCAATTCCAACATGGCAGCCTAACGCCAGCAGGGTTCTAGGGCACAGAAATCAGAGATTAATTACTGACAATGTTTCTACATTTAGAGTTCCTACTATTTATAGGCATACTATAGTGCCTACAAATGGCACTATAAAACAAATGAGACCTATGGAAATTACTACAATATAATATGGAAAGATCAACACCAGCCTTTTTATATATGTAATAAGCTTTCTGACAGTGTTAAGAAAATGCCATGAGATGTTACTAAAAATTTTAGTAAAAATATGAATAAGGTACTTCAAAATGGAACTATCATATAGTATATTTCATCTATGAGGTATCAGTCTGAAGATTCTCTGCCCTTGAAATATTATTTCTGCTTTATATACTTATTCATATAACTGACATACTCATTCATACTGCTTCATATCCACATATTTTTATCTTTTGTTACTTATATCACAGCTGATAAAAAGAAAAAAGGCAAAAAATATCACTTATCCTTAGAATGTGTCTTCTTTCTGAGGAAGCTATTATTTAGAGATTTCAGTTGGATCTGGATCTTTTTAGGACACACTACTGAAGAAAGAACTGACAACAGAATGCATGATAAGCATTAGGCCAAAACTGCCATCTTGTTCAAGCTAGACAGTGTGTCATGTACCTACCACAAGGCTTATACCACAGAGCCACTGAATCAGCCCATTGTGGCCTGACTGCAAAATGCACCTCATTTCAGAAAACAAACATTTATATAACTTTAAAACAGGGTCAACAGTATTAACTGAGTTTCTGATTACTTCAGACTTCTTCCCCTCCTTATACTTCCCTTTCACGTTTCAGCAGCATAAATTTTAAGCCTCATTTGTCTACAGCATTTGATCTGTAAGTTATTACTTATTGGTTCCTGCATTTATATTCAGTGTTGGCTTATACAGTCTTTCTTTAGTCCAGGTGCATTACTAAAATATTTCAATTGAAATTAATAGAAATCCTAGACAAAAGTCAGAGACTTAACTTTGGAGTCAGATGAGAATTTTCTCAAAACCTGAGGATGATAACCGTATCTTTAATAGAAACTGATAACAGAAGTCACAGGTGTACCTTGGACTCCATTTCAAATTTTCCTGAAGTGGAAGAAAGGTGTCAAACAAAGTTTTTATTTGTTCTTGCCACTAGCTAAAACAGTATTTTCTAGTCTTGCTTGAACTATATTTACTGGTCTTGAACTGACTGGAGAAAAAATAAAAGAGTATAAATACTCTTCTAACATTATTTCTCCTGGCAGATGAACTGTCTGTTTCAAGGAGATTCTTACAGCATATTTTTAGTGCTAGCTACGTAAAGTAAGTCCTACTGTTATGGACTGTGAACCCTAATTTAAAATTAGACAGTAAAATCAGAAATGAGGAAACCAATATCCAGTAGCACCTTCCTGCAAAACACACTATCTGCTAAGAACACTCCATGCAGCTAAATTTCAACTGGCATAAATGTACGTGATTTCTATGCAGCTACCACCAGCATAAGTAGGAGAACATATCTAATAGTGAAATGCAGTACAGAGGAGCTAAACTCTGGCAACCCTAATTTTCTTGTAATGTAAGCCAGGAATTATCTCTACCCAAACAAAACAAATTCAAATGAGTGCCACAGGAGGATAAAATGACAGACTGTACTTGCAGAATCTGAAAGACCATTAAAGCACTTCAAACCTAAGCAAGAAAAATAAAAGTGGCTGAATGTAACTCTCATCATTACAATGATACATGTAATTATCACACAAGACTGAGTAAATACATAGAAATGGGAAAGTCAGTCACAAAATAATAAGCAAGAACAACAACAACAAAAAAAATACAAGACCAAACTATAAAAGATATATATAAGAATATGCAAAAACAGTATGAGTAAGCATATTTTAATCCCATGACATTTTCAGAGGCAACTCATTCCTGCATCTTGACATTTCATACAGTATGTAATTTTCGTAGCTCATAAAAGTATTCAGTCGTACTGAAAAAGATACACAGATTCCAAAATATGGAAAAGAAATGTTGTATCAGATAATATAACTTAGATCTTTCTTGGTTTCTAACTCCCTCATCTGGCAGCAAAACTGGAAACAAACCACCAAGGAAAACACAATTACAGTCAGCATTACTCTCGATGTCTTGCAACTATTTCAAGTATGCAGTTTGAAGTAAATTGTAAAGAAAATTATTAGAAGTTTAAAAAAAAAATTTCTTTCCTGTCGCCACCCCCCGCATCAAGGTTGACAGCTAGTAGACTAGACACATCTAGTAAACAAATAGTCAAGATAGCTCACAGTTCAAGTTGTCACCTATGGATCACCTAGAACTGATTACTGCACTAATTTTTCCACATTTTCAAGCTTGTAGAAACAAACCGAGCAAGACTCTCCTAGTCCCTATGCAACAGATGCCTACATGATAAATACAACTAGATACTACAAAATTAGAACTTCATTTTTCAGAAAACAAGGACTAATACAAGAAAGTAAAGAAGACTTAGTTCAGTAAGCATACAAATTTTGAAACACTCAGAAGAACTGAATGCTTTATATTTTGGATACTATCCACTAAATGGAAAGACTCTTTCTAAAGTAAACAATAAAATTACTAAAAAAAGAGTAATCCATAACTTGTATGTTTATAAAACAAAAGCTTTGTTTCTTTGTTTTGACAGGGTTAGATTAGAAAAGCACTGGATCCTGTACCAGTAATCATGTAAGGACTCATTAAATTTGTCCAATACTTAGTGAAACATTAGCAGTGTGCATTTAATTATGAGAGCATAATTCTTCTGCTGCCTGAGCCACATTATATAGCGTATTCTAGGAAAAGATCCAACTATAGTGAATGTTAATGACATCATCTTTTGTACTTTCATAAAACAGAAAGGAAGAATGTGTTCTGAATCCTTAGCACATTGCTCTGCTGACCGGAAACGCTCAAAAACTTTCCTTGTAATTCTAATATCTACCCTTAGAAAATCTGAACTTATTTTCTTGCTTCCAGTTCAATTTCTCTCTGAATGCTTTACCTCTAAATAATGGCAAATATCTCTCCAGAAACTGTTTAGCACTTAGGGTCATAAATATGTTTTTCACTGAGTAGTTTATTTACTGTGGGAACAGTAGATCAGTAAATAGTGCAGAGAAGCTGGCCTGAAAACAAATCTGCAAGAAGTTCTGGAAGGAGTGTTCTACATAGCTTTCTACTATGAGGACATAAAGTCCTTTTATTATGAGTGTAAACACTATAATGCACTACCAGTTTATGTGGCAAATATTTTAATAATGTAGGACAAATATTCCCAGAAAGGTAATATCACGTGTAGACATTCATCCTTTGTCAACTCCCTGAATAGGAAAAAGCGACTATATTCTAACAAGAAAAAAAAGAAAGAATAGATTTCAAATATGGGTGACTGAAGAACCACATCCACCATCAAGCATTTATCACTTTGAGAAATGTTTTTACACGTTGGCTACATGCAATGCTACATATGGAAGAAATTACTTACACTAATAGATTTTTCAATTCATTCATAGCAAAGTAAGAACTCACACCTCCTTGACTGACAACGCTGAGGTGAGGAATTGCATCTTCTTGAACCAGAAAACTAGATTATTTCAACAGACCCTTTAATGTCCCATTGAAACGTTCTAGCATTCCAACTGGAGAGCTTCCTTGACATTCGCACACCTAACCACTCTTCCACAAAAGGAGGGAATGCCTACTACTGTTTGTTCTGTGGCAACGTGCACAGACGGCACAGAAATAGCAGCAAGGGCTCCTGAAGCAAAGTTCTTAATTTAGTCACGTGCAACAAATAAATATCTACTGAGTGCCAAAGTGTGTTTTATCAATAAAGAAAATTAGAAGAAATTAAACAAAATTGAATTAAACCAATTAAGAAGCAAAGTTGGGGTTTTTTTTCAAACCTTGGATCTATTTTTTCCTCCCAGATGAAAATTGTCTGAAATGTCATTTCACAATCAATATTACCACAATAATTCTAAAAAGACTATCAAAGTTATTTTCAGTGCCAAATACATAATTCATTAATGTATCTCATTATCCCTCATTTGCATATTATTACCCTTGCCTACACATCAAATTTTAATTCGCATGTCAATTTATAATTCTGGAAATTGCATCTCCTTATGAAACTCTAACTATAAACTTCAAAAGTTATAGCAACTTACTTCAGTGTTTCAAGTGACATTTGCAAGTTGTAATTTCTTTCCTGCTCCGGCAATTTCGAGAACTCCACTAAGCATGGGTGTTGCCTTTTGTTGTCATCTCTAACCTGATAAAACAGTAAAGAAATAAGCTTAATGTGCCTTAAAAACTGAAAGAAATTTAAAACCACTCATAAAGCTGATCCTGTTAGAATTACTCAAACCGGACAATACTTCTAAACAGAAAGTATTCTGTATCTCAGAGCATTATCATTGTGTTCAAGCAAGGCAGAATTTGCATTTTCAAATAAACTTCAGATTTGCATATGTCAAGTGGAATAAATGCTAATTTGTACATGCAGATGTACATGCTAATTTCTACATATAGTTGTAACATTTTTGTGTGCAAAGTTCAAGAACAGTGCAAACTACATTATGTTTTAACATACAGCCATAAAGTACCATCTCATCTTAAGCCCCAGGTTTAAAAAATTCTACATCCAGTTTGTATAGATACATTGATATAGATAGTACTGAAATCCTTACCCAACGAAAATAACAATATAAAAGATAAATGTTCCCCATCTCTTAATTCAGAAAATGTTTGTTTCTGTTATTTCCAGTACCATTGAAGCAAAATGTGACTGTTCAGAAGTCACATATGAGTGGAATAGGAATCTACTTTTCATGTACTGATAGGAGAAAAATACAAACTATAATTTATAAAATCCTACATTTTATAAACTTAAAAATTTGATCATAAACATTTTCTACACAATTTTAGTCTAATACTGGCCATAACCAAGAAAGGCAACCTTAGAGGCTGGGATAATCACGCACTCTATAGCTCTCAACTTAGCATCTTGTGCTAGAGTTCAGCCAACATCATCTAGAAAGGCTTGATAAAATACACTCATTTGAAAATATTACCTAAAAGACCCCAATGCAATTGTTAACATCTGCTGAGCTGAGACAACTTTTTTAACCATGTATTGTAACATTTTTGTGTCAAGAGGTGATGGACCGTAAGTTCACCATTTATATTAACCTCTAAAGCTGCAAAGTAGAAGTTATTGAAAAATAACATTATTGATTTTTGTTCAATCAGACAATTCTGCTGGAAAACTAAATTTTAACAGTTGAACTTAAGAAGCCTAATTGTTACAATTTTTCAAAACTGATCGTTACACTACTACTTAATCTAGTTTACTTAATCTCATGAAAAAAAATCACATCTCTCTATAACATTTCTGAGTAACATAGTTTTTGCATTTTGATCCAAGCACGTAATTCTCAAATTGAACAGAAGTCATTTGTTTATGTTTTGGATTGAAAAATCTTTACAGTCTCCAGGGGGTATTTATCTTGATTTGATGGGATTAATGTTCTTTGAACAGACAATACAGGCAATTCAACTGTCAGACAACTTATAAAAATAATAGAAGATAAAATGAGAAAAATCTTTGAGCAGCACTGGAAACATTTATTTACAGATTCCTAAGATCTATGGTAATCTGTATTAAAAAAAAAATTAGTATAGTCTCTGAGTTTAGATCTGTCTACAGCTAATTTAAGCCTTGATGTCAGGTGTTTTCCTCAGAATTCCAATATTAATTTATTTCCCCTAGTGACACTATTTCTGTTCTACAACTACAGTGTATAATAAGTCTATTATATAGTCAACATATTTGGTGGGTTACTTTCCCGTTTCCTTTTTTTTTTCTGAGCACAATATAAAAATCGACTGCCTTGCAAACACATGATACCAGTGGCAGAACTCATGACATCCCTCAATTCTTAATTTTTGTGGCTGATTTTAAATGCGCAGTGACACTGAACAGAAACAATGATATGCAGATGCGTCTGATGATTTCAGTAGCACGTATATTCAGACTTAAAATGAAGCCGGTTAACAAAGGGCATAATTTTTCTACATTAGCTTGCTATTTTATTTTGTTACATGCATAGAATGCAGTAGTAATATGACACGCAATAGTGGATATCACTTTGGTGATCCTACATACAGATCTGATGACGCAGATATGTAGGAGGAATATAAAATGCTACAGCAGATTTTTTTAATAATCTGAAGGGTCATTTAAAGATTCTGTCTATTTGCCTTTAAACTTTTAGGCTCGGTGAAAAAACACCACTAGGTACTACATACAGTGCATCTTGCTCTGAACTAAAAAGACAAAATGTAATATTAGAGGACTTGTGTGCGTATAAACAAGCTAATTTCTCTGCCATGCTTCTCTCAGTACTCAGTAGCTGCAGTACATGAATCCACATAACTAGAATTGGCAACAGTGGCTTAAGTGCAGATGATACAAAACTGGGAGGAGCTGTTGACTCCCTGGAGGACAGGGAGGCCCTGCAGAGAGACCTCAACAAATTACAGGCCTGGGAAATCACCAATCATGTGAAGTTCAACCAGGGAAACTGCCAGATTCTGCACCTGGGATGGGGCATCCCTGGATGTACAGACAGACAGGGGAATGAGAGGCTGGAGAGCAGTGCCATGGAAAGGGACCTGGGGGTCCTGGTCGATGGCAAGTTGAACATGAGTCAGCAGTGCCCTGGCAGCCAGGAGGGCCAAGTTTGTCCTGTATCAGGCACAGCATCGCCAGCCATGCAAGGGAGGGAATTGTCCCCCTCTGCTCTGCACTGGGGCAGCCTCACCTCAAGTCCTTGGGGCAGTTTTGAGTGCCACAATGTAAGAAAGACATTGAACTACGAGAGAGTGTCCAAAGGAGGGCAGCAAAGATGGTGAATGGCCTTGAGGGGAAGCCATATGAGGAGCAGCTGAGGTCACTTGGTCTGTTCAGCCTGGAGAAGAGGAGACTGAGGGGAGACCTCATTGCAGTTACAACTTCCTCATGAGGGCAAGAGGAGGGGCAGGACACTGATCTCTTCTCTGTGGTGACCAGTGACAGGATCCAAGGGAATGGCCTGAAGTTGTGTCAGGGGAGGTTTAGGTTGGATGTTAGAAAAAGGTTCTTCATCCAGAGGGTGGGTGGGCACTGGAACAGGCTCCTCAGGGAAGTGGTCACAGCACCAAGCCAAGAGCTCAAGAAGTGTTTGAGTGTGACTCTTGGGAAGAGTGCTGTGTGGGGTCAGGAGCTGGAACTTTGTGGGTCCCTTCAAACTCATCTTATTCTATGATTCTGTGAAACAGATAAAATCATCTGTGAGAAACCAGTATGATTAAAAAAATCAACCTCCAGAAAATGATCAGCATATACTTTGTCACGATCCCGAAGTGAGCACATCCTACCACAATTCACTAAGGCTAGACAGAGAAAGCTAGGTAATTTAGAAGATTTAACACCTATTTTCATTTTCAACATAACTAACTTTATCACTGCTTAACTCAATACTTATCATATATGATTCAAATAGTGTTCAACTGTACAATTAGACTCTCAATTATATGTAATGGTACACTAAGAGTTCCCGCAGATTGCTTCACAGCTGGTATGATTACACCACAATTAAAATGTTTTGACATGTTAATTTAACAGAGGTTTTGCATTTGATTTGGTGGGGAAATTAGCTACAACAAAATCTAGAGATATTCTCTGTTAATCATATATTTTTAAGTACTGCTCTATGCTACACCAAATATAATACCTATGCCTAGTTACCTTAAATCTGTAACCTGAACTCCTCAGAAGACCAAAATCTTTTTAGTAACAAAAATAGAATACACACATGTTCTTACACTTATATCTAGTACCTACTGCATGTTTCTATATACTTTTCACAGCAATCTTTCTTCATAAAGCAGCATTTGGGAAACGAATAACAAACTGGTATAATTTTTTACTGGTTGACTTTAAAATAAAAATTTTTTTCATACTCCATGAAAATAGGAAAGAGATAAGAAAATAGTTATGTAGAGCACCTAACACAAACATGAGATGAAGAAGTGGAGAAAAGGAAGGCAAAAATCATATTATTGGAATTTCCTATAGGCAATACTTATTTGGGACTTCTAAAAGTGTAACGTCAGTCAGCACATGAAAAGAGAACCAAGAATAACTGTTTTCATTGGCTTACTCCACCAGTCAATTAAACATCTTGCTCCAAGAACAGATAGGAGGTGAAAAACTCACTACCTGCTGACAGTTAGACTGAAAATTTCAGAACCAAATAGCTTTAATACAAGAATTTTCATTCAGAAATGCACAAACGCTGTTGGTTTCCACACACTTTTGGTGGGAAGGTGTTTAAAACCTGACTAATTCTGGGGAGATGATGAAAAATGCAGTCTCATTAGTACATAGAAACCAATGTGCTGAATCATACTATGCAATTAACAGAAAATTAACTTGGAAGGTACATACTGGTCCATACTGCCAGCCAAGTTCAATCTTATTCATAACCCAAAGTTCATGGATGTTCTCTGCTAATTTTTCTCTAATCCTTTCCAGGTGGGGAGGCAAAACAATCTAAAGAGAGAAGAGATAAGAGAGAAAGAGGCTATTACAAATAAGTTACTTGGCATGCCACCCAAACTTTCATAACAAACTTTGTACAAACCAGATCTCTCAACAAATCCCAAGAAAAAACCGAGTTTGGGACAAGGTGCAAATTCAACCAAATGAAATAACATAGGCCTATAATATGAGTGTGTTTAAAAAGGAACATGCAATCTTTCCATTTCCATACCTGGCTAGTATCTACAGGAACTGGAGTGAAAGCTGCTTGTGACAGAGAGACAGTGGGACCCAGTAGGTCTCTTGTATAGCTACGATCTTGTTTGTACTCTCGGCTGTGCTCCACTTTCAGCTTCTCTTTTGGTAGGACAGCTTCAAAGCACGGAGCATATCCAGGTGGAGGAAGGAACTTGAATTCTCCATGGCGACCTCCAAGCAAGAAACGAACCCTGTAAACATCAGAATTACTTTAGATAACCAAGACACCTCTGGCGTAAAGCCTAATCAGTCTCTAAGCCTAAAGAATATTAAAAGCTATTTTAAAAGAAAAAAAAAAGAGAAAAATGTCAGTGTTGCAGCTTCTTTGCATTGTTTACAGTTCAATTTTCTCTAACTGCTGCTGGAGTTTATGATGTAGGAGTTCGAAAAAACCTGGGGAAGGTAAACTATTCTTTTTTCTAGTTAATTTTACTTCAACAAAGGCATTCTAAATCATGAGACCAATAGTCTCTGAGAGAGAGAATAATCAGATTATTTAGCACACCTATAAAGTAAGCAGCAGCCTTTTGAGTCTCTGAAGGCAGAGATTATAACCCAAAGTAATCAATCAAGCACATCAGAACTCTCACCATTGAGGAGAAGTCTAAATTCAATCTCATTTGAGAAACGAACCTAAAAACCCCGTGGTTCTTTCTTTTCTCTCACAAAACACTAAATCCTTAGGACACAAAAACTCCTATATTTCCTTCCATGAAACTTTTATTTGTCATATTAGTAGAAACCCAGGGGAAAGCACTCTTTTATTCATGACAAAATGGCAAATATGTTATGGCTTTCTGTTACTGCAAAATACAATCAATGAGATAATAATGGTATAGCAATGACATAATACCGACATGACATAGCAATGACATAATACAGAAAAATCTTCCTACAACATTGCCATCCAGAAGAAATCAAAAAACAGACAAAAAACTAGCTTTAAACCAGAAGAATTTTGTCTCTTTTCTGTTTACTGAGTATCTTACAAGATTTCTGTTAATGTTGTACCAGTACACATTCAAAAACTGCATCCAGCACACAAATATCTGTCAATAATTTCTCTGATAACAGAAATTAAGAATGCAGGCTTATAATTTTGCATTTTATAGCATGCAGGTCTATAGTTTTACCACATTTTATCTCCTGTACTATCAGAGGCAAAGTCTAAAGAAGTGTATTTTGCATCTGGAAGAAGAGGCGGATGTGTGCTCTGTGTGATAGCTCTTAGCTTCTATGGTATTCTCTGAATGATCCCTCACAGAGCATTGCTCTGCCTCCAACAGAAATCAGTTTTCAGCCTTCACCTTTGCCAGTCCTGATAAAGTTGGTCTCCCCACTGGAACACCACACAATCCTTTTTAATATTATAGTTTCAAACTGATCAATATATGGAAGCAGAAGTCTGGCACATCAAGTGTGACTTGAAATTTTATAGAAAACCAATACAACAACCAGAATACAGACTGAATTCATATTGACTCATGCTGCTAAAAAGGCAGTGTATGACCACCATTTCTTAAGGTAAGCGCAGATAATGACTCTTTAAATAATAGTTAGTACCTCACAACAGGTGAGTTAGGGAAAATATATTTTTAATATTAAAGGCTGATGCAAACACTGCCCTGGAGTGAATGTGTAGCAATGTGTCAGCAAAGAAATTATTAACAAGCTGTTTCTAAGATATGCCTGCAAACCACCAGAATACACTGGTGTGCTGAAAAACAACAGATGCACTGTGTCTTCAGGACTTCTTTGTCGCTCTCACTATCCAAGAACTGGAACTTAGCCAAAAAAGCAGATGTCAGAAAGAGAAATGAGAGCAGACAGCCAGGGAAACAGTCAGCATATTCATGTATACAGAAAAAAAATAAGCACACTGGGGAAAAAAAAAAAAATCAACTCCACGGGATGCTAACTTTATTCCTGCAGAGAAGCTGACAACTGGGAAGAAGAGGCCATCTATGTTGAAGTTTTCAAACATTCCTTGAACTGGCTGACCATTTATTCGGAAAGAGATGCTGGGGGCACTCAGGTCCAAACAGCAGCTAATAACATCATCAGTTCTTAATAGATGTTGGTTGGGAGAATTTACTGTTCGTGCTACACAACCTATGGAAGTAACAGAGACACATTTAGTGAAACTTATGAAAACCACACTGGTTTTCACAGCAGCCTAAAAAAAGAGAAAAGCATTGCTACAGAGCACAAACACATTAATACTCAAATATCTAACCTATAACATCCAAGACCTGATTTTAAGCTTGCAATATAGGGAATAGCAGTATACAGTCACGTCAACACAGCTATTTCAATCATAAATAACAAAACTCAATTACATTAATGTAAGTTAAAATAATTACTGATATCCGTATAAACAGTCAAAACCAAGAAAAGTACATTTTATTCCTTACATTACAGAAGCGCAAAGTGAAAACAGCCATTAGTATCTAGTATGAAATCTAGTATACATTTCTATAGAATGCTTCATAATTTGACAAAGAAAACTATTTGAATTATTTATGGAAAATTAGATACTCCCTGTTAATGGCCACATCATGGTACTCTTGCAAACTTGTATGAAATGATACTACTCAGTTTCATAATTAAACTGCAAACCAGCATTTTTTAGTAATATACAAAGCTGCATTTTTGAGGCATATATATTCAGTAATATATGTATTTTTAATCAGTTTTTATGAATCCTAAAGGATTATTCTATCTTACATCAAATTACATTTACACAAGCACACCTGCTTCCCAAGAGAAATAAGCTATAGAATTCAGAAATAGAAAGTGATTGTGTCTTAAATTTACGGCCATCTGCAGCATAAAATTTTGGAAAACCATGAAAGCTGTATGAAAACATGTCTACTCATGTTTTCCAAAAATAACTTATGCACTGTCTGCAAGAGATACGCCATGATGCATACTAAGAACAGAGCACTAACTTTTTAACTAGGGTGTCCAACTCTTGTAAACATGAAAGACTTAACTAGCACTACATTTCCAAGAAGAAGGTGATGGTACAGGGTTTTAACAGAAGCAAAAATAATAAAATCTCCATATTTTTTCTACAAGTGTATTTTCATACACAAATCACACTGACTCCCAAGGAAAAATAAAATACCAACACTTCCAAAACTCTATACATGCAAAATGACTTTGTGATACTGCCAGATGAAAATATCACAGCTGAGAGTTAGTTTAAAATAAATCACAGAAAGGGACAATTATTTAATGGTAGGGACAACTAAACTCTAAAAGAGCTACCAATGAAGAGTGGATATTTCATCTCCTTAAAACATACTACTTGAGACCAGATGCCTTTTTAGACACTAAAACTTAGGCAAATATAGGTTATGGAGACCAATGCAAGGCTGACTGCTAACAGAAATATGTATTGGCCATTAATGAATACACAGCAGATCAAATTATCTAAATGCCTTTTCTGGCCCTAGACTTTAAAGACCTTTGAGTTCCACTTCTCCACAATAGGTAAGTCATTTCAGGACTGAAGAACCAAATGTAAATTATACGTGATTCTCGAATAGGTTTGGTTCAGAACAGAAACTTAGGGGCAGAAATTACTGTTGCTATTCATTAATACAGTAACTGTTTCATGCTAAGAAGATTATTCTTAAAATGCCATTGCAGAGACTTATCAAGATGCAGCCTGGGATTGTGGAAGCAAAAGAAAGGCCATGATTTTCAATATGCAACTACTTAAAGTTCTTCCACATTTGAGAGGTATGTATGTGTTACACAATAGCCTCAGTGAAGTAAGACACACATCTTTTCAAATCTATCAGCCGCATCCACAACAGATACAAAAATTTGCAGATACAAAGGTGGTCTGACTCATTTTTTTTGTCAGGATTACTGACTTGAGAACCACAAACAATTGTTCATTTATTCTGTTTTACATTTCTGATGGAAAGGTTTGCAGTGGGTAGAAAAATAAATTTGATTTTCAGTAATCTTTTGTTTCCTCCCTAAAAGTGACCTTAGGTACAAAACCTGTCTTGGTTAGCTCATTATTCTGGTTCTTGTGCAATAATACTTTAACTGTCAAACTCAGTCACGACACTTTCAATGATACCATTAATTATGCATCATTGTTCCAAAGTAATTCTCACTATACATGAGAGGCAAAGTAGCAGCTTCTTTCCTAAGACGCCACTCCAGTTGATATGCTATTATTTATTAATAAAATCCATTGCTATTTTGATTGGAACATTCTTTTGAAATGTAAAACTGTATTCTTTTCCAAGTATCAAGCCACAACGCCTCAACACTGCAAAAACTTTGGATGATGCAGCTGACTCACTAAACTGTCTCTCTTGTTTGCTAAGGTGCTTTAGAAAACCTGTTCATATCTTTATAGTGGAAAGAACTGCCAGTCCAATGAGCCTTTCCCAGTTTTCAGGCAATTCTATAGTTCACCACTGCCCAATAATCTCTCAAAAATCAAAAGAAAAAATATTTTTCTCAGCAAGGTGAAATCACAGTAAGAGCTCCTTTCAAGAAGTTCAGGGCTGTCTAACTGTAGGATTACCCATTCTAAATTATATCTGGGAATCTTTTCACAAAAGTTAAATCTGAAAACATATTAAGAAAAAGACAACAAGCTGTCATTATTCTGATTTTGCTGAGCTAATCCAATTTGAAGAGAGAATAAGGTCTTTTTGGAATCAACAGTAAATAAAAATGCTTTACTGAGTTCAGCTTTCTCTAACACTAGAATCTTCATGCATAAATCACTATTAATAAATAGATCCAAAGTAAGCCAAGAACATTTTAAAGATGAATACCTGGGCAAATACATCATATGCAAGCTAGGAATGTGATTCTGCAAGTCTTGCAATAATCAGTCAGTCTTAGCATATACAAATAAAATATCACTACAGAAAAATTATCTTGTTTAAAATGTATGGCAAAAAACCTATTTAGAATCTTCTTCACCTCTAAAGTATTTCTGAACTTCTAAAGACCAATAATAAAAAACCTGGCTTGAAAAAAAACAAACCAAAAATCAAAAATGAAGAGTCCTGTGAATTAAATCTCTCAGACTGTTCTTACATTACCATATAGGAATTACAAATCCAGATGACTTGTTTGTCATACTTCAGTTTTTGCAGCTTTGAAGCTCTAAATAAAATCTTCATAGTTACCGTGAACACAGAGTCCCGCTACCCCCTCCCCCCAAAATCCCGTGCTGAAATATAAATTATTAGTCTATCTACATTACTTCATATAAACCGATTTTTTTCAATACTGAATGTCAGTTTAAATCATATTGTGATATAGGGTACTGTTTCTGTATGTTCCAAGTGTCAGCTGAAATAACTGATTCACTTTGCTGCTGTTGAAAACAAATTCACTGGGATTGCAAACACAATTATAATGTTTAAACAAATATAAACAACAATAACAGAATACCCAAGAGAATACCTGACCACAGATGTAGACCATCAAAGCCATAGGAATATAAGTCATCACCAACACCATTTCCTCCCCATTCTGCTCCTCCCCCTGGGTAGGGTGAGTAGCCTTCTGTTGAAGCCCAGCCCACTCGTAGATGAGTTGATTCTGCAGTCACAAAGGGCTCTAGATGGTCCACCATAAGTTCATAGTACCATTTTCTGTATTGGGCAGAGCCTTCACTAATACCCAAGAAGATGTTGGGTCGCATGCTTAAACAGAAAGAATAAAAATAGTTATTAAAATCTTATCTCAAGGACAAGATGAACTGCTGCATACTTTTCATTGACTCAAACTTCAAGCTTGTTTTGTGTGATTAAAACAACAGAACTAATTTTACTTCATGGAATCACATAGATTACCAGATTGGAAAAGACCACAAGGATCATCTGGTCCAACCTCTCTTGACAAAAGAAGCATAGTCAGGACAAGATGGCCCAGCACATTGTCCTGTCTTATAAGTGTCCCATTTTAGGTAACCCACCATTTCCCTGGAGAGATTATTCCAATGACTGATTCTTGTCATTATGAAAAATATTACTCTTTTCTCCAATCAGAATCTCCCTAGGAGATACTTGTACCCATTACCCTTTGTCTTTTCCATGTGACTCCTTACAGAAAGAGAATTTCCTTCTTCTTTGTAGCAACCCTTTAAATACTGGAATGCAGTGATAATGTTTCCCCTAAGCCTTCATTTCTTAAGGTTGAACAAATTTGTTCTCCCAGCCTTTCCTTGCATGGAAAGCTTCCCAATCCTTTGGTCATCTTGGTGGACATTCTCTGGACCTTCTCCAGCCCATCCAGATCTTTGCTGCGTAGCAGGGACCAAAACTGAACACAGTATTCCACGTGCAGCCTGACAAGCACTGAATAGAGTGGGATAAAGGTTTTTTTATCCCTGTTGATGATGTCCTTGTTGATGCAGCCCAACATCCCATTGGCTTTCTTTGCCACAGCAGCACATCTNAACATCCCATTGGCTTTCTTTGCCACAGCAGCACATCTTCATACTGAGCTTGCTGGAACCCCACATCCCTTTCCACAGAGCCGCTCCCCACCAGGCAGATCTCAGCCCTTGCTGCACTCCTGGATTCTAGTTTCCCTTTTACAAGACATTACATTTGTCCTTGCTGAACTTCATGAGGTGCTTGTTAACCTGCTCTTACAGCCTACCCATGTCTTCCTGCAGGGTGGCTCTCCCTTCCCAAGTGTCCACTTCCCCACTCAGTTTGGTATCATTGGCAAACTCCATCAGGGTAGATTGATCCCATCACCCAGATCACTCATGAAGGTATTAAACAGCGCTGGGCCCAATATCCATCCCTGGGGACCCCACTTGTGACAGTGTCCAGTTTGAAAAGGATTCACCACCCCCTCTGGGTGTGCCCAGGCAGCCAGTGCCCACTCACTACACAGACCCCTTGTCTCCCTAATGCATCCCTTTCTCTGGGAGGAGCCTGTGGGAAACTTTCGAAAGCCTTGGAGAAATCCAGGTAGAAAATGTCCACCACTCATTCCACATCAACCAAGCAGACGAAGCCAAAAGCTGACCTGCATTATATGTCTATATCTGGCTGCACCTGTTCCTCTAACTGGTAAAATGGAAAAAGGGGGAGCTTGAGCTCCAATACTTTTCACTTGCACTCCCAAAGCTTTGTAATCTTTCTTGATTCTCTCCAAGTTTCAGCTTGCAGTACCATTTATGCCCCCATGAGAAGAGTAACAATGGATAGTAGTCTGTGCTCTGGACAAGCTGAGGCACCCTCCAGGCAACATCTCTGACCTTAGCTCCCAAAAGGCTGCATTTTTAGTTATTTATTCATTCATTTATTCTGGTGAGAATGGTCTACACATTTTAAGTAAAAAAATGTTCAAATCAGTAACTGAAACAGTGTCCTCACTCAGATACCAATAATAGTTTATGTGTTTAAATATTTAATAGATGTTAAATCCTGCAAAAAAAACCCCACAGCTATTCACCAGTTACCAACATAAATGTAGTAAGTACACACTGCAGGTTTAATTTTACATAGCAAACTGCATTCTGTAACACTGATTATACATTCAAGAGAATAATATTTTAAAAGATACAAAAGTGAAGTGTCGGTTTATTTCAAAATTCTCTTGTACCTCTTCCTTCTTATTTCCAAGTCCTGTATAACTCAGTAATTTGCAGTGGTTGTAGAAATCCTTAATATCAATGTGATGTTCCCACTGCTACTGGTTTTACAGTACTTCACAAGACTACTTAAAAGGCCAGCTACTACTGTGCTTATTCAATATCTAGCTAAATAGCAATATGTAGAGTCATATATCTAAAGGTCACAAGGGGGGAAAAAAAGGAAAAAAACCTATGCTCTTCTAATCTGATTTTTGGGGTAATATTGAATATAGACTCTCATCCCAAAAAAGTCTGTCTCCAGACAGTCATTTCTGTGTCAGCTTTGTACTAAGAAAGCCATTCAATCTTGAATTAAAGCCATAGAGCACAGAAGTATCCAAAATCAATACTAGCTATATTTCTTCAATGGTTGGTTACCCATATCACAAAAAATCTTTTAAACTTCTAGACTGAGTGTATGGAGTCTTCACATTCCTCCACTAGATTGGGTTATTACTTGTATAAATATTTTCTTTCTACATTCAAGCTGACTAGTCAACAAAAATGTAGCTCTAAGCTAGTCCCAGTGTGCTTTCTGGTAGAGGGAATGATGGGAGGAAGAAGAAGGGCTGGTATAGGTAGTTAAATACAAGTAAGTGTAAAAGCAGACTTTACTGACCTGGTTGCTTATAAAATAACTAGTTTTATCAAAAGCGTATGGGTTTTCTTTTGCCAAATGTTTAAGTAGAGATACTCTTTGTATTGTTCCAAGCCAAAAATTTAATGATCTTAAAAACAAAATGTGTTTGACAAAAGCTATCTTCCACAAAAGTCATATTATTTGTAAATTATTAGCAATTATTATTTTTCTGCCTGTAGCAGAAAAAGTAGCACCTTATTATGCCTTTGTCCAGATTGCACAATTTAATCAACCTAATCAGCCATATTACTCTTGTTCAAAAGTGGTTTGCGAATAGAATTTTCCAGTTCCCTGGAAAAGTATGTTAAACAGCAATATCTTAGAAAGTTACAGTAAAACCTTAGAAAGTTCTTTTGCCAAATATTTTTGTGTCAAAGTATGCATGTCTTAGTCTAACACTAAATTTCTTCAGTGTTTCCCTGGTCTTACTGACTTTTGAAAAAAAATTTTTTTTTTCCATATAACTGCAAGAATAAGAATCTTCTCATTCACTACTTTCTAATGCAAAGCAAAAATATGGAACTACTTTTCTTTTTCTACCACCTTATTTGGGAAAGACAAGTTTACCTTCTTTGTATGAGATCCAAAGTCATCTCAGAAGCTCAATCATAGAATTGCAGAATCATTGAGGCTGGAAAAGGCATGATCATCAAGCCCAACCTTTGATCAAATATCTTCATGACAACTAAACCACAGCACTATGTGCCATGTCCAGTCATTTCATGAACACTTCCAGGGATGACGACTCCACCACTTCCCTGGGCAGCCTGTTCCAATGCTTAACCACCCTCTCCATGAAAAAATTCTTCCTGATGTCCAACCTGAACCTCTCCTGGTGCAGCCTGAGGCTATGTCCTCTTGTCCTGTCACTGGCTGCTTTGGAGAAGAGGCTGACCACCACCTGGCTACAGCCTTCTTTCAGGGAGCTGTAGAGAGTGATAAGGTGTCTCCTGAGCCCACTCTTCTCCAGATTAAGCAAACCAGTTTCTTCAGACAGTCTTCACAAGACTTGTGCTCCAGACCCTTCAACAGTTCCATTCTGTTCTCTGGACATGCTCCAGCCCCTCAATATCCTTGTAGTGAGGGGCCCAAAACTGAACACAGTATTCCAGGTGTGGCCCCACCAATGCCAGGTAAAGAGACAATCAGTTCCCCAGATCCTTTAGCTTGAAGTAGACTCCTTATAATATACAGTGTGGGTTTTTTATGCTTTTCAGCATCTAATAAATCCTATGAACTCTGAATTATAAGTACTATTTCTGTGTTTCAATTTTCATTCTCAATGATTGAGAATTTTAAAGTAAACAAGTTTGAGACAAGAAGATCCCACAGATCTTCAAACAAAGCCACATTCTTTGGCCTCAGAAGAAATTATAATTCTGGAAAAACATTTACTTAATAATATTTGTAAATGATACTTTACCAATTTAAGACGGTACTAGCTTCATCTTGTTACTAATGTCTGTTTGAAGGTAGCTTCTAAAACTCTGCCAGTGGAAGGAAGGGTGAAGGCACACTCTAAATATTCCAGGCACTGGTGAAGGTGATTGGCACTAAATTCTTAATTTTGACCAAAGGTGATTAGGAAATCCTCACAAGATCATAAACATAAAGGCAATCACAGGACATCAGCTGACAATACTTTGAATGCCCAGCTAGATCTAGACCATAATCTTTAGAAGAGACTACAGCTTTGCAGACTTAAAACAGTTTCAGGCAGCTATAGCTTGTGACCGCTCTCTCTGACCCACGTTTCAAATTTAATCACTACTGCAAAGGGAATTTAAAATCCTAGTAAGAATAAAACATCATAACAAAAGTTTTGGAAGTAAAAGAGATTTTCTGTAGTGACTAGTTCTTTTAAGCAAGTTAGGGTTTTTTTGCTTTGTTCATAGATACAGATTTTTTTTCTTTTTCCTTGTACCTGCTCACATGGTTGACAAGACGTGTCTGTAAGAGCAGATCTCTTCCTGGCAGGAGATTATCACAGATTAGATGTTGATTAGACCTCACAGCTACTCCATGACAAACACAGAGAGAACACAAAACATCCAAAACCTGAAAGAAAAAAAAGATTGTTTTAAATACTTTTCCATTATCATTGTTAATTACTTCAGGCAATGTTATGTTCTAGACCTTGTTATTGGAAGACATTTAATGGTATGTCATTCATCCAACACAGTAGTTTTATTTTAGAACAACTCTGAAATTCTCCCAACATTAAAACATTATTGCCACTTCCCTTGAGAATTGGTATGTATCAATGTTTTTTGCCAAAAAGAAGGTAACATTCCTCTTTGCTTCTTCAAACTGCTCATATACATTTTAGGAAAAGTTTCATTCTTCGTTATCAAAACGGCATTAAAGTATTTGAAATTAAATTCCACACAGAAAAATGAGCTTGCTTTGTTCACAAATTTTCATCTAAATATACTTGCTTAGTCTTTACCTACCTTATGGTTTCTTCCATGCTTGTCCAAAAGACATATGATTGACTTAATATGTCCTTCCTTAATAATGTTTAGAGCTTCTGGGCTTTCCACCAACACACAGTGTAACACCTCTAGAATTCCTGAGGGAAAAAAAAATATTTCTTCAAAGTGCATATAAAGTCATAACTGTACATAATAGTTCGTAATCTGTTGCTCAGTAAAATGAAATAGTTTCAAAAATCATTGTATATGACAAAAAAACCCAATAAAGCAGCATGAAGAATTGCCATGAAGAATCATTAATGTTAAATGTTTCTCTGCAATGGGCAAATAACACAAGCTCCTGGACCAAGTCAACACCTGCTTTAGGATCTTCTACCTCTGGGAAAGACAAATATTGTACATGCAGTTCATCATTATCATTTGCTAAAGTTGTTGCCACAATGAGAAAAATCAAAGGGGCTGAAGGAAAGCTGAGAAGCAGTCTTAAATCTAGAGATAAGCAATTCCTATTAGCAATGCACAGCTCTCATCATTCTGTCTTCAGCCCTTTAATCATTAGAGCCATGTCTCCAAACACCCAGCTTAATCCTTGCAAAGCAAAATCCATAGCATGAGTCTTCTGCTCTTTGCCATGCTCTTTCCATTAAAGAAAAATGTGGCACTGCAACTCCCCATAATGCGTGAAAAATAGTGGTTTTGTCTGATGATTCTGGCTCAGTAAGAGTACTGTGGCCTGTCTTTCATCCTAGTGAGGAAGAGAACATCAGCTGCTACAGATAACCTACAGCACCATCACCATTTATCCCCATAATATTTAATGTTTTTTCCAGAAGTCTGGAGGGAAATATGTTGTCATTACTAATAAAGAGTAGCGATTATTCGAGGACTGAAATGTAGAAAAGGTGGAAGACAACAGATAAAATGACAATTTGCTTCATCCAGTAAACAGGTTTCAAACAAAGTGTGTTGTTTAATATCTGTGAAGACAGAGTCATGCATATGTAAACAGAAAATGCAGGTAGATAACGAGCTAGAAGTGAACTCCCAAAGTGATTCAACAGCCCTGAAGGTTTACACACAAGAAGCCTCAACTATAAATTAAAGAACATACTGAACGTGAATTTGGCAGTGGTATGATCTGGGTTGCAATAGATATGTGCTTCCATTATTCCACCATTCTATTATTCTATGTATACTGACGGTAACAATATTGTTAAAAATGATAAAAACCTAAGAGTCATGAGAGCAAGCTAAAAGAGTAGATGCTCTGTAGAAACATAGCAGTAGCACAGTCCACCCAGCCTGCCAACTGCTCAGGGGTCACTGACCATGGTAAAAGTACCTAGGGAGGTTAAAAAAGTGTTACAAAAGGATCCGTAATCTAGAGGGGTAATCTGTAACAAGATCAACAACTTTGTGTGTTACAGTGATCTGGGAATTCATGAAAATCATTACATTCAAAACATGGTAACTGGATGTTTGGCACCTCTCATTGTAGCACTGAAACACACTTTATCAATACAAATAGTAATCCAGTATTAAATGATACCACATAACTGTGGCAACCATATCCTTGGAATTTTCTGTAGGTAGAGTCATAACATTTTGCCTTAAAATAGTACAGAAACTTCATTTACTAATCTTAACGTTTTCAATAACAGAAATAAAAATACTTTGAAGATATAAACATTCAAGAATAAATGCATGCTATCAATTAGATCCAGCTGCCCCAGCACCTTCTTGAATTACTAAAGCATCTGAATGCTAATTAGCAAATAAGTTTTGTTCCCTGTGTTTCAGAAAAAAATCTCATATGAGTGTACTGTGTCTGTTCTGACTGATTCATTTTTAGATTGTCTACATTAAAGACAACTAGACTTGTTCCAATTTCATTGGAGTTGCTCAAGGCAATAAAGCAGTAAGCATTTGAATTTAATACAAATATCACAAACAGTATGATATGCAGAGTTCATGGTAAGGAAAGTGAAAGTTTTCTTAATGACTAATGGATGAAAGGAAGCATGTCTTTTCAGGACAATTTGTTGACTCCCCTAATGTCATATTGTAGAATACTAGAATAAAATGCATACACTTAAAAAAAAAAAATCCCCAAAACCTGGTATTACCTGGTTCCAAAAAACTTTAACTTGAAACATATTTGTGTTAAATAAACTTCCCTGTCCAACCATCCAGTAGCCACTCTGGCAGTCACTCTTGTACCACCTGAGCTCGGACCCCAGCCCCTTCACAGCTACACACCCCATACTTGCACAGTCAGACCAGGTTTCCTCACCAGCTCTACCCCAGGTTTCTCATAGCAGAGTCTCAGATATCCCAATCCTTAAAATAATTTCATTGTGGTGCAATAACTAACAAAATAACAACTCAAGCTGGGTGCTACCGAGGACAGATCCTGAACACAGGAACCTGAGATTATCTCAGGTGTTTAGAGCATGGTGCTAATAACATCAAGTCTGCGGGGACAATCCCTGCACAGACCATTTATTTAAGAGTTGGACTCAGTGATCCTTTTTGGTACCTTCCAACTCAGAACAGTCTGTGAATCTGTGGGCACCTGGGCTTTTATACCCTTACAGTCTAAGCATGCAGGAATCTGGGGGTCTTTCACTCCTGCCGTGTCTCTGAGTGTCTTTGACTCCTGCCCTGTCTCTGAGTGTCACCTCGGGAACTGTGTCCCAAGGTCCACAGGTTCCTGGGACCTTTGCCATGCAAAGAGTTGGCAGTTCAAGTCTTCTCATCTCACCCAGAGCTCAACCTGCAGACTGCAAACAGAGCTTCCTGCACTGATTGTACTCCTCAACATTAGATTACTAACTTGCTGTATTCCACCATTTTACCTATGTTTTAATGCCTTTAAAATTGTAGTAGGGCTAGTTAATCCCATCTGGAATATATTTCAGAGTGAAAGACTAATCTAATCCTAATTTATGGATTGAAGAGACAGCTGAAGCATTTGCATTGCAGCTCTGTGATATCTCACTTCTAACATGGTCTACTCTCGGACATATTTCTACTCGGACTGATAATAATTTTCCTTCTTTTGCTTCAGTGAAGCTCAGAAAATGAATCAATTTCTCATTGAATTTGTACAATCAATTCACAGTTGCTGTTCATACACTTAATGCCTTTGTTCTGTTTTCATAACACTTTCAGTTCAAGGACACGAAAAAAGTGAAAACTGGAATTTTACAGATAATATTTGGTAGCGTCAAATCTTTATCGCAACACATTCAAGAAAACACATGCAGGAGATGTAGCTGACAACTTTAATGTTGAAGGTGAGCTTAATTTTGGTGTGATTAACAGAATGTGGTGTTTCTTCCTCATAAACACTTTACCTTAGAAAAAAATTATTTTATATATGTATACAACTATTCTTATTTTAAAAGTTTAGTATAAGCCAGTATTTCTCCCTATTGAAGATCTACCAATGTAAATTAAAACAGTGAATCTCCTCAGCCTGTCAAGCTAAATAAAGCTTAAAATCTGACAAGCAAACATCCCACATAAAATAACAAAATTACATTTACATACTAAAAGCTAAACCTACTGGGCCTCTCAAGATAACTAAACCACAGCCTAATTAGCATCTTTTATAACTGACTCCCTCAAAACTAGAAAAGTCTTTATTGTAAAATCAGTTTTGGAGGCAAGATGGAAGTTATGTTACCAGTACACATACATGGATGGAGAACAGGTGGCCTAGTTTCTAGCAGAAAACTCGCTAACAAATGAGTATTGCAAATATTAATACATTCAGAGTTCTTGCAGCATGTCAGGAGGTTCACTACCCAGAGAAACTAGTGTCAGAATACTCTGCACTTTACAGAATGCCTCTCATACCTTACTATACTATCATAAACAATTAAGCTTTTAATTTTCAAACCTTTTTGGGTTCAGATTAAAATTTAAAAATACATACATGCATAACAGAAACCATGTAACACAGCATTTTTAGAGCTGTCATAAGAAATTTCATCTGGAACCTCCAAAAGTTGAGCAAAAAGTTTTGCATTATTTCTGAAAGCCCTTGCCATGAGAGTTTCAGATGTAAAATTAGGTCTTTTAGGAACTAGTTTCACCGTTAAGATCTTGTGAAATGCATTGAAGTTAAGCAGGTTGAAATCAAATCCCATGCAACTGCTTAATTGTGAGATTATTCTCCTTAAATTAATGCTCTCACATGAAAGGTGGAGCATAGTGGAAAAATTATCTAACTTATGATTTTGGTATTTTTAAAATGCCTGTTTCAGTTTAAATTCAGTCACTCAAATGCTCATTAAAGGAATAAGATCACAGCATCTACAGAGCAGGTTCTCCTGATAATAATGTAAACCAACACAAATGTTCAGTTATGACATCTATTAAGTTATGACCTCCAACCCTAATGTACCAGCTGCAATGACAGGATGATCAGCAAACCCCTGACTAGACACCCATGCTGTAAGCAGCCATCTGTCTGAGTCACCAGCTGAGAACTAAAGTAGTGACACAGGCAAAGCCTCCTACGTTCCTGTTGCCTCCTCTTGAGCTGCTCAAGCATTCAGAGCACAAACATACCAGGCTGAAACAGATCAGGTGCATGCCAGGAGTAGGAAATAATACTGTGGTAAAAGGTCCCCTGCCACAGACCTGCAACTAAAACACGAAAAAAAGCTCTGCAAAAGTACTTCTATAAAACACTGCTGTCTGGAGGGGCTCACACGGGCAAATGCTTCAAAGTCTCTACAGCAGTCTCAGCCTAAAGAATAACTGACTCCTAAACTCTCTGCTTGCCCCAAGAGTTGACAGAGGGAAAAACCTGCAAGAGGAGAAGCATCAGTGTGTAATTGCTCTTTACAAGTGCAATCAACCACTGCACACCTAGTGAATGCCGTGTCAGTTTACCCTTGGCTCTGAGAGGGAGAAAACTCCTGCCACTGACATTTGACAATATTTTCCCATGTTGTTGGTCCATTCATCTCAGGAACAGATTTATGGCATATAAACAAAATGCCCATGAATGTTTAATGACAAAGCTGAGGGGAACACAAACATCTTGTTTACTATAGGACACATCTGTTCTCACGGCTGCTGACAACGATTGAATACAACTGAGGTAAGAAATTTATTAATGTATGCCAAATGGTGACCTGCACTGAGACAACTCCTTGAACTATTTGCAATACTCAACAATAGCAGGATATTTCTCATTTATTAATGCCACAGTAAAAGGCTGTGTTACGCCTGTGACTTTTTTTTTTCAAATGTTTACCAGTCTAATTTAAAACGAAGACCTTTTGCAATGGGCAACATCCTTCCTTCCTGCCTGGCCTTAATATTTCAAAGACTCTTGAGCACACCATCCATCTGTGGCAGATGTATGATTGAGGAATGGAAAGAACAGTATGGGGAATGCAATTTCAGTTCCTGAGGACAACTCTTTAATCAATCATTATGCTCCTTCCAATTCATGGAACAACACATGACACTAAACCAAGAAGAAGATGGGAACAAATTAGAAATATGTGACTGGAGAGGTATGTAACATTGTTATTGTAACTATCTTGCCCATTGGTCTGACTACAAATCTTCCTGCCCTTTGAACTTACTGTAGCATTATTACAAAGAAGAAGTCTTTAAAGGCTCTCAAGAGACCATCTTCCAAAAAAATTGTAAGAAGTACTATATATAAAGCAAAACAATCTCAACTGCTACTGAAAAATATTTCTTGTTAACTTACATAGAAATTTACACCTCAGGAGCAAAAGAGGTGATTCAAAAGAAAATGTATATGTATTACATAGGTAACACTGTTACATGGAACAAATTATATCCATTCCATATGACTATTCTTATATTTGGTTTGATGCAAATCCTGAAAAACATGCAGACTTACAGAGAAAAGGGAAGATACCAGAATTAGAAAGCAACTTAATACAACTTATACTACTGAACAGCTATTTCATCAAATGCTTTGCCTGAATTAAAAGGTAACGCTACATCCAACTGGTCAAGGAAAAGGCAGGACTCCCAGAACTTAAAGTAGAAGTACAACTGAAACCAGCATGTAAAAGATGTTACAAATACAAATCTCATTTTATTGTACATAATTTACTCTATCATAATAAGAACTTCATTATAATTTGGCTAAACAAGTATATCACCAATTTTAAGGAATTTAGAACCAGTCAAATAAGGAAGTTAAAATACCAAAAAGCATACCAGAAGAGGCTTCCAGTCTTTCTAATCTGCTGATCAACCAATCAAGAGATCCAGAAAACTGAGCACAGTTTTTACGATTTCCACGAATCAGAGCCGCTATTAGGAAAAGAGAGAGAGAGAGAGAAATTAAATCACAGCTTTGAGTGCATTTAAATTTAAATAATTCCTGTCTTCTTTTGTCAGAAAGGATCCACTGAGATAGAGTCTTAATCTTTAATTATTGATGTTCTAGATTTAAATTTAAATAATGTAAGTGATAGTTAGAATTAAGCATAAGAAATACCTTTGATATCAAATTGACCTTTAAGGAATTTGAATTATTTTGGCTTTACCATCATCTCAATAACCCCTGCAAAATGCTTTACATGAAGAAGCCCGTACTGACACCACAGAAGTCAGCTGCTACTACAGAAACAAGTTTCTGCAAAACAGTATTCTTGTAATGACAGAACACACTGGAAAAGCAGAGTGTGAAGCCAACAATATAGGTGATGAATGCAAATTATTTTCTACTGATACAATACATTTGTTCAAGAGTAATAGGAACTAAAACAAGATAGATGTCTATTAACTGTTTGCTATACTTTTGACAAGGTTGTAGGGAGGAAGTAACTGGTTTGAATCTGTTTCACCCTCATGCTTTAAGCTGGAGATTGAAGTAGACTGAATCCATGCATTGACTTGGTGGGTATAACTGAACTGAAATCTCCCTGAACACTGCAGGCACCCACAAGCTTGCCCTGTCCTGGATTACATGCATCTGCAGGTATGTGCATACACACGAGCTCTCAGAGAAGCATCTGCTCTACCCCAAAAAAGGACTGAGGCACAAACATTTCTGTTTGGTGTGTGGAACAGCGCAAACCGGTTTTCTTAAGCTTGTTTGCCGGTGCTGCCAACAAATTATTTCTATCTGAAAATTCTGTGATTATTTCCAGCAACAGAGACTGTTGGTCTTGCTAAGAGGCAATGGACTCTTAAAATCTATGTTTTGTTGTTGCAAAAATTCACTGTATTATATTGCAACCATGTTTTTATGCTGCTTTATTTATAAAAGGTTAAACTTAGAGACTTATGACATAAATATGATATGAAACTATCTGCAAAGGGGAAGAGCAATGTTAGAGCTAATACCAAACAAGTCACTACACTGACAGTTCTGTAAACTGGCAGTTTCCTCATCAGTTTTCTGGTGAGGAAAATCAAAGCCTAATAGCAAAACAAACAAACAGACAACTTTTTCTTGCTGTATTATATAATAAAAAAATATGTATCCTGAAATCCTACACTCTTAATCATGACCACAGTTATTTGAAAATACTTGAGAATCATAAGAGGGGGAACATCTTGTTAAAACACACAGACTAGAACTAAGGAACACCTGTTTCTGAATGTGACTTTTTTATTGGTTATAAGCAAGCCACACAATCTCACTGTGCTTCAGGTAGGAACATAAAATGAAGGCAGTAACAGTTCAGTGCTTAACACATCACTAAATTTGACTTCATTACAGTAATGAGACACAGATGGTTTCATAAATGCTGCTCAGCACAAGTTTGTAAAAGGTTAGAATTCATTGGTTAAAGCTGTGCATTAAATGAAGCACACAGACACTTAAAACTGAAAACAAAAAATAACATCCTACGTTGCTTTTCTTATTGTCTACTACTCTGAACAAGACCAGCATTCAGTTTTAAAGAAATAAAAACCATGATGTGGTCAGTCAGACATTAAAGTCACATCACTGCATATACTCCTGCACATTCTCTTGTAATGCAAAAGAATCTAGTACAAGTTCACAGTGAATATATGTATTTGTAATAGAGAATAGACAGATGCTTTAGTAGATACACGTCTATTTCAAATTGAAAGACAGTAGACTCAGACTGAATATAAGGAAGGATCTTTTTGCAATCGGGGTAGCTGGACTAGATGATCTTTAAAGGTCTCTTGTGACCCAAACCATTCTAAGATTATATGATTTTTATATGTCATAGTATCCAGTCTCAACATCTATAAATGCCTTCATTCTCATCACAGTGAAATACAACACAACATCAATGACATGACAAAAGACATGAATTCTGGCATCACAGTTTACTTTTATTTATGTGCAGACTCAAAAAACAAAGTACTGTTTGCTGAAGCAAGACTGAGCAAGCGATATCCATTTATCATCCATGTAGTTACTGTACAGATCCAGCATTATTCAGAACAGAGCAATGTAAAAATTCATCATAGCAGATCAAAGCTAGGCTTCCTAAGCATTAGCTGCCAGAACATAATGCAGTTAAAGTAACATCAGAGGGCAGGAGGGGCACAGAGACTGGGAAGTCAACAAAGCTTGTGTGTTGTTCTCATCACTACAAGTTCATGGAAGCAATACTTTGTACAAAACAAGCAGACTCTTCAGAATGAATTTTCTAGCCTTGCCAATTGGAAACCAAGTCACTACTTCCTCCAGTCTGCACTGTGCTTAATGTAACAAGAGATAAACTAAACTGTAACAAAAAATTAAACTCTACCCTACATCTACAAATGACCAAACCACAGAATTTTATATTCCATCATCTACACCCCAAAAGGTCATAGTTTGATTTCATGGAGATGTTAACTCTTTGGACCTAGTCTGGATACTTTAAAATGCTCATAATTCCTGACATAACTTCTTTAATTAATTGTTAATACATCAAATAACTGCAAATGCAGAAATCTTGCTTAATCAGTATTCTAAATTTCTACACAGTGGAAATTCTTCTCTACTAAAACAGTTATGTACTTCTTTATTCTTCACTATTTTGAGCTACAACTATTCAAGTAATCCATAATATGTCTTACCTAGTAATTCATACAAAGAATTCAGAATAGACTTCCATGCTTCTCCAGCTTCCTTCCCAGCTACGTCTGCAAAGTGAGCTGCACTGCTGTATACATTCAAGCGATCAATACATTCAAGAACAAGGTTGATCATACCCTAAAAATGAAAAAGCTCATATCATCAGAGGAAAAAAAGTATTTTAGATGCAAACACAAAAGATTTTCAGACATCTAAGAAAACAAAACATGAAAGACAGGATATGCAAAACACAAGAATATTTCTGTGAAGTCAAACAAGCATTCCTAATGGAAAATTTTCCTTGACGGTGGTAATAAACATCTGCCACTTAGGATGGTCAAATTAAAACAAAAATAAACAGTATTCATGACATAATTTTAGGCAAGTTTCTATTCTGGAGGACGTTTAGTCATCTGACAAAGTAGAGGCAACTATTATTACCAGAGAAATAACAGATAATATTAAACAAAATACTTAAAGAATGCTTATTAAACCAAAACATCCTTCTCCATCAAGAGATTAAACTGTAACAGAAAAAATTGATTCACACATAAGGAGAAAATTATGGTTAGAATTCAAGGCACAAGGTCATCTAATCTTATTAGAAAGGGAAAAAGAAATAAGGCCATAAATGTATTTCTTCAAATATGCAGGAAAAACAGAAGATCTCGAGAGATTACGAACGTAACAAATAGTTTGACTCTTATAGGATAAAAGAACCCCACTGCAAGCACAATCCATATTAGACATCAACACTACAGATATTGTGAAAGAATACTTGCAGACAACAGAGTGGAAAATCAGGAGAAAAACTGAGAGAAGTACCTCTTCTTGGAAGAGGTTCTGGCGATTCTTCAGTGCTCGGAGCCTGTTTTGCTTGTTTTCATGCTCCAAATGTTCATCAGGGGGGTGAAAGTAGCCAATCAAGTCTTGAAGGCTCAGACTGACTGACTCGATAGGCAAATCAATGGTGGAAGACTTCATTTTCTTGCTGAGAGAATCAAGGCCCCTGCAAGAAGATGCAAAGTCTCCTAAGAATTGAAAATTAATTTACTTTATCATTCAAACTCTTTATTTATTTAAAAGAAAAGTTTTAGATGCCAAAGCTCATTTTCTGACAGCAGCTTGCCAAAAATTCCTTATATGTGCCCATTCTCCATTTAACAGTCTACCCCTCCCTTCCCAAACAAAACCTGAAAACCTGAAAAATGTTATTTCTCTTAATTTTTTTTTCAAATCCAAAAAACACATTTCAATATTCTACCTACATATGTAGTAGTGCCAGAGGCAGAGCAAAAGATGAAGAGAAGTTATTGTAAACCAGTACAAAGCATCATGAAGCTTGAATGGACAGAAGTTAGAGACTAGTCCTGCAGTGCTGAGGAGGGTCCAGATTGCCCATGGAGGCTCTCAAACACTTCTCTAACCAGTTCTTAAGCCTTTTTCAGTGTGGGAAGATGCAGCACTTTCACACTGTCTCAGCACTTCGTTAGCCTTTTTGTTTTCCTCATACTCATTTCAAGCTTGGCCTTGCTGAAGTCTGTGAACATTCTCTCTCAGAAGTAGCGGGCTGACTGTTCTCATTCGTGTTACACCTGCCCCTTGCTCAGCTGAATCCCTTTGCAAATAATGTAAAGTTTCAAAAGGATAGCTACAAAAGTTATCTTTAAAACTTAATTTTTATTGTGAGCATGTTATCCAAAGCGCAATTTTTCTACTGACTTCGTGAGAAAGAACTGGAGCATACACTTAAAAGAATAATTTTCATCCTCTTCAATTCAGCTTCTTCTTTTTGGAGTAACATCCTGCCAAAACTAAACTGCTAAGCACTACCTTGGACTCCCCCTGCACTCCACAAAAATCTCCACTGTAATTTAGCAATACCTTGATTTCTGAAACCTTATCATTATATTGCCTTTCTCTGTCTTTATCTTTTATGGCATTCTTAGAAGCTTCTATGAAAGTGTGTTATTTAAAAAGTGACCTAGGGCTTACATTTCTTTTGTATTTCAAATGTCATACACTAGACAATTCTCCTGATGGGTGATTTTGTCCAGTTTATTTTTAAGTACCTTGTTATAAGTTTTTCAACAAATTGACATGTCTGTGTCTTTGGCTGTGCCCTGATTTAGGACATGGTTGCTTCAGGTCATCATCTCCCACACTGTTTTTTTCTTGTGACAAATGAGTTCTTACAAAATTCTTATCATTCTATACATTCTTACTGCACATCATTGTTTTTCTAATGCAAGCTACGCTGATGAAAGGGCCTTTCATCAATTACTGAAATCACAAGCGTTTGAGAATTAGCATTTTATCAGTGTTATTTAGGAATAGGAAGATAAAAGCAAATTGCACAAATCTTATAGGATTTTTAAATGTCTAATTACTATAAAATACAACACGACATTCTTTATATTTCAAAATATTAAAGAAACAAGTAGCATTAAAAGGGAACAAATAAGCAAAGTGTAATGTGAGGGTAGAAAGAAGGTATAATTTTTAAGAAAAACTTCGGGAGACTGTGAATTTCTTCAGTATATTTGTGTTTTTTACAGATCTGTAGTTATACAATTATCTCCCTCTTCCAGGTTTTTCAAGGAAGACCGCCTTTAAAAACCGTACTTAGAAAAGAAAAAGCTAAATGATGCGCCACATGACATAAAGCAAATTTTGGCAAGGAACAATCTCTTTTATGGTTTGTTGCATTTTCAGTATGTTTACGCATTTAAATCAAGATTAAACAATAAATTAATGTTAGAAGACAGAGAAAAGAAACTGACTAGTATCTCTCAAGGCGCTTATCTGCTGATAACACAAAGAATTGACATAACGTCCAGATTGAGAAGCATTGATCTATTTTTTTCTGAAGGATAAATTGCTCCCTGTTGTGTTAATAGCAACTTTGAATAAAATAGAAAAAAAAGAAAAGTGATAAAAAATCATTTTAAAAGCACACCTTATGAACCTGTTGAAAAGGAAGACTGTACTACGGATTACACGTGCTGTACGAGATTCTTCATTCTGAGATCTGGACAGTGTTAAACCATCATCCATGTGCCCTTCATGGTGCATTATTGCCTGAAAAGAAAAACAAGAAGCAGTCACTGCAAAATGAGACATTAAATAAGAAGTCTGAAAACTCACACAGGAAGGCAGGCTGGGAAATGATGAAGTCACATACAAAAATAACTATTTTGCTAAAAACAGATAATTCCATGGTTTAGTTTCTCATGTCCAAGGATGCACCTGTACTGAGCCAGCAGGTTCAGTGCCACAATAATCTCAAAGCTACAGCTTCTGCAAACAACATGCTTTTTTAAAAAAAAACAAAAATATTAAAAATCTAAGGGGTTTTTGTTTGCTCTGTTTTAATGTTTATCGATATTAAAAACACTTCCCTTACAGAGCACCAAATTCCTAAAGCAGAAAAGGTCATAACAGGTATTCTTTAGTGGTCCTCATTGCTAAGGGTGTTACTGGCCTTTTCTGACTATGCTTTGAGTCATTTCCAATAACTTACAGTTTTTCATGTCTAGTTATCACAGCTCTGAAGGAATTCAATCCAATCCAATCCACATAAATATTTTAAACCTTTTGCTCTTACTGTGTATTTCTGGTATCTAAAATAGTCATGGAAAACACTACAGTGTTGAGTTGCAAAAGAATCTTCTCCCTCCTTTACGGTGCTGAGCTAGCATTCTGCTTGGCTGTGATTATTCTATAAAGAAAGAAATCTCTCAGGACTCAAGACCTGAGCATGGCAGCCCAAAATGTAATACACCTGCAATGTGGAAAGAACTGCTTTGAACTAAAAGCCTCCTCAATCCAAACTACATTGAATATAGTTTTTTACTAATATTTTAATTTGAAATCAAATATATCCAGATTTATCAATGTTTGTTAGTTAATCTCTACAGGTTAATACTCAGACTTTGTCTGGCCCTTCAGTATGAGAATTCAGTACACCACTTAACTTTTCAATGTGTGACTGAAAAAACTCCAATCTTGCATCTGGCAAGCATGCTTAAAATATTTGAAATCCAGAAATTAGCGGGTTCACACAGCTCCCTTCATTTCCCATCCCCCAGCCCCCACCCACCCTATCAGATTGTGAGTGAATGAAATGCACTCCTATTTACAGTCTTACCTTTCGCTGCAGAGAACCCATTCTCACAGACTTTGCATCAGCAGACTGGTACGTGAGCCATAAGCCTGTATCTACATGTTGTATGAAACATATTGAATCCCCATACTTTATTTCAGGTGCTCCCATTCCATCCACCTCTTTTCTTGTCCCTATGTCCAGCTTTTCCTGATGAAGAAAAAAAATGTATACACAAACAATAACCAACATGTTAATACTCGCATAAAACATTAAATATTAGGAAACTGTCCAGAACAGGACCTAAAAGAATATTTGAGATCCTTCTTTAAAGATATTACTAAAAAAATGGGAAAGTGTAATGTTGGGGAAGATGAAACAGGA
>VZTH01000270.1:0-11856 GCA_013397815.1 Aleadryas rufinucha
TTAAAACCTAAGGCATCAGCTGAGTGCAGCGCTGGATGAATGTATGACTCCAAGGTGTTCCTTAGCTTTTCAGGAGTCCAGAAAGCTCCATATGGAAGCACTCAGTGGTTCTGTGTGAGCTACTTAGGTCTGGATGGGCTTGTCAGCTGAAAGCTGGCAGGCTGTGCTATGTGAGAAGATATTCCTGAGAGTCTCCGTAGCTCCCTTTCTTCTCTTGAGACCCCTTACCTGTCTTTCCTAAAAAGTGGTGTATCTTGGGCACGGTGATCCTTGTTGCAGACTTAGATGCTGAAAATGTTTATTGTCTTTGGCACAAGGCAGAATGCTGATGAGAAGGGTGAAGGAATGTCCAAGCAGTTCTGTGGCTTGGGATTCACTGGAGCTGGAAGTTGAGAACAAAAAAAAAAAAAATCAGTCTCTATGGTGTCAGCTTTCTTAGTCTTTCTGTGCTTCCCAGTTTGTCTATTTTTGGTATATTGTTGATGCAGTGAAATTGTACTCTGTAACTTGCATTTGAAACAAAGATTTTAATTCTGGGAGTAGAGAAGGAACATGGTTTCTCTAATATATGGAATATAGCTAGATAATTTTGGTATTTTAAATGTGCTTGATTTTTTAAATTAAATTTGCCATCTGCAAACCTGCAGTCCAAGGGGATTCTCATAGAGACTGCCATCAAAGGGTTTCCTAAATATCTAATCTTATTAATTTTGTTACATCTGTTAGATTTACCTGTTTAATTAATGTATAAAATAACTTGAAAATCCACAACATCAATTTAAAAGACAGAGAGAAAGTTATGTGAAGTGACCAGTGTCATTGCTTGCCATAATCAAGAGGTAGTGGAGAAAGCACCAAACCCCAAACTAGCAGATGAGTTTCAAGAAGAAGAGAAGGAGATGATCCTGTCCCCCATGCAGGATGTAGTTCAGCTGGGTGGCTTCTTGTTACAGTCTGTATTACATGCTAAAGATTTGCATGGAT
The DNA here is from genome assembly GCA_013397815.1 of Aleadryas rufinucha. Classification (NCBI taxonomy): domain Eukaryota; kingdom Metazoa; phylum Chordata; class Aves; order Passeriformes; genus Aleadryas; species Aleadryas rufinucha. The sequence goes on from VZTH01000270.1 coordinate 985, forward strand.
TAAAAAAAAGGTTACTCTAAAATACTCTAATAGCTTTGTCTCCTGCGAATTTGTCCAAAATCACCAGCTGTAGCCCACTAAGTTGCAGAGCTGCAAGCTGGAGACAGGAAGAGCATCCTGGAGAGGTATCTCAATACCTGACTTGTCAAAATCTCCTCTCAGTACTTCTTGCTGACCACTACCAGAGATCAAGTCTTGGGCTGGCTGGATCTCTGTTCTGAGCTGGAAGATCTATCCTTGTGATAAAATGGTTATACTGTGAGAGAGCTTGTCTACGCTGTTTTGGTTTTTTTTCCCTTCACTTCCAGTACATATAGTTGGATGGGTGCAAAGGCAGAGGAACAGGTGAACGATAACATGGGGTTTTTTTTTTCCTAATGACCTGCCTGATGTGTTGGATGTGCCATGCTCATACAGAATGATGCATTATGCTTGAAATAAACCCAAACCTTCATTTAAAAATTTCTTCAAGACTGTGTTTTGTATAACTCTAAATAGTTCAGGTCGTAGTCGTGAAGCTGTGAAAGGTCAAACAGTGTTTCAAAGGTGCAGAGAAAAGGTGGTATTTAGCAGTGCACCAATTTCATGCCCACGTTCTGGTCTTTAAAAAGCCATGGCAAGTTGCTGTTGGTTCTTTTCATGCCGAAGTGGAGACCGGTGTCCTCATTGTGAATAGGGAGATGCTTGAGTAAGATGATTTGAGTTATTGCCAGCAGGATAAGGGATTCAAGAGGGAACCCCTTCTCAGTTCCGATGCTTCATGGAGCCAGAGTCTGTCCTGTTAGGACCACTGTGTGGTTGACTCTCATATTGGTTTTTTCCTATCTCTAGCTTCAACTAGCCTCCTTCTCATGAAGAGATGAACAGACGCACTCTGGAAGTCAAATTGTGTGTTGAGATGGTGGGGGAGGAAGGATAATTTCTGTGAGGAATACTTCTGTGGAAGTTTAGAACCATGCAGTTGACAGAATATATCAAAAGCAATAAACAAATTACAGTCAGGCTTATTTTGTTTCCCATTTTCTTTCTGATCCATTAAGTGGATAGTAATGAACAGATTCTTGTTGCAAGTTTGTAGCTCTGTTTCCAGAGTTAGCTCTGGCTTGACCCGCATCTCAGAGCTCCTCCAGCAGGTCAGGTTCCTTATCCTTCTCTCCAGAGTCAGAAACAGGTTTTTTTTCCTCCTTTGAGATATAGTGATTTCCAGTTGGTCACAACCAACCAACTTATATTGTCTTCCCAATGTTAGCCTAAACTTTTTTTTTCTGGTGATTACCCTATGGGAGCTTATGAAGAGCAAACAAAATTCTTTTGAACTCATCTCCCAGAACAGCTAACTCTTAATCATCTTAGCAGCCCTTTTTTTATTATTCTTTTTTGTGGCGGTTCCCATTTAAATTACTTAATGTATTATTGTTTCCTATTACTATAGGAAGCACCTCAGTGGTTATGTAAGTTGTCTTGACAGCTGCATCAGAAGGACAATTTACAGACAATTTTATATGCAGACACTGCACCCCAGATACCTTTTTTTCCATTCTTTACAATGGTCATCTCACCTCTAAACAAAGTTAGTCTCAAGTGCATATCTTGATATCTGGTACCTCCATGTCACTGTGTAATATCTGGCAATATTATGTTTTATTCCTATGGTCTATAGACCGGTGTTTTTCTTTGTATTGTGACACTGTGATCCTTTTTGGGACCTAGATTGTCTGTGAAGTTCATAAAGCATTTCCTTCTTTGTGTGGTGGTCACTAGTAACAGTGCTGAACAGGATTTGTGCTGAGATCAGTCCCTGAGGGCTGTAACTAGTCATTTGTTTTCATCCTGATAAAGTTCTGGTTTTGGTCTGAACCATTGTAGCTGCCTCCCCAGTCAGCCTCTGATGATATTCTAAGATTCTTATGTTTCATCATATAAAATTATTGTCTTTTGCCTCGAAAGTCTGGAGCATTATTCTTGTCTAAACTGATCATACCTTTTAGAAGTTTGAACAAAGTTTACCTTTTGATTAAAAATGGATCTAGTGCTGCATTTTACACCAGTCTCCCCTTTTTCTATGCTCACAATTATTCTGACACCTTGCATAGCTTTGACTTGAAATGAAAATGCCCATAGCTTGCCGAGATCGCTTGTTATCCTCTTCTACTTGCAAGTGTTGGTTCTTTGTTGCTACATTGCTAGCTGGAATTTATTTTTCTGCCTGCTACAAATACTTAGTGAAAGAGGAAAAAAAATCTCAAATTTCTTTTAGTGACTTCTGGTGGACAGTATTCTTTCAGCATTGCAGGCTCTAAACCCAGCGGCCCTTCTTCTGGCTGCAAAGTTCCTTCCCAGAAAAGTGACTTATCTGTGTGTGTTTCCAGTGGCAAACACACTGAAAGCCTTCAGATGGTGCCAGTCCTGAGCTATCTGATCTTTAAAATGTTCGTGTTGTATTCACCCCCTCCTAGAGGCAGGAAGAACCAGAAATGGTATTTTGAATGACCTCTATGCATGTGGTTTTTTGGCCTGGTCGTGCTTGCCGTGACAGTCAGCATCTGTCACGTATTTCACAACGATGAACAAACGAGAGGTTGTTTTTGCTGAATATTAATGCTGTGCAGTAACTCTTACTGTAGTGTCTTACAGAGCACAAGGCAGCTGGAGCCTTTGCAGATGTTTAACTCAACTTGAACTGGCTTGAGCAGGTGATCTGAACAGCTTCCTTGCTACTGCAGAAAGTTAAATTCAGGGCAATCTTAGTTTCACCTGACATTTTCTGGATCAAAAGGCTTGAAAGCAGCAAAGGATGGGGTGAGGGCTTCTGAACAGGATAACAGAATTCCCCCCTCTCCTTCCAGACTCCCATGTCCATAATGCAGCAGCCCTTGACTAACAGTAAAAAAAGGCCTCATAGCAATGACTGGAGTCTGAGTGCATAAAAGACAACCAGCCTGAACTGGGAGAGCTCCCGTAGAGGCAACTGGAACTGGAATTGCTTAAGCATTGAGTGTGACTTTTGTGAATTCTTCAGTATGCTTTTCTTGTAGGAATTTCTAGATTGTTTCTAGTTCTCAAATCTAAAGAATCTTGAGAGTGCACTGCCCAAACCCCTTTCTTGCTGTAGTTCTGGGTGAAATGGGAACTTGTCAGTGCTGTGATATTTATAGAATATTTTTCTACCCACAATCCTAGCTCCTAGACACAAGCTGTTACCAAGTAAATGTTAGGTTTTGGGAATTAAACCTTTTTTTGTAGCCTGTCTTTTCAAAGCCTGACCATTAGGTGTTAGCTCCTCTGAGCAGAAAAAAACCTTTATATGAAAAAAAAAATACATATACAGAACTTCTAGGATTCCAGCTCGGGTACAGATCTTCTCTGATATGAGACTTCCTATTTCAGCAGTTAAATTGAGAATAGACGTGAAGTTTGTCTTATTTTTTGCACAGAGTTTTCTGTTTTTATTTAATAAAAATGCGGGGAGTTGCTGCTGTCTTATTAACTTGCAGCCGGCATGCTTATCTTCTTTGTTCTTTGTTAAATATGAGCTGGCATGTGTTAGACTGCGTTAGCGTTCACTCTTTGGGACTTCAGTGGTTTCTAAATTTGGCACTGCTAAGCCGGTGCCCTGTTTGCTTGAATCAATTGGGGCTGCTATTTTTAGCAACAAAAGGGAATTGAAATAGCAATTTTCTTTCCATGTAATGGATCCCCAGGAGGAATACTGATGCAAGCTCTCTGTCATCCTGTATTCTCCCCCTCCCCAAAAGCACTCAGACGAAAGGCAGCTGTCATGGTTTGCGGCTGTATTAATCTTTAATCAATCGAGTGTTTTCTGCATTCAGGTGTTCAGGGAAAAAAAGGGTCACGACTAAGATCTGCCTAGAATAACTAAGCACTCATGCATGGTCTGTGCAGTCAGAATTTGTGGATAACGGCAGGGATAGACAGAGTAGCTAAAAATAGTATATGCTTCCAGTGTTTCTCCAGTCTATTTTTGATGCTTGATTTTGATAAGGTTGATTGGAGTCTTACTAAAAATAGCCGTTCCTAGCAAGCTGAGGACAAAAAGTAGAATATTTTTAACCAGCACAGACTAAAGTACTTTTGTTGGCTGGAGATAATCTAGAAGCTTGGTATTGGTCAAATGCCAGTGATTTATATAAATCTGTAATAAATGAAGCACTGCACGTTGCCAAGCAGGGATAGTCTTTTCTCCCCTTGCCAGCTTTTGTTTTCCCCAGGAGCTGTCATATTCTTAATATAGTCTCTGTGTTTCGTAGCAGAAGAATCTCGAGTCTTCAGTTATTTATGGGCTGTACTTTAAACCTATGCTAAGGTTAGCTGTGCTGTGAAGTTCCTCTCAACTGTATTGCTTTAGCAAGACGCAGAGGGTCCTAGTTTATGTTGATATGTGCTGCAGCTGGGTACTGTGCTGTGACAGACCCTCACTCATATCTGGGTTCTGCCTTGCCAGGGTACGGATGGCTCTTCAGTGTGAATGGAGGATGTTGCAGATAGGCTAGCTCTGCAGTGGCCATTTTGACAACAAATTTGAACTTCTCAGGGAATCAGGGATGGAGCTAAGATACCCTCATTGAAATCTATTAGTTAGCTTCGTTTTTTGACAGGAAGGGTGCATGTATTCCCAAATTGCTGGACCTACATCTGTCTGGGGAGAATAACATTGCTGGTGGCCTGAGATTTCCCTCCTAGGTAATGACGTGCATGAGTGCATCTGCAGTACTCTGAAAGATTGCCTGAAAACTCAGGCTTTTCTGAATGAAAACAGGAAAATGGCTGAACCAAAATGAATTTGTAGTTTGAAGAGACTAGTAGAGAACATACATAATAGTTGCTAGCTTCATTGTGCAGGTAGTCAAAGTACTGCAAGGAGTATGCCTGGTGCTGTTTGTTAGAGGCAATATGGATAAAAGTATTCTGTGCTTTATCTCCATTAGGCATCTCAAAAGTTCATTTTGCTGTGGAAAACGTGTGTTTGTGTCTGAAGGCAGGCTTGATCTCTTTAAGTTTTTTTTCACTGTAGTCTAACCTTGAGTTGGGGAGTCACGAATCTATAATCTTGTTTCGGCGTGATTGCTCTGCAGAACTGCAGTAGAATTTTCTATGCTTGCTGTTGTTCCCTCTCCGTGTGTCAGCACTAGTCCTTGCTCCTGTCGTGAGACAAGATGATTTCTACATGCCTGCCTCATGCTTTACTGCACCATTCTTTGCTTTTGTTTTAAGATGTCCTGGCTGCATGAGAAGCAGGTAAAAATGTTCTCCCTGGGAAGGCCCAGGGATACTCACTTCAGTCACAAAACAGACTGCCATGGGCTGCTGGGTTCTGCTTTTGCCTGGCTTTGGAATGGTAGTCCTGTTTTTATGAGCAAGGAATATACCTCTGTTATACCTCATAGGAGGTGGTGGATATTTTTTGGTGACCTCTTATTTGGCAACACAGTGGCTGTTACTTCTTATTAGCAGAAAGAACATGTGAGTTCCCCACACTGCTGGTGGCACTTTATCTCTCATATTTAGCCATGGACTGTGGGATTTCTGAAGGATGCAGGTGCTATTGGAGACATTAGTATATTTACCCCTCTGTAAGGCTTCTGGAGAAGTGTCTACATTTTTAATCCCCTAAAGTACCAATGGTCATTTTAATCTTCTAGACTAAAGTCACTGTCTGGTTGCATGTGTTCCACAGGCTTGGTCTATGGCTTTTTTTAATGACAGGAAAGCTGTTCCCTTTTAGTGAAGATGACACATCTCACTGACTGGTGAGGTTTTCTGACTTTATTTGTCAAGGGTTGCCCTGAGTTTGGTACTGGCCAGGAAGTGTTGCCAGTGCTTATGAACTACATCATACCTGTTGTATATGTGACAAAAGCTGTGAAGCACTAGGAGATAAGTTGGCTAGGTGGTATTAAGGTGTAGAGAATTAGTGACTCGTGTCTGTCAATAAGTACTCTAGTAGTAGAGGTTGTGGTGAATGCCTGTGTAGCTGTATCTTAAATTAAAGAGATCACTGTAAGAGGTCAAAGATGTGTAATTAAACTCAAAGTGAGAGCTGAAAAATGTGTGTGTGTGTGGGCAGGGGGGTTCTTTCTTCTCTCCCCACAGCCACATAGGAAGCAAAATTCTGGCACAGCTATTAGGGCAAAGATGCTATGCTGTCCTGAGGTGAAGATTTTGGTGATTTAGGGAAATGATTCCATGACATATTAAGGATAATACTGTAATAAAAAGTTTAACTGCTGATTTGCGATCTTGTCCTGATGACTTGTATATATACAATGGTAATTGAAATATCTACAGCCTACATATGGCATAACCTCCTCCAGCAGTGTGAGCAGATGATGCCCCATACTGCTCTCATTGTTTGGAGACCTTGATACTACATTGGCAGTTTCTTTTTGCCACCCTATCACTGCATCCAAAGCATGGGTGGGTTTACAGTCATTTATACTAACGTGCTGTACACTAGTGGCTAGCATGAACAGTGACTTTAGTTTTATCAGCTTTCTGACTTCTTGTCTACCACTTTGAACAGTGTAGGGTCTGTTGGAATATGACTATTGATGCAAAACTGAAATGAAAGCCAGGACTAGAGAATGAGACCATACATACATCTGTCACTCATTATAACAATGATTATGCAAGTCTTACCAAAAGTGTCATTTCCTAGAAGAGCAAGAGATGTTCCTTTCAGTGTGCTGTACTCACTAGGGCCAAGTTTTGTGGACTCTGACTCAGAACAGGAATTTTTAGATGGGCTTTTTTTGAACTTAAAAAAGAGGATGTATATGTCAGCTGTCTAGCTATGCATGTACTAGTTTCAAAAAAGGTTCTTGAGAGGGGGATCTGTTCCAGGTGAGGACTAATTATTTTGCAAAATACCATGTGTCCAAAGCTGCTGAAGACTGGCCACTGGGCACTTCCCAGAGTAGAACATCTCCAGCCCAATGCGAGTGCATGTGTTGATTTATTAAGTGTGAGCTGTTCTCAGGGTATGTTGTGTTGCTGGATACCTTTCCTTATTTTTTTGTCCCCTTACTTTTGGGCCTGTAGGGGAAAAGGCAAAGATGAGTGTTGACTTTTGTATAAAATCAGCTGATGCTACAATGCCAGCTTCCATTCAGGCAAACATTTACTTGGTGGGCTCACACACAAGTTGCCTGGGCACTCTTCTTGCTTCTCCTCTGGAGACAGCAGATGGCTGAAGTGGGAAGCTACTACAGTTAGTCTGACTACTGAGTAAATGTGTATAATCACACTTAGGTGCTGGTGCAGCTTTCTTGTATAGACAATAACTTATTTCTATCCTACTTGCTTTGACTTCTTTAAGCTCTGCCAACTGCAGGCAGTTTGTAACTTTTGTTGGAAGGCAGTCTGTAGAAGAAACAGAATTCAAAAGCTTAATCCACACTTGGAGTCAAACTAGCTTGGGCACATCAAGCTGATAGTAGAAATTTAGTTAAACTGACACAGCTTTGGAATGGTTGAAACTGCAACATTTGGCTCCAGTATGCAAGCTAGAGATGAATGTAATCAATATGAAAATTGTAAGTGACTTGCTAATGTGCAAGCTTTAGGTAATCCAAAATGTGGAGGAAGATAAGGTGGCTGAATCTTGACTTCTGTGATGTTGGTCCTATCGATTGCCTTTACCCCACCTCTTCTCCCTTCTTTTACAATGGAGGGTCTAAGTTTTGCTTTCTGCTCTGGCAGATCCTGTCAGAGGAGCCTTTCTGACCCTCCAAACTGCTCACTAGGATCCCATAAATGGCCAGTAACCAGAGCTGGCTGAACTGGGTGTTCCTGGTCAGTTAGTGCATGTTTCCCATTGCAGTCCATGGATGCCAACCTCAACGGCCTCTCCACCAGTGCAGTTGTAGATGGGAAATCCATTTGCTTTGAATGGGAGGGAACTGAGCCAGGTGGCTTCTCTCAAAGGGCCTTAGGAAGAGAGGTGTGGCCTGAAAAAAATGAGGTTTAGGTTATGCATTGGAAAGCAGTCCTTGTACTGTGTTTGTTCTTCAAGATGGTGTGGGAGCACAGAGTAGAAGACAGTTATCCTTCTCCACATGGAAGCACTAATTAAATGATGGTCTCAGTGTCATCTTGTGAGGAGTTCCCTTATTGCTAAGAAAAACTAGCTGCATGCTTTATCCTGATGCCTATGCCTTTACCTGCAGCAGAAGCAAAAGAGGGATGTATATCAGCCAGGAGTCTGTTTCTGTAGGTGATGGCTCAAACACTACTTTTTTCCTGATGGAAAGAAATTTTTATCGACATCAGATTTTTTAAAATTTCTCACATTCTGTTCTGGAGGTGTACTTTAACCTATGGACTACAGGTTATTTTAATTTGAACTAGGGCCTATAAAGGGGAAAAAACCCATCCTGTTACTCACACTTCAGTTAGAAATGCCTGATCTTCAGCTTATGTCTTGTGCTCCAGATGATTCCATTACCATTTACCTAAGCAATGGATTCAATAAATGAGTAAATATCCTTGACTGAAACTACTTGTACTTTACTTAGCCTTTAAAGGGCTACAGGTGCTTTTTGGAGTCCCTGCCTCATGGAGCATGCATTTTTGGCTGCAGCTGCTAGAAGTGGAACAACTTGCAGCGTCATAAAACAGTATTTTAAAATGCTGAGCTTGTTATCTGGGAATAAAACCATTAAGTCCATACATTCTGAGTTGGAAGGAGAAGAAACAATCTCTAAGTGTTACAGGGAATGGTTCTTCTTTAGGTGCCTCACGAACTGTAGTGAAAGAAATAACCCCTTTCACCAAGTCACTGAAGTTGAATGTTTTCCACATTGGGTCAGCTTAGAACTTGTCCATCTACTGTTGTGATCCTAACAGGGAGGGGTCCTGGTATGTTTTCACTGTACTCCTGTTTACTTCATTATTTTGGTGAAGCAACAATGACTTGTGTAGTAATGCATAATGTGAATCCCAGGTCAGCAAGGCTGAAACTGAAGCTTGTTAGTCCTTGAACTAAAGGGATAGTGCTGTCCTGTAGGACTGTGGTGCATCTGGCTGAATGGGTAGCAATATTGGTACAAGTTTGGTTGCAGGAAATGGGCTCCTGGGAATGTATTCTTGATTTCTTCCCTAAAGTCTGATTTTTATTGGTCATTTGGACCCTTGCTTCACCTTTCATTACATGGCTTTGTTTCTGCACCAGAACTGTCACTCACACTTCGCTAATGGTGGCTGGATAGAAAGTGGCAAAGCAGTGTGACACAGACACTTGGTTTTCTCAATAAAATTCCCTGGCACTGACAGCATAGCAGCCAGAGCTCTGTTTAGTAGCTGGAGCATCCCATGTGTGCAGTATGCATATCCTTATCATGCTGGAGTTATGGTATCTTGCAAATAAACCCTGGAACCAGGGAAGGGATAAACATATATGCATGTACCTCTATCGGTAGTCATCTGTGAATCTCAGTTAAATCAGGGACATGACTGGCTCTTTTCTTCTAGCTTGTTTCTGAATTGTTGCCTGACCATTCAGGTTCAAATAGGACCTTTGCTGGCAGTTTCATCTTTTGTTATTACATCCACTCATTTATAGATAGCAGGCACAGAGACTTAAGTGGTTACAGCATTTCCTAGCTGTTATTACTCAAACAGAAATATTCTGGCTGCAGTTTGCATGCCAGCTGTTAGAGGGGATCTGCAAGTGGTAACTAATCAAATCATCTGCAAACACATCTCCTTCCGGTGCTCCGAAGGGAAGTTATTGCTGAATCCCAATGCCAGACAACACCTCTGTCTGCTATGAGTTTTGTTTAGGTAGAGGTTGACCTGAGAGTTAAACCAACACTCCAGCTCACTGTTCTGAAACATTAAATAAGTCAAATTATTTGGCCGTGGCTATGTTCAGCGGTAAGCTGTTCTGATCTGATAAAAGGACAAACAGAAAAAATCCAGTATGTTCTGTGGCTACTTGGAGAGTGAGAGCAGAGACAGGTAAATCAGGTTAGACAGGAGAGCTAAAATTGTAAGAATGTTGAGGTCTAGGCATTGGGTTTGCTGAGAAGAAAAAGCTGAGAGAGAAAATAAGTGGTGCTGAATGTACTTGATTAAAAAGTGGTTGGAAAAGCAGTTTCTGTATGGAGGAATTGCTATTTACTAAGGTGATCAGCTACTAGTGTGGCAAGAGCCCTGGAATAATCTGTCAAACTAATGGCATGTTGAGTCACTCACAGCTTCTCAGCTTGTGGAAAAGAATCCTAGAAAGACTTGAAGCTTGACACAGATCCAGTCACCCACAGGTGAGAAAGTTTAAGCTGTAGAAGCCCAGCTTGCAACTGATGCCTGGATCAGTCACTCATACTTGCTGCTGGTGAGCACAATAGTCAGAAGGATCTAAAATCTGCTGGAGGAACACTAACAGAGAGCTGTTGCCATGTCCTAAAATCTGTTTTCTTGGATGCTTACAGGCTTGGAGATACCTTTTATTTTACTGTATACTCTAAACTAAGTTGGCAACTGGTTTAATAGTCACAAATGAGCTTTTTTTAGTTAAATGGCTTGGAAATCTCTCTTAGTCCACAAAGCTTCTGAAGAAGTGTATTAGGACAAGAGGATTGGCGTGAGAAGGGGTGCTGAACTCTTGAAAGACGTTAGGCTCCTAACTCCATCTCTTTCTCTCCTTTTTTACCTGTGGAAAGGTTTTAGTGTGAGTTTTTTAAGCGATTTCATAAAAGTTGTACACCTATTCCAGAGACTTGGATGTGTTTCTGTCTGGAATTAGTACTTTAATAGCCTGCAAACAAACACGCCCATTGCAGTTATTTCTGTGAAGCAACTAATGTAGATTTGTCTTTTTTTTTTTTTTTTTTTTTCGGGGTTCAAGGCGGC
>VZTH01000270.1:11885-34377 GCA_013397815.1 Aleadryas rufinucha
TTTTTTTTTTTTTTTTTTTTGTTGCAGTGGTCACAGGAGCTACCGATGGGATTGGAAAAGCCTATGCAAAAGAGGTAAGGATTCTTGCCACTTGGAAGTCTGTCTTGATTCTTGGCAATATGTCAAACTGTCTCAACTCTCTCAAGCTGCATGTCATATCTCCTTGCTTTATCTTAACATAGATATCTGTGGAGAAAGAGGTCTCCCACCATGCCTCCCTCTGGTAACCAGCCAAAAGTTGTAGCTCTTTTTGTTAGTTTCTTTTATTTGTTAATTATATTTTCAGCTCTTGCCTTAACTTTCAGTTTTTATTTCTAACTTTTTTAGTTTTTAAAAGATTTTAACTTTCTCAGCCCTTGGTATTCCTTTTGGTACTTCCAGGCACTGACTAAATGGCATTTATAGCTGCCAGCAGTATGTTCCAATTATTTCCTCTAGTTCGTGAAGTCTCTGAAGCTGGGTTTTACCTTTATCTCTTTTACTATACTTTTGCTCTTGATGGATATGTGGGCTCCAAATGTATTTCATATACTGGAATGCATTGCTTAAGACAGAAAGTACCTGTTAGTATGGGGTAATTTAGCCTATAAGCCCAGAGAACATAATGACAAATAGTGCTGACTACAACAATTTATAGGAAAAATAACTTTAAACTCAGCATTAGTATCAAAGTGAGCCTGTCTGTACTCATTTTTGTGTTCTCTGAAACACCAGCATGATTTTGTGTGAGATCAGCTGTGAGAGATTCCCTTTTTCTTGATTTTTTTTTTTTTTTGTTTTGTTTTGTTTTTTGTTTTTTGTTTTGTTTTGCAAAGCCCACAGGGAAAATGGCATTCCTCTTCACGGGTAGTCCATGTCCGTCGGATTTCCTGTCGTCTTGATGTGCCTTGCCCTGTTACCTGCACCCCCAGCCCCCAAATTCCTTTCTACTTTGCAGGAATTAGTATCTCATGCTACTGGTTCAAGAAAGGGGAGTTGGCTGCAAAAGGAGTTAAGCCTGGTGCCAACAGCACCTGATCCTGGCATATTGCTCATAGCTCATATGTGCCAGATATTCCAGTTACATGGCACTGAAGCAAAGGATGCAACACTTAATTTTAACTGTCTAGAGCGAATGGAAGGAGGTCACTGTGCCCACAGCAGAGCATTGTCAGGAGGAAGTCCTCTAGTGTGGGAGACACCCCCTGAACATCATGGGAGATTAGTTTCAGGATCTATATGTTAACGTTACCAGGAAAATAAAACTGCAGCTTGCTTTATGTTCTGTAATGTCTCTAAGAACTAGGCTGCTTTTGAGTATGAATGTGTGCTGCTGGCAGACTCCTGCATACAAACCCCCATTAGGAAAGCCATCACAAGTATGAGATACTGTTGGAAAACCATGTCTATTACAGCTGTCTTGCAGTGGTTGCTGTAGGCATAGAACATCCCAAGAGCACCCCAAAGGGTACAGATACTCATTGTTGGGCCATAGAATAAAACACACTGTTCATAAGTTGTATTTATTATTGTTACTTATGTATTTATTTAGAATAAAACACAAATCCATCCTTTGACAGCTTAGATGGATGAAGAATACTTGATAAAGTCAAGTGTGGATGTAGGAAATGTGGAATACCTGAAAAACCTTCTCAATCTTTAAATTAACTCTGGAGGTATCTTCAGAAGACTGCCAGCAGAGGCTTGATTTTCTACTAAAAATTCCCTTCTGGCTACTATAAATTCCACTGGCATATGGCTACTTGGGCCCTGATGGCTGTGATTATAGTAATGCAGACAACTTCCTTTTCCTTGGAGGAATTTGTGAGAATTGTAACTGTGTGTTGAGAATTGCCTCTTTGAAAGTTTGATATGGTCTCACTGGAAAGTGATGGAAGAGCTTTATGAGTGTGTGGATTCTTGGGTTATACTCTGCTCTGTAGATTATTTTCCTTTTCCAAGCAAAGAGCTGTTTTTACATTTTCACTCTTGCAGTATTAAGACCTTTAATCCTTGCCCAGCACTGATATCCTTATCATTGCTAGATCACCCCTTTGTGAAAGGTTTCGTGTTTTGAGGATACAGTCAGGAGTCACTATTCGTTGCCCCTCTGTCATTATCTTCTGTTTGCTTTTGAAAATCATTAGTATAAATTTAATCTTAGCCATATTTGTGTGCTAGTGGTAAACTAGAGGTTGTGATACCATTGCATACTCTGCAGTTCTCTACTATGCACATCTGTCTAGTATCGCATTTTTAGAATCTCTTGCTATGTCTACTCTAACAAGAGCTTTAACCTTGCTTTGGTTGGCTGTTAATGTCATTGTTTTCCATCCTGGAGAGAAAGGGTTTAAACAGCAGCTGTGTTTTGCTACCCAAGTGGAAAATGTGGTAGTCACTAACATGGCATTTAAGGAAATCAAACACCTCCATTCATCAGCTCCATTAGAATGGTGACCCTTGCATGCATCAGTCCTTAGGCTACAGGAGTGTCTTGCCAACATACTCTGCTCTGGGTGAGTTTTTAAGTTAAGTTTTAAGGTCTTGTCATTCAGCTGTTTCAGGACCCTAAGAATATTGGCCAAAGGGACAAGTGTAATTCTTGGGGATCATTATCTCTCTTTGGATAATTGTGTTTCCTTTCAGCCAGCTAGATCTCTACCAATGAAGGCAGAGTGCTCAACAGAAACTAGTCCAGTTGCATCAAACACCTTAATTGAACTTGCTCTCAAGTGCTGTATCTTTTCCAAGTTTGATTACTTCTCTTGGTGATAATTGTTCCTAGTTACAGGGTCTTCTTTTGGCTGTTTTATGTGCTCTCTACTTAGAACTCCACTTGCAAATGGGTTTCTGTTTCCAGATTTCATATATACTTCTCAGAGTGCATCCCTTTAATGTGAACGTAACAGTGGTTTCTCTCAAGCTCGCCCTTGTGGTGGAAGTTCTCTAAATGTGGTGAGGTTCCACTGGCTGGGTGGGTTGGCATCACTTTACTTCCTTGGCTTTTGAGACAAGTACAGCTGGATGCTTTTCCATTATGCCCAGGTACCTACTGAAGCAGTCTGACAGCCCAAAGGTCATGACTGCTGAAAGACAGCAAACTGTTTTGTCAGCAGTCTGCAGCTTTGCATCCATGAGGAAAATCTCTGGGGCTTTTTTGCCTCATGGGACCACAGTTATTTTGGATTCTGAGTAGATTACTGTCAGATTGTCCTGAGAGGTTAGGTTATCAAGGCCTTCACTGCCTTGATCCTGTGGAATGAGAGTGCTATTCCCTTCTTCCTGGTGCTTTCCAAGCCTACTGTGGGCTTCATGTAAAATGTGTTCCAGTGAGCAAGATGCTTATCTGCAGGTGGACGGTTGTGTTCATCCCTTTTACACAGCAATCCTTGTAACACCACTTAATTTCCTGGAGCAGAAAGCTTAAGCTGCCTGTAAGCCTGAACCTGGCAGCTGTTTGTTAGTGATTCCTATGGTGTTTTTGGTTTCACCACACCTCACCCTATGAGATTTCTCCTGCTTAGAGGTCACACGTGGGAGTAAAGTATGGAGTTCACTGATGATCTCTGTCATACCTCTCTCCGACAGAATCACTACTGTTTTGCATACTGCTAGAAAAGTGGATGGCTTTAAGCCACTTCAGGTTGTTGCTGTTCTGTGCTGTGGTGTTTTGAGGTTTTGGGGTTTGTGTGTTTTGTTGGTTGGTTGGGATTTTTTTTCGTTGTGGTTTTTTAAAATTCCATTGAAGAGCAATTCTCATCACCTTCCGAAGGCAGTGAAGGAGTTTTATTGGAGCAATGACAACATATGTGTTTTTTATATGTAGGTCTTAAGTGTCTGAAAGGCAGTGTCACTTTGAACTGTGGATAGATATATTGTTTCTACTTGTAGTAGTCACATTGTTTTCGTTGTAGAATAATTCAAATATGTAACTGTTTTCCTGCAGAGACTTTTCATTTGAATTGTTAGATCCCATTTTAAACTTGCCGTGATAGGTCTGATTTGATGACCAGGATATGCTCCGGCCACAGCTTAAGTTCCACAGCTAGTTTCCCTAAAAGAGTTTCAGGAGTAAATTAACCTTAATACCCATGAGTAGTACAAAGTCGGAGTGGAACCTTACTAAAGGGAGGAAGTATTGAGTTGCAACACAGGTGCTCAAGTGACCATGGATGTCTTGGCATGTTAAACTTCATTATGGGTAATAATGCTCTGACTTGCAGAGGTAGTGTAAAAGTTCTGTAAAATATCTACTGTTTGTTTTCTTTTTTATAAATGTTCCTATCCACCTATTTTAGATGACTGAGAAGATAATAAATGTGGTGTGAAGGCAATTAAGTAAGAAATAACATGGAAGTATTTGTCTTGGTTTTCCCCTTCATGTCTCTATTTAAAATTGTATTTTTTTCAGACCTGCTGGTCATATATTGTTGTGATGTTTGATGAATTTTGCAATTCCTTTGATTAGGATACTAACTTGGAAGTGATTTATGACTATTCTAATGTCTCCTGTTTTGTTTTCTTGCAGTTGGCAAAACGTGGAATGAAGGTGGTTCTAATCAGTAGGTCAAAAGATAAACTGGACCAGGTTTCTACTGAAATAAGTGAGTTAAAACTTCTTCCTTAAACTTCATTGGCATGCTTATAAATAAATGCAGTTGCACATGAATTTCATACATGCTAATATATACAGCTCTGATTTTGAGAAAGGTTTGCTCTTGTGTGCAGTGCAAATGTTACAGATATAAGTGGTAAAGGCCTTGCAGATCAATTTTACAGCTGTTCATATTTAACTTCTGAGAACAATAGGGCTTAATTCTGGAATAAGTACTCCTAAAGCTGTTAGTCTTCCATAAGAACAGCTTACCAGGCCAGACTGAAATACCACCTATTCGCGTAGTAGCAGCTGTCTAAAATCATAATAAGGCAAGAAACATGCAGTCATTTCTCCATCTGAATATTCCCTCAGTTTGAAGCAACTTTGATTTCATGGGCTCCAGCCATAAGGGCAGTTTCTTTGCAACTAGAAGCTGTTGAAAGTATTTTCCTTATGTTACTTGTTGTCTTACCAAGTATACAAATTTATTGTGGGTAGCTTGCCCCTCCTCGCTCTTTTTTGTTTTGTTTGAATAAACTGCTCAAAGATTAGATTAGGGACCTGTAAGCTCTTTTGAGGTGATGAGTGTTCATAGCCATAAGAATATATGGAATGAGTTAATGTGTTTAAGAACTTGTATTAGGGATTGTTTCTTCAGTAAGTATGTAGTAAATGGCTGTAATAGAAAAATAAGGAAGCAACTTTAGTATTTCAATCACAAATGGATACTTGTGCAGGATCAGTTAGGAAAAAGCTTCCTCAAGTCTCGTGCTGACATATGATTTTCCAATCAGAGCAAAGTATAATCTAACCCACAAGAATTCCTCTTCTAATCTATATCTCTTTTATTAAGGCATACTTCATGCAAGGTTATTAGTTTGTGCGGAGTATGTCAAGATAAAGTGAGAAATGTAACTGTGTGAAAAGGTTTTGATAAGCAGGAGTAGGAGTTGTGTACTACAAAGCAGGTTTCTCAGCATAATGACGTTGGGTAAAGAAACCTTAAAGTTGATCCTTCTGTGTTACCCTCCCTTGTCTTGCTTAGGCTTTCTAAAATAGTTTGTGTACATAATGTGGATAATGGTAAGAACCACTCTCTTTCCAAGGTCATGAATGTATAATTTTGGCTTTAGTTTATTAAAAATTTCAGTGAATTTATTAGTGGCACTACTTTACTGTAAAACACAAACCCCTAAGTCGAGTGTCAACACGCTGTCCTGTATGAAGTTGTAAGGGGCTGATGAGTGAATGGAAGGATGACTGAAAGACTAAAGGACTTCAACTTGCTACACAGTAGCTGTTGTGCTAGCTCTGTGAAAGTCAGGGCATACAGTTCTATTGACAAAAACGTCTCTATTGCTGATTTTTAGTCCAATGTAAGATGGTATATGAAAGTGTTTTCTAGACAGAAAATTCTTCCTTTCTATGTATATGTTTAAGTTGTAGAGAGCATTCCTTCTTGGAGGAAAGCTGTCACCAAGTTCTGTCTTCAACTGATTTGGAAGTAATTGGCATTGTTCATTAGTATCCTGCATTTAAGACTGTCACTGCAGTGTGTGGACCTACCTGTGATGCTCTGATCAATGCAGTGCCAGTGTAAATGCAGCAGAGCAGGTGTCACTGACCAGCGAACCTCTGTAACTGCTGACGCTTGCTGCCAATACATAAAGAAGCTACAGCAAGGTGATATTTTTGGTGGTTCACTGCAGTAGCTGGATGATAGTTTGCTGCATGAGTGTGGGCATGTGCAGTCACGTTTCTAGCAATGTTACTTAAAGTTGTTTTGCTAAGTAAAACTAACTGAAAGAAGTTTCTACAAATAATCTTGTTCTGGAATCAAACACCTATGCATGAAGTGACAAGCTTCCTGAAAGTGCTCGTAACCCTTTCTATAACAGTGTGGATATCTTTTTCTCCCTGCAAATTAAGCATGATGCTGACAAGACAGATAAATATACTGCTTTGAGCTTCAGCACTTACATGATAGCTGCTGGGGGAGGTTCTCAGATTAAAAAAATAGGTACATGTACCTATGTGAAGCAGCCTGTATTACATAATTACTGTTAGGCCTCACCCAAACATTTTTCTGCTTCCTTTCCTAAACCATTCTGAAATGAGATGACTCATGCTGGGTTTTCAGAACACTTCTTTTGACAACACTGAGCTACTGAAAAGTATACCTTGTTCATTGTGGCACATGCTGAAGGATTAGGATAGTCTGCGTAATCAAGCAAGCCTGAGTTGCACTTTCAGATCCTGCTAAGTTTTAGCTGGAGAGAATTGTCTTGTATTCAGTCTCATGTGGTCTCTGCAGTCTGTTCAGATGTTGTCATGTATAAGGTGGGTGACTTTTTTAATGCTAAGGCTGTAATTACTTGAGTGGTTCCCTTGCAGGCTTCTAAGGTAGCTTTAAACTTCTTTATGGTGGTCCATTGTTCTTCAAATTGGCAAGATTGCTCCTCTTGTGTAATGACTCTTAATCACTTTAAGGAAGAATGGCTGTTTAACTAATTCCAGTTCTTTGAGTTCTGTGATTCTGTGCATGTTTTCTGTTTCCTCCTCCTTTTCACTAATCAGTCTCATGCTTATCCTACTGAATGGATAGATGCACTCTGCCAAAAATAATGAAGAGGGCTTTTGAGGATCAGGTGTGTTCATTCTATTTAAGAAAACTCTTCTTCTGCTTATAGGATAGACTTCTGCTAGGAGTGACATCTATTTACAAAATGGAGGTTGTATAACTACCATCATAAGGGAAGTACTGATACATCTTTCTGCATGTTAAATGCCAGCTGACCTGAAGTTGATTTTTTTTATGTGCATATGCACGTTAAAGTGGCTGAACTGATGGTACAGGAATGCCAGATGTTCTGAATGAGCATCTCAGTTTGAACAACAAAAATTAGTGGGTAAATTACAAGTGGTTAAAGACTTTAGAAGATTTTTCACTGTGTTTTCAAGTGTGTTTTAAAGCGATTTTTTTTTTCCAGAGTACTTAGGTGTTGTAGGATTTGCCATGAAAGAGAAATTCTGCTTTCTGTTCCCTAAGAAATAGAGTATCGGCCACTGACTGAAGAAAAAAATTTGAATTTCCTCTTCAGTCATCATGGACAACCTTTATGAGGAATTATATAAGTTTTATGGAAATATATTTGATCTTTTAATCAAGTTGTCACGCAGAAGCACAGACTATTAAGGTCACTATAAAAAATGCTTGTCTAGTTTAGTTCATGCTGCTTCACCGTTCACAGAAGTGTCTGTTGCATTGCATTGTTAAACACATCCAGAGGTTCAGGGAGGATCAGAAAGAAAATTTCTCGGTGAATGGAGACAATTGTTTGAGTGCCACATAATAAGACTTTTCCTTGATTTGCTGTATTTACTAACGAGCATGGTCCAAGACATCTCAGGTGCTCTGTGCCAGCAGTTGCTTCGTGAACCACGGATTTGCAGGCAGAAAAGCCTCAGTTACTGCACTGGATAGGTTTGTTCTGAGAATTGAGAACTGCTTTGCTGTAGAAACTCATTACCTAGGGGCTGCAATATGAAGAATGTAGTGCAGACCAGGTAAGAAGGAAAAAAACTTCGAAGTTTGTCTATAGGGAAATTGTCAAAAGAATTTGCTATTGGTGTCCATTTTTAGCTGGTAGCTTCACGGGACTGGTCAACTTGCAAGTCTAAGTAGCTGCTTACTTGTAGGTGAGTGAATATAAAAGCAACTGCGTTTGTCATCAGTTACTATATAATTAAAGGAAATTCCTATTTACTGCTTTAAAGTTGGTGGTTTAGTGTTACATACACCCAAGTGATAAAATTGGCTCCAAATAAATTGTTTGAATTGAGAGAAATCAATTGTTTTTCCAATGTATTCTCACAAATGAGCATTTAATTGGAATACACTGTAAGCCTTTCATACTGTTTGAGAAATAATGTCCAAAACTTTGATTCTGCTACATGTCTATAAGAAAATATGGGTTTCTTTTTTAAGGCAATAAGATTTTTTGCAATTATAATCTACGTAGCTGACTATTTCATTCCAATACATTTCCTCAGCCTAGTGTGTAGTGTATCTAAGTTGCTTGGTCATGGTAGTTTCATCTTGAACTACTCTCTAACCCTAAGATTTTTGGTATTGTAAACTGATAGCTGTCATGCTTATACTTATCTGTTGTCTTCTTACTTTTCTGGCATGATTTTTGGGTACAAAACTGGGATATGGTGCCAAAATCAGAAGTGTTTCTTCTCCATTTCCTAGGCAGGTGGGTTTTACAGTTTTCTTCTGCTTCCTTGATAACCAGGTTCTGGGCAGCATTCTGAAGCAGACCTGATGCTGACCCCTATGCTTGTACTCCGTCCCTTACCATGACCCACTGCAACAAATGGGCCATGCCCCCAAGAGAAATCTGACCCCTGCAGATGCTCACCTGCACCTCCCTTGGAGCACTTGGCTCCTTCATCTCTGCCCTGTCACTTGGATTTCCTCCCTGCTGCACCCCGGTAAATCCTCCTCACATTTTGGAGTTGGCAAGTAAGAATATTTGTGTTTAATAGAGGAAGTTGAAATGCAGACAAGCTCTGTGAGGAAGGGGACGTTTTCTTACTTTTCTTGCACAGAAATGACAAGGTTCACTTGCCTGAGCTTAACTTGAAGACTAAGTGAATCCGGCAGTTACTCTGACCTTTTGTGATCTATTTCAAGGTAAATGAATGTGTTTGCAGCCTTCTATCATCTGAGCCAGGTTCAGCTTGACATACTTGGAATCCCTGTATATTTCTTGAACTTGACAAAATGGCTTCAAATATTTTGGACTTGTTTTGATGCGCTGAAGTCACCTTTCACGTGAAGTTGTAGTGTGAGGATCTTTGATTCAAAATGAGCTCTTGGATTTCATCTCTGAAGAAAGTTTCCCTTGGATGAAGTGAAGGAAGTTCTCTTGGTTTTGCCTTGCGTGAGTCACTTACTAAAGGAGCAGTTGGCAGGCATTGTAGAGAACTGACAGAGGATTCAAACTGAATTAATTTTTATTAATTTGTTAATAAATTAAGTAGAAGAACCCTGATGTAAAAGATAGAACAATTGGAAAGGGAGGTTATTTTTAATTTTTAATTTTTTTCTTCTTTAAGAAGAATTCTGCTTCTGTGGTTTTGGCTGGATTTTTTTCCCCCTTAGTCCCTCTTTTTTTATCATCTTCTCTTGAATTTTCTCAGTGACATTTTGCCTGTGTTAATTTAAAGAAATTGAGCAGAATACTTAGAGAGAAACACTTGACAGATGTCCTGCAAGCTACAGGATGCACTCCTAGAACTACTTCACCTCTTTAGGAGAGTTTTGAGGCAGCGACCTGGTACGACAAGCCACAGGTAAAATGTTCTGCAGATGACTAGTGATATCCCTGCAGAAGGACTTTGTTTCCGTATCATCTGTCAGCGTATGGAGTAACAGACCACTTGTCACAGGTGGTTTTAAGGATGAAAACCAGTTTAAGGAAGTTTACTGGTCCGTGTCATGGGTTTCACATAACAGTAGGTGAGCTGGCAAGCTCTAGGAGATGCTTTCTCACACCTGGCAGGACTGAGTGAGCCTCTTCCAGAAAGAAGGTGCTTGCTGTGAACCTCACTGCCAGTGTGTTTCTATGCAGTATTTATTAATAGTTTGTTAACCCAGAAAGTCCAGGGAAAGAAATGTGTAAAGGTTATTTAAATGGGTATTAGGTGCTTTGGGTTTCCTTGTCTGAATGTAAACACAGCAGAAGTAGCCTCTTCCTCTCCTCACATACTCTGTATATTGCGCCTGTTGGATCAGGACTAACTCTGGGACCTAATGGTTTCTTGAGTCTTAAAGATTTACATGTTAGGTATTTGGATCGATGGGCAGGTGACTTCCTTGGTGCTTTTGAAACCCAGACTTGAACAACCAGGAATTGTCATCCCTGCAAATGTTCAGGGTCACTACTGCCGCTGCCTAGCAGTAGTTGGGTGGGGAATATGTTGCATTTTCTGTAACACGCAGAAACTTAATGCCTATCTCTGCTAACAACCTATTTGTAACAAAAGCCTTTAGGGATGCCAAAACAAGAGCCCTTGTGCCAGTCTCTGGGCCATTAAAGACCTTCTGTTAACATGAAAGCTGCAATCTATTGTTTATCACTTTCAGTGTAAAATAAGCTGAACATTACATGAAAAGATAAGTACTGGATTGTTGTCACACTGGATTGGGTGGAAGTCTGTTTTGCAAATCTGGTTTAAGCCAATTGGTGGAAGCTCTATTGCCAAGAGACTTAAAATTAGGTCTTTTAAGTGTCTCTGCAGGGAATAGTCTCTCTCTGGCACAAGAAAGGACTGAATGATGCAAACAGTGCTGTCGTCCTTCTGCGACTTCCTTCTATGAATGTGTATTTTAGTCTTATGGCACTTTTTAGCAGGTTAAGTTCCATTACATCAAGTCCTCTTTATCTGTCAAAGCTGTAAAAATCCCTGATAGACTTCTCTGCTGAGGAAATGGTGATAATGATTTTTATGTTTTTTCAGGAATATGTTGTGGTGAGGGAAAAAAAGCTAGTTAGTAGCTCTTCATAGAGAAAGGAAACTCGGTTGATTTGTTTTGCACAACAAATTCTTAAAAAGAAGTCCTTGAATATGAGAAATAAACAATATTCAGTATGGTGTAGCTACTGGATAAAAGCATGCCTGCTGTGTAACTCCTTAAGCATGTGCCACACTTCCAGTGCTGAACGGGGTACTCCATTACTTTAAGCAGTAGATGTGGAGTAATTAACAATGTCTTTTCCCTTACAAGTAACACTTTGGAGAACCCTTAAAACTATGCTTTTAAGTGCCTGTCTTTGGGATACAGCAAACATTTTACTGGGGATGCTGAGTTGAAGGTATAAAAGATAATGCTGAATTAGCCTAGAAACTTGTTTCCCTTTTTAAATTTGCTTTAATTCAAGTAGTGTAACTGACTTAAATGTCTTGAAATTGACTTGAGAGTAAGGGCACAATTTTTTTTTTGTTAATCCATGGTATGACACCTTCCAGTCTCTAAGTGACCCAACATTCTTCTTACAAAGTATTTTTTCTGGTCTTTCTGAAATTCATTCTGTTGAGCCTAAATCTGAAAGAAATGTGTTGGGTTTGTTTTTATTTTTTAATCATGACTGTTCTATAAGTATATGGCTGAAGAATGTAGACTTTTTTTGCAAAAAGGGATGCAAAATTCATGGTTACATATGCACACATATCAAGTGTACACATTGTCACAGTCAGACAATAATAATGACATTAAGGGAAAGGAAATGTTACAGGAAGTATGGGAAATAGTCCATATGCCCTTCCTAAAATGATTTAGTAAATTAAAATCAGCTCTCCTCATGGTTAGTAAAAAGTACGTCAATGAATATAAAAAGAAAATTCTTGGTGGGGGGGTTGAAAGTAGTGTTGGGGAAAGAGGAGAGAAGGAAGGGGAGTTTGCGGTGCTGCCTGCTACACAATAGCAATCAGCCCACACTTCACGTTGTGCTTCCCCCTGAAACAGCTTGGGATTGTGCTCCAACCAGCTCTTTGCGCAGCTTCAGGCAGAGTGGATGTGTTGGGGCGGTGGTGAGGAGAGCTATTCTGGGAATCACGACTCCTGACGGCACGAGGGCGGCCGCACGTGCGGTGCCTCGGAGCCTCCCGTGCCTCGCCCGCCGCGGCGCGCTGGAGGGAGGGGGAGTGCGTGGGGAGCCCTGGAGCTCGGCTCGCCTGGCTGCCTGCGAGCACGGCGGCATTTGCAAACATTGCCATGACTCCAGTGTGCAGCCCCCCTGGCTGGCAGCCTCTGCAGCTGTTTGTCACAGGCTGCTTGATTTTGTGTTTTTAGTTAGCTTGGTAATTAGAACAAGCTTGATTTAGAAAAGCTTACAACGTTGAGCATAATATTTGGGTGAATGGCCTTATTGATTGATCCTGTGTTGCTCAGAATGTGTTTCTGACTTGGTTAGTCTGTCTTAGAAATTATAACATATTTTGATGTAAAGGAAGCCAGACGGGAGCAAATGGAGGCAACTGTTAATAAAGTGTGTTTTCCCTCTGTTTTGTAGCAATAATACTGTATATACACATTAAAAACTTATACACCCCAGTGGCTCAATGGTTTGTGGACTTCAGCTCGGAGCTGAAGTCATCTGTGAAAGCTGAGAAGGGAAGAACTGACTTTTATATGTCAATGTATATTGAAACTTAAAGTTAACAGAACATTTTAAATGAAGTCTGTCTTTTTTTACCTGCTCCATTGTTCTGTGTGATTGGATTTTTTAAAATATTCACTCTTTTTAAGGAAGCTGTTTCTATGAGATTACACATGCAACTATTGCACAATGTAAGGAATTCCCTGGATGTCCTGCGTGTGTACTTGAATAAAAGGAATCAGAACGTATTTCTAGGTGCTTGACCAAGTGTGCATATGCACATACTGTTAAAAATGTATAGAAACATAGCAAGTACTGTTAAACTGTAGGCAGGCATCTTAAGCTATGCAGGAACAGCATAGCCTTCCTTTGCAACAGGTGCAGCAGAGCTTCCTTTTAGCTATTTCTTAGGTTATTGATATTCGGCTTCAGAATTTTACACCCTTCAAAATGTTCAGAGAAAGCTGGCTCTTGTTATACCCAGCTGATTTTAACATGCTTCTACATGGTGAATATATCACTGTGTAATAACAGCCTGCTATCACCAATCTGGAAGTACATGGTACTTCTGGAAAACAGATTCCATCCATCCATGACACTGTGAGTTACTTCTGTGAACTCTGAAAGTCCCAAATTGGATACATTCCCAAAATGAATGGCTCTCCCTTAAAACCAACCAAATACTTTGTAGACCTCTCAGCAGCCACACTATAGTCTCAAACTCTTCATCTCTGTCCTGCATAGATAGAGCACTAAAAAGCAGGAGATTTTAATGTTTTGCTTTCATCTTTCAGCTTCTTACCCTATATTGAAAGGTTACAAACTGTTTCTGGAGACTGTGTGCTGGATTAGGGTGAGTTTTACCTCTGCAGTGATATAGCAAAGATGGCATCTTTATTTGTGGAGGGAGTTGATTTTCCTTACCTAAACAAATTTGTCATCTCCTGTATGATGAAAAATGGAGAGCTATTTTTCTACTGCTTAGAATCTGACCATCCTGAAGCTGAAGACCAAGTGAGACTTCTTTTATGTTTCTGCAAGCCAGTTGCATTATACTACATCACTTTGATGGCAATATTTATATGTGGCTTTGAATGTAAAGTGGTGAGATGCTTCAGTTCTAGCAAGAATTTTTAATGTCCTTTCCCTGATCTTGGAAGAACCATCCCCATTACCTGCTTAAAGTGTGGGCCTCGTATCCCAAACCTCTCTGTTGCAAAGTTGACTGGATTTGCCTCGACATTCTTGGTGCAAATTCAAGCTGCTATAGCAAACTGCTTTGAAACAGGTTGTTCAAGAACTAACATTATTTTATTAGGGATGATGATCTTGTAGTTTTCCTGTGTCCCAGCAAGACTTGGTATGACAGACACCCTGACACTGCTTCTCTTGGGTAAATTGAGCTGCTTCTCCTGACCACCAAACTGGTGTCTGTCTGCTGTTGCATTGAAATACACAAGCTTGCTCCTCTTGGGGAACCCTCTTTCAAGCTCAGTTTATCTGTGTCTGAAAACTTCCTTAGCATTTTCTTAGCCCGTCAACCAAGATTTCAGTTTAGGGGGGCTGCTGATTTGAATTATTTTCAAGCTTAAAAAAGTTTAAAAAGTAATTAAAAGAAAAATAAAATTGAAAATGCTTGCCTCCTAACCATTTTACAGTTCTTTATTTGTTATTTAGTGTGTAGCTCGCTGTAGTTTCTGGCTTTCTGCTTTATTTTTCTAAATTACAGTGTGATCCTTTTTTTCCTGGTGTTCTCCGTAATGTGGTGCTATTTTGCAAGTGAATCTTTTTAATAGATTCGGTGTGCCCTACTTTGCCTGATAGTTAAGATTAGCATTTTCTTTGTGTAGCAAGACTGGATAAGTTTCCTGTAAGTCAGACATATCTGGCCTTTAGAATTAATTAAGCTTTTGCTTCACCTACTGATGTTGTAACTGAGAATCTTAGATGAGAAATCAGGCAAGTGTTGTCCTGTTGGCTGTTCCTCGGGATGGTTGTAAGTTTTTTTTATGTTTCTGTTGAATAAATAACACCTTAACCAAGGTTTGAGACACTATTTGGAGTCCTCTTCTGGGGATACTGAAAGCAGTGTGTCCTTCAAGGGATTATATGTGAAAGTGTTTGTACTTCTGATGGTGCGAAGAATGTCGTTAAATAGCGTATTTGTTTCCAGACTGTCTCATCCTGTATTGTGCAGGAATGCACAATGGGAACATACCTCAGGAATTTAGTAGTTCTTTTACCACTGCAGAAATAGGCACTTTTCCCAGTTATCTTATATTCCCCTTTCAATGTGTGTTTTATGTACTGCTTTTGTTTGCATGAGCACTGTATCGGACTGTGCTGTGCCTCTGCCTCTGGAGTGTGCGTTCTTGGGTTGCTCTCTGGATCTTGAGAAGAATACATCCCACTATCTTCTGCAAAGGTTCACTTTGTCTTTTTGTCTTGTGCAGTGTTTATACCAGCCTGCTCTCTCACCATTGGGACTATTGGTTCATTCAGCTTTTCCGCAGCTGTGAAAATTTGTTCGTGGTCAACAACTTACTTCTCAAATGTTGGTGTGATTGCAGAAGATCATGCCTGCTTTTATTGGTTTACCAAGATACTGTTGAGCACAGTTGGTGTCTTGCTAAATTATCAGATATCTTGGCTAAGGCAATACAGACCCTGTAAATTAACTGGACACGTGAATGTTTAGGTTAAAACTTATTTGTAGGGTCAATACTGATCTCACCTGAGTTTTTTAGTAAATGAGATGATTAAAACACTGGTGTGTCAGAATTCTCGTGTGTCAGAATTGAGAATTGTGAAAGAGATCTGCTGAATTTCCTTTCCCATCTTGTGGGTAGGTGATGGCTGACTGCTGCACATCTGTTGACAACATGGTGTTGTAATATTCAGTCTCCTGCTAAGGAGCATTTGAAGTACCAGTTCCAAAGACAAAATATCAGATCCACTTTTCAAAATATCATCAGGAATGCTGGACTTGCTGGCAGGTAATAGCTCTTTCAGGTCCTCTAGCTGTGACTGCAAAAACTGTCTTGGCTTCCTCCTTTCACTCCCTGTGGCTCTCAAGTACCTCCTGGTCCTCAAGCTGAAAGCTCCATTAAGGAGTTTCAGATTTTCTCTTGGACAGCAATAGCCCCAACACTCCTAGATACCCTGGATAAGGACATAGCCTATTTGCTTCTTTCTCTATTACTCTACATCTCAGTGTCTTTTTGGCAGATAAAACAGGAATGTGCTCTACTCTCTCTTCTAGCCCATCTGTTTGAGAACATCTTAGTCCTTAAGATCAAGGAAATTCCCTTTTCCATTTTTTCATGCAGAGCAGACCACACCTGCTCTCCTTTGCACCTTGTGCTCTGAGTACTAGACCAAGTTTACACAGAAGTGATTTAATGCTATTTGCATTGTCATTTGAGATGCAACTGTTTTCTCAGGTGTATATCCTCGTCTTTTCCCTGAGGTAGTGGATCATCCCACCTATTGCAGGTTCTGGGACAGAGCACAGGGTATGCAAAAGTTACAGGATACCTGAAAGCTGTCATGAAATGGGGAGGGAGGGTTTGGTCAGCTGGTGGTAGCTGCTGGGGCAAGACAGCCTTGCATGTTTGTATGAGCACAGAGACCTTGTCCTCTGGCTATACAGTGGGCAGCCCTCTACTTAGCATATGTTTTTGTACATTGTAACTGTTCACCCTGTGCCCACAAAGGGAGCTGCAGCTTTTTATAGGTGTATTGCTTAACTACCATAAGTGTAATGGTTCTTTGCTAATTTTCTGAAGGCTCAAAGAAGGGTCTTATATGAATAGTAGTGTGAGCACTTTCTGGGGTTTTTTTTCTATTTATAGTATTAAGTCTTCTGATTTTTGTCTTTACCTTGTCCTCTTAGTATCTCTGTAGCGATTTCAGAAGGCTTTGAAGATAGTTTGGTAACAATCCTAACGAAGAGTGTTTAGTATAAAAAGGACAGTACCAACTGAGCAAATTTGTGAGAATGGTGTTTGGGTCCTTTAAGCAACTTGCATTTCATGAAGCATCTGAGTGGCAGTGAAGACAGCTGCAGATCCCACAAAACAGTTAAAAATGACACGTGTGTAAAGTGTGTGACTTGGGCTTTGCCCATCCAGTCCATTTGCACGTATGAGATGAGCCTCCAACGTTGCCCTTAATTCTGTGTCCTGTAAAAACCAAATGTGTGTGCTAAACATTAGAACAGCTGTGTACAAAAATAGACCATTTCTGTGCCCCCCCTCCAGTGTTGAACTTGATTTTCTTCTGACGCGATCACAAGACTGCTGCTGCAGTAGGGGCTTAATGCTATTTACGTCGTCATTTGACATAGCAACATCTCTCAGGGGATTTTTAAACAATGCAGCTGTTCAGGAGAGATGAAGAGGTTGAGGATGGGGAGAGGGAAAAGGAGCAGAAATAATTTCATCTGCCATTAGGGATATTGTGGGGGGAGGGGAGGCAGCCAGCAAACCAGTGAGTTCAGTAGATTCATGATTCTGCATGAATGGATGGCAGGATCATGGGAGTCACAGCTTTCCCTTGAATGGGAAGGAGCATCATGGGAATCTGGCTGCTTCTAATCTTTTTTGTGAATGATTCTTTTCCTTTAACATGGCACTGGTTTTTATGAATGGCTCTGGGGGCAAAGTGCTGCAAAATCCTTCTCCAGCTGTATACAGGTCCCTTAAGGAATGCTAGAGTGGGAGTCGGGTGTAGCAGAACAGAGATGCTGCAATGTTAAGCTACTATTCTGCTCTTTTGAAGTCTGAGAGGACATTGTGCTGCTTTTAATTCAATATAATTTAGCTTGATGAAAGCAGAGTTGCTTTTTATATGAAGTATTTTTACTACTTGCCTTCTTCTCTTTCAAAATGTAGTTGCCTACGTGTATTTTTCCTGTTCTAGTAAGGATGGAGATCACAGCACCTCAGAAGGTCTTTGGAATGATCAAATTTGAAGTTCTGCTCTTCTTGTTCAGCCACATGTTCCCTTTTTGATACATGTTCATAAAGACTAAAGATTCAAAAAGTTTTAGGGGACCAGAAGTGAGAATGGGAATGGAAGGCAATAAAGAATTGTTTTGCTTGGTCTGAAGCAACTTATTTGCCATTTGGCTTAAGTTAAAAAAAAGTGTTCTTGTCAAGCTGTACTTGAACACTGTTGTGTACATGTTTCCAGATTTCTCCATTTTTGCTGTTCTATGCAAAGGTGTATAATTTGCTTTCTTGCTGCCTTTCTTGTCCCTTTCAAACAAAATATGCTGAATCATTTGAGAATTTATTTTCTCACCAAAAGTAGCTTATTGTCATGAACTTCCTGTGCAGGTAATGTTAAAATTCAAGGATTCCTGTTGCAGAGGTGAAAATATTCACATGTAGTGCTAGCTCTTAAAATAATGTTTTGTAAAACCTAACAACTGATACAGTCTTAAAATCTGAATGGTAAACTATTTCAAACTTTTCAAAACTGTTTTTTTCTAGGGGAAAAGTACAAAGTGGAAACAAAAGTCATTGTGGCAGACTTTGGAGAGAGAGAAGATATTTACAATGGAATCAAAGCAGGATTGGAAGGCCTGGAGATTGGTGTTTTAGGTTTGTATCTGATCTTTCTAAATCTTTCATTGTGGTGTTTTGTCTTGACATGCCTACTAACTTCTTCCCGTATTGAAGTTTATTGAAACCAATTCACAGAAGCTATTATTTGTCTGACTAAGGCTTTGTTGCTGCACGCTTGAGATGTTCTCTAGCTTGCTGTTAATATACCACATGAGACAGTGCTTGCATGTGTGCCTACTTTCTAGGAATTTGTGATGCTTGTTGAATGTGTTCAGTGTGTTATTCTGTGATTGTTGGAGGCCTTTGACTGCAGCTTATGACTGCATGCACCGTGACTTGAGCACTTGGGGTTGTTGAGCCTGGAGAAGAGAAGGTCTCTCTCTGGGGAGACCTTGTTGCAGCTGTTTGGTACTTAAAGGAGGCTTGTAAGAAAGATGGGGACACTTTAACAGGGCCTGTTGCAATAAGACTGTTGCAGGGAGCAATGGCTTTAAACTACAAGAGTGTGGGTTTAGATTAGATATAAAGAAGAAAAGGTGTTGAAACATTGGAGCGGGTTGCCCAGAGAGGTGGTGGGTGTCCCATCCCTGGGAATGTTCAAGGCCAGATTGGACGGGGCTCTGAGCAACCTGACCTGGCTGAAGAGATCATGGGAATTGGATTAGGTGACCTTTAAATGTCCCTTTCAACCCAAACTATTCTATGATTCTATGGCCTAATACCATCTTAGATCCTAAACAAGCTTCACATACTTTAGCTTAGGGAATACTCAATTTAGGAGTAGAGCCCTGTGGGAGAACCGTGAACTTTTCACTACAGAGCTGTTGAAATTCAATCATTACAATAGAATATCAAGTAACTGTCTCCTGCTTCAAAAGTCTTAAGCCTTTTCTGGTCATGTTGGTAAGCTGTGTTTCTTTTGCTGATAGGAACACAGTATGCCTGAGTATGGTTTGCTACGTTGCAGGAGTGTAGGTGGTGTGGGAGTCCTTGAAAAGACAAGGTGATCCCTCCAGTTACTGTGTCAAATGTAGAATTGAGGTGATTTCAAATAGGTGTTTTATCACAAGCTAAGAAGAGTCTCAACATAACAGCAGTTTACCTGAATCTTCTTTGAACAGTAGGGTAAAGGCAGTTGCTTATTGGTTTTTTGTTTTTTTTTTCCCTTGGAAGCACATATGCCTGTGCATATCCTGTATTTCTATGGTTAGTCAATGTAGGGATGAGAACCCATGATGGTTAAACGCATAAAAAAATCACATGGCTCAGACATCTACTAGTACATGTCATCTGATAAAGCACTCCTCACTACAAAACTCATTTTACGAAGTGCAGTAATTGGAGCTGCAACTGTATGGTGTTTTAGGCATATTTCAAAACAAATTTGTTATACACATGATAATATACTGTTTGAACTTTGTTGCTAATAGATGAATCTTGTTATTCAATGTTTGAAAATAATGGTTGAGAAAATAGTGTATATAAAAATGCAATTAAAAAATAACATTGAAGGATAATGCCCAGAATGTTCCCTACTACTTCTAACAGACTTGAGTATATACAACTCGTGGCATCCAGTATTTAATTGCTATAAAAATTCAAAGCCATTGGAGTAACTTCAAATGCCAAGGATGTGTTTTGTGTAAAGAGTAGTTGTGACACAGCTGTGAATGCCTTGTTTCTTCTTTCTGAAGGAAATAAGTTCCAACTAACTTTGAAGAGTAAAATTAATGTACATTCTAATTTGTCCTGTCAAAATCTACTCAGGGAGTGTAGGGCTTGCAAGCCGCCTGTCATGTAGCAATTGCTACAGAATGGTAGATCGTTTAAATGTCTCAAAACACCAGCAAACCTTTTACTGTGCAAGGTACATATCCACACTGGAAGGGTTTTTATTATTTCTCAGGCTGTGATTAGGTCATGGTGATTTATAAAATCATGAAAATCTGACTTTTTATAGCCTTGCATGAACTGGGCACTAAAGCACGGTGTGTGTCTCAAATTTTGTGTAAGGTAATTACAGGAAAACAACGCACGTTCCTCAGAGCCTGCTTCTTGCTTTTATTTGCGTGAGCACCTTGGCTAAAAACATGGTAAAAATAGCAACTAAATGCTCTGGAGTTGTGTATTGTCTGCCTTTTTTTTTTTTCTCTTGCAGCCGTTGTCAGTGTAGGTTTACAAAAACCTCTCTACTAACTAATCACTTGCAGTTTTAGTTGACCTTGTGCTCAAGATCACAAGATAACATGATATGTAGTTATTTTCTTTCCCCCAGAGATAGCTATAGTAATAGAAACCACTTGCCAATGTAATTTTTCCACGCAGATGATGGCCACTCCAGAAAGACAGTATTTTAATTTTTTATGGTAATTAATTTCATGCTTTAGCACCTTATATTTTAAATTCTGTAGCATTTGTTGCAATCCAGAATATAGCTTTTGTTGAGCTGTGTTTTTCATGTTTGTGTGAGGGAAAACATGGATTTAAATGAGAACAGCCATAAGGGTTGATTTCTCAGGTTCCAGCGTATTTTCTTCTTTCAGGTCTCATCTGGAACAGTAGGTATGAGAAGCGTTGGTAGCACAGCACAATTGCCAGTGATTAATGCCGATTATTTTTTAACCTTATACTTGGAGACATAGGAGTCTCCACATGTACTGCTCAAGAACGAGCTTCTAATTATGGAGTTGCACAGAGTCTAACTAAAGTACTTGCAGATTGAAATCCTTGTAAACTTCTTATTTGGAAGCTTCTTCTCACCCACGTAGGAAGGCTAAAAGAGTTTGCATAATGTTTTGCTGTGTGTTCAAAACAGCGTCTGTCAGTGACTTTGAACATGTGCTAGCTACAGCAATATGTTAAACAAGCAGAGGTGGGAAATCTTCCTTTTGCCGTTCTTAAAGAGCTCTGATTCTTGAAAGGAGTTTGTGCTGGACAGTATCTTACCCTGTCGCTGTCCATTTTTTTTCTAGTTAAAATATGTTGGTACAACCCAAAATCTGGGTTTTTTTTAATGGTCTGTTACGAACTTGCAGCAGAGATGATTGCAGAAAGTGGAAGGGTGCATATCTGGGACCCAGTCTGCAGTAAGGGGTGTGAATTTCATGTGACTGTCTCTGTAGCATGAATCATATAAGCATTCTAAATTCAGAGAGAATTACCAGGGTTAGTCCCATAGCCCTGCCACAATTCATAGCCAAAATCCTTTCCAGAGAGATATAATGAAAAATAGTTTATTTTTGGATGAAAAAAAAGAAAAAAATATGGTTCACTCTGGCAGTAGCAAGACTGGATCTTCTTCCTTTTAAAAACTTTTCACTCTTTCTAAATATAGCAAATCTCTGCTGGGAATTTGCCAACGCCCTGTTCTCCTCAGTTCCTCACCTCAATTTTTAAAGGTTATCTAAAAGTTAAAAACTTGAAACACACAGCGTGACTAATGAACTTCATAAATACACTTAAGATCTGGACTAAAAGAGCTTGAGGGAATTCCGGATGAAGTTGGTGCATTTTGCCAGAATCTCTTCCTCCTGTTTCTTGCACATCCTGCATCCCTATTGCTACTTAAATTATCTTTCCGGCTGGGTCTTAAAACGATAGCTTTTGGCACAGATGGAGGGGCTATTTTATTTCATTTTTTGAAAAAGGTATCAGTGCCTTTTGACGACGTTTCTTGTCCCCGTGCAGACTCCTGCCTGGAGGTGCACGGTGCTGCTGAGCATACATAGCACTTTGGGATTCTCTGGGGTGTAAGACACTATATAAATGTAAAATGTTGCCACAGCAACCACATGTCACGCGATTCACTTGCGTAAGATGAACAGCAGATACTTAGGAAGCGGAGATCCCTTTTGGTTGCTGTTTTTTGTCTCCATATCAATGTGCTCTATGGAGTTGGAGGCTGCAGAGCAGCACTGTTTTCGAACAGAATTAGAAGTTTTCACTTGTTGGGGCTGGGATTTAGAGAATGGGTATTGGTTTCACGTCCGAGAATAAAAACCGTGCCAGTGTAAAGTATTGAAAAAAAAAAAAAATCTTGGCTGTTTAAGTAATTCGCTGCAGGTGTGGGGATGACGGGGAGAAGGGTTTCCCGCGGGAAATCTCCGTGCAGGGAGGCCGGGCGGCGGCGCGGGGTCCCCGGAGGCGGCGGCTCCCCCGCGGGGCGCGGCGGCGCT
>VZTH01000271.1:0-156629 GCA_013397815.1 Aleadryas rufinucha
AACCCCCGAAAAACCCCCAACAAAAAAAGTCAAACTTTATAATTCTACATTATTCTATCACAAAACTGGATTCCAAAGTCTAGGAGCTGCTTAAAAATGCCTCCCCCACCTCAAATATCTCAGGGTTTGTTATAAGAAAAATATAAATATGACTAAAAGAAGTCCTTACCTGCCTTATGTTTGTCTGTGTTGGCACCTTTTTGTGCTCTCTCCAGAAGTGTTAACACAGCAGTTGTTAGCACTGGAGTTTTTCTCTGAGTCAATGGTTGCTTGTCCTAGTAAAAAAAGATGCACAGTCATCACTCAACTCTACAAAGGAGCTTATAGACCCTAGTGAAAACTCTGCAAATTGCTGTTGAAGCGGTGCTAGGAAGGAACAGGCAAAAGGTCCACCCTCTCCCACTTGCAAGACATTTTTCCTGCTCAAAATAGGTGAAAGAGTAATAAGATTTTTCAACATTTTTAAAAACTAAAACAAGAGCCCCCCCAAAACAGTACTCTCCTAAAGGAACTGTTTACATTATTCTCTTTTCTATAACAAAACGAGCCCACTTCAAGAGACTGATAATTAGCTCCACTTTTGTGATTCCCCCAAGGAGCTCAGCCCTTTGGCCTTGTGTCCAGTGACCAAGGAATAGCAAACCTTCCAACAGCAGGGAGCCCTAAAGAACAGGAAGAGCTTTCTCAATGTACTGCAAAAGCTGCCAGTTTTCTGATTCTCTGCAGATGTAACCCTGGAATATAACTGCAGAAAAGTCTGAAGAAGTTGTTGTCCCAAGTTTTTTGTACTGTCATGTTCTGTCACTTTTTTTATCAGAAAAAGGGCTCCAGTTACGGGCAACTCCCAGACGATATTCAGCCTGTGTCTTGTTATAAGAGTTTATCAACTTCCCTGGAATTTCAAGTCTTATATTAATACAGGTCTTTACTCACCACGAACTACAGTTCAGCAAATCTGCTTCCAGGACAAGATAAGTATGGTTGTGTTTGCTTACCAAAGCCTGTCTGGTGGAGTTTGCAGCACGGCAGACAGCTTGTTGTTCACGAAATGCCATGTTCCTCTGTGGTGGAGCCTCATTAAACCTTTGTGAGCAGCGTGGACGCTGAATATAGTCTGACCATGAGAAAGGAGCAGCTTGTGTCACAGTTTATACACTCCAGGAGAAGAATTCCCCTGCTTTACTGGAGCACTCAAGATGCAGCTCAACACCTGGCCCCACCAGCAGGCGTCCATGATGAATTCCCATCAGCTCCCAAAGTACAAACTTAGCAGAACTACAAAACCTTCCTCTAGAAAAACACTTGGGATACTAAAATGCATGCTTATGGTATTAACCCAGCAAGCAGTAATTACTTTCAGGAATAAATCCTGGGAATTAATAAAAGCAGATTTTATTATCTTTGTCCTATTCCTACTGACTCCCAACCTCACAGTTAACTAGTCTGAGCAGAGCTCCTCGAGAAACATGCGAATATCCAGGTCTCTGGCTGCAGGGAGGGTCTGAGCCTGGTGTTAAGTGCCGGAGGACAGTGGGAAAGACACCTGCATGTGGTGTGAACAGATGGATGATCTGCTGGTGGCAGAGCTTAAAGAGGAGGTGGGGAGGCTGAGCAGTATCAGAGAGTGCAAAAGAGAAGTAGACTCATGGAGTTGCACCCTTCTATCCCTGAGAGAAATGCAGTGGATGGAAGATCAGCAAGAGTCTGAGGAGCTCCGCCTCTCTTGCCACCAAGCAGAAGAAGGGGACCGAAAAGCAGGGAAATGCAAACAGGTCCCTGCTCAGGGAAGGAGAAGAATCCCCTGCTGGCTTCCCTTGCCTTCCCAGGGGCCCTTACAGAATGGGTGCAAAGCCTTGGATCTCAAGGGTCGGGCAGGTGACAGTGAAGAAGAAGCTCTGTCTGGGGGGTCTCCCAGATCAATGTAGCCCACCAGATGGATCACAACTACAGGTATTAAAACAAGGGTGGTTTAGTGCGTGTCTTGCTTCTGAGGGGAACTGAGGGTCCTGTATGTCAACCAGATTCATATCACAGGGAAGTCTGCTGCCTTACTGGAGCTGGGATAAGGGGTATTTCCAGTGATGCCTTTTCTTGGTATTAAAATCAAGAGCCAAACATGGTTAGAAGGGAAAAAAAGGATTTTACCTCGGTATTTATTTTAAGGATCCTTGGTGCACTCCATCCAGGTGGAGCACGCTGGAATGCACATCCAAATGCACACCCACAATAGTTCGGGTATAACATGATAGGCCTTACCAATTAGCATATCTGTCAAAGATTCCCCAATGAGAGGCTGAGCAAACCCCCCTCTCTGAGGAACTTTTCCCCCTGGACAGGCCTATCTCAGCTTACAAAATGTCTTCCAGAGAAGACCTTGGTGTCTGAGGCTTCTCAGATGTTTGGTCTCCTGGCTTCACAGAATACTGGGTCTGTGCTGGTTATCAAACCTGAAGAATGAAAAGTATATGGGCTAAAAGGCCCTTAAGAATACATAAAAGTTATATAAAAGAGTATATAGAGGGGGTATATATAAAAAGCAAACAAAAGCATCAGGCATCACCACGAGACTCCCTGGACTAATTCAGCGCACTGATCACTACACACAAGTGATTGTCCAGGTGGGCAGCGACAAAGAAATTCAGTCATAGGTTGGAGGAAAAAACCTCAATGATCTCAGAGGTTTTTTCCAACCTAATTGATTCTGTGATTTAGCAAAACACTGCTGAAGCAGTTGTGGCCCACCAGCTGAGGCACATCCAAAAGCTGGGTTTCTGGGTGTGAAGCAACATTGTGAAGAACATGTACTGGTGCTTTCTAAAATCTTTTTTGAAGTATTACTGTCCTGATTCTGCTAAAAGCTCTTCAGCAACAGTTATGGCTGGTGCAGTCCAACTCATTGCAATGAACAATCAACGTTTGGGGTCAACTCAGTCACATTCAGCCATTGCAGCCATCTCAGACCCTTCCTCCCTGTGCAGTGCCTTTTACAAAAGGAGCCCAAGTGTCCTTATCCTAATATTAAAGATATAGCATGTTTTCAAATTATTTTGCTCAGTAACAGTACAGAAAAGATGGCCCAGGCAGCCACCAAAAGCCTGCTCTAGACCAGCAGCATGGGCTAAATTGTTCTTAGCACAGGAGGGGAGGGGAGGACAAGACAGGGCAGATACCTGGCTTCAGGGGTCTGTCAGGGACCCCTGGAACTTCAGGGGAGAATGGGGAGTTTTGGGCTCTATTTAGAGGAGGGTGAGACAGAAAGGGAATCTTTCTCTCTCCATCCCACAATCCATGTACTTTCTCACCAGTCCTGTAGTACAGGATATACATCCTCACTAGGCCACTCAGCAATTTGTCCTTCCTAAAAAGCAATTCTCCAATTCTTTTCTCCACAACTACCACTGCTCTTGCATGACTTGGTTTCCTCCAAGAGGGGGAAGGAAAGGGAGGGTCTGCTCTTAGAGCTGGTAAAGTAAGACCAGAAATAAGAGTCATTAAAGAACTCAGCAGTGGAAATTCAGAGAGGAGCTTGACCCCAATCAAGGAAGGAAGATGTGTCCTGCTGCTTATATTGCATTGCTTTCCTCTAGGATAGGAGAGAGCCTGGAATAATGGCAGATGCTTTTGCTATCAGTCATGAATTCCTGCTCTGAAAGCAAGCCCAAAGAGCTCCCCCCTTCTCCCTTCTGCTCTCTGCCTTCCTTACACAGGCAGGACTCCACTGAGACCCTTTTCAAGGCTGCTCCCACGTTTTATAAATCACAATATCAAGAGATATTGTCTGTATGTGCATCTTTTTGGATCTGTAACTTTTAACACAGGGAGCTCTGTGCAGAGGAGGAACCTGGTATTAAGTAGCAAACCAGACCTGTCTTTTTCTAAGTGCCTTTCCTTGTCTGCAAAGCTGGGTAGAGAAGGGGACAGTGGAAGAGCGACCACGTGGGAGTGGGGAAGCCAGTGTGCACTACAGTAGTTTTGAGTGGAGAGAGGATGTATTTCACCCTCTGTTACACAATAGTACAGCTATCCTGACTCTCCTCCTGAACTGTTAATATCAGACCCCAAACTTGTTGCCTTTAAAATGTGTGGTTAGTTTTCTCTTCTTCCCTGCTGCCTCTGCCTTGCATTCCTACTCAGTTCAAGCCAAAAAATAGAGCTGAAAATTAGAGTGTATGGAGGGAATTAATGTTCATATTCTGTTGTGCCAGGCATGCAAAACTGAAGCCCATCTGTGGTTAATAGGATGTCACTGCCTTACCAAAGATCAGTACAAGAACAGCAATAAGATAAAGTAGACCACAAATCTGGATTGATGCTTGGTAGGGAGAAGGTGAAAGAGGGTGGCCCTCCTTCACAGCTTTTGTGACCTGCTTGGCTGATTGAATAGTATTAAGAAAATACTCATAATCCTGCTTCCAGTTAGATTTCTTCCCTGGCTGTTTCTGTAATGGAAATAAGAGAAGACACAAACTATACTTCCATCTTGCAATAGACAGAAATATCTTAGAGCAAGGGTTCTTTTTTCCTGAGGGAAAGAAAAAACGCTACAAACAGAAGAAATTTGCTTTTTTTGAAAGGCACAGGAAAGCTGAGTCAGCCCTTCACTGTCCGTTGAGAGCACCAGAAGAAGAACAAAAACCCAATGCACTCCAACAAAATACTGTGGTCATGACAGACCTAAGAGCACTTTGGAAGGATTAGAAAAGACACTAGGACCAACATCTTCCCTTCTCCACTTGTCACATTCTTTTTACTTTAAACCTTTGTGCACTTCTGTTTCTTTCCACAACTGATTTTAAAGGACATTTTACAAGAGCAGTTGACCCAATCAGTAGTGAATTGGCATCTCAGGGTAAAATAATATACATGGCATGTCCATGTGTATTCACCTCCTCCCCAGCAAAATTACTTGTTCCAGTGAGAGCTTAAGCATCTTTTCCTCCATCTCTGTAAATAAGTTCAGCTCAAACACTTTTTAAACCTTTCAATAAAATGGCAGTGAATTTCTGCAACTTCATCTGTGGAAGGGCAGCTCTCAGGTTCAACCTTGGGCATTCATGCACCAACTGTCTTGAATCATGCTCTCTTTCAGATTTAGGTGAAGAGAAATCTGTTAGAGGTTCATGTTTTCTTTAAAATATATATTTGAACATTTACTTGAAGAGCAGAGACACTTATGTGCCCAGGGTAGGCATGACATCTACTGATTTGGCTTCTCAACAGAGAAATATTCCCAAACACTAGCAGCACAGGGAGGGGAGGAAAGAATTTGGCACCCAGTCAAGCACATATGTGAGACTCATCCACAACATCCAGGCTTTGTCCTTGGAGGAAACAATAGTGTTACTGGATGAAAGACTTCATATGGACATAACACACACACTTCAGTTTTAACTCTACCTTTTGCAGGGGCTGCTTCTTCACAGTGATGATTTCTCTTGCCTATAGTCTCTGTTTCAAGATGCTGAAGCGCTTGCACTTTCTGTTGAAGGCTTTCTTGGCACATTGGATCAGCTGGGATGCAAAAAAACCCAGTTGTTTATGGGTTGGAGTGATGCTTCATTAATGATGCTTTCTTACCCAGGCTCTAAAATTACTTATATTCAGGAGCAAGGAGCTGCAGCAGTTTTCATTTTGGGTTCAGTTTAACTCCTGAAGGACTTCATCAAAACTTTAAAAAGCTGTCCAAATACAGCTGTGGTTCAATACAAGAAATAGAAGCCATTTCCAGTTTGTTCTGCTCAGGGACATGCTGGAGGTCAGTCCAAATAATGACATGCAGAGAAGAAGAGACTGGGTCTGTGAACAGGAGCCATCCCATTGGACTCCCCCCCACACACACCTGGATTTCTTTCTTTCTCAGTTAAGAGGGAGAACAGACTGATCCTGTTCAAGGGGCCAATATTTTCATTATTAGTTCTCTGAGTTTAGATGTACTCCAGAGTGGGGTCTCCCCTGATGAACAGCAGTGCTGTCCGTCCCACCAACACTACTGAAAACAGCCACATGGGAGCTGGATGGGAGCAGCTGCTTACCAGCACCCATAACCTGTCAACACAGAACGAAAACTAGGGATAGCACCTGCAGCTGGAAGCACAGGGAAATTTTAGATAGATATGATATCTAGTGCCAAATTTATGGAAGAGCCATACCTCACAACAAACGAGGTTGTAAGGTTCAGAAGTGTCTCAGATTTTAGCATCACTCTCACTCTTCTGCAGCAGGATGTGCAATGCCCTTTGGGAGGAACACCATGGCAGCAAGGACCAAACTAAAGCCTCTCTCCTGCACTGTGAATCGCATGAGTCCATCTACAGCTGGTAAATTAAAACCCCTGTTCCTATCTTATTTTGCTTTCTCCCCCTTTCTAGTTCTCTGTTATGCTCTTGATCTTCTAATTAATTTCTCTATGCTATCTACTCTCTTTCCATTGGAATTAAGCAGATGCCTAAGCAAGGCATTTTGGTTACAGCTCAGCTGGACTAAAACCCACCTCATTTCACTAAAACACACATTTCTAAGTTCTCATCTCCTTTTGAACCTTCTACTCACATGGTTCAGGTCCTTACTTTTTGTTTCTAGACATTTTCGACAGCAAACTTGAGAGGAATACTGCTCTGCAGTACCAGAAGAGCAGCAGATACCTTTGCCTTGCTCACTGAGGAGCACACCAGTCCTGCATCATCAGGGCACAGAGAGCCAGTGTAGGACTTGTATCTCACACTAGTCACAGTGACACAAAACTTCTCATCTCTCTCATAACACAGATCTCTCTTTTCAAACGATTTTGCTGGATAAAACCATTGTGCTCTTCATGTATCTTGAGATA
Source organism: Aleadryas rufinucha (assembly GCA_013397815.1). Taxonomy (NCBI): domain Eukaryota; kingdom Metazoa; phylum Chordata; class Aves; order Passeriformes; genus Aleadryas; species Aleadryas rufinucha. The sequence goes on from VZTH01000271.1 coordinate 6,827, forward strand.
CCAAACATGGAACTACTAACGCAAAGTAATTGTACTTTGTCTTTGTCTCAGATTCCAGTGTCTTTGTTTTGTTTTGTTTGGTTTTTTTTCCTTGCCAAATCAGTTTTTAGCACTATTGCAGGGCTGATCTGATCTACCACAGAGACACGGGATCCGGAACACAAACTGAGGAGCAGAGGGGTATGTGCAGAGCCCCACCTCTTGCAGAAAAACCCTGCAGTTGGGTTGTGCCAGGCAAACTGTGCAGCCACCCATTCAGTTTGTAATCCAGGGATCAGGGAGGTCAAAGGGAATCTTTTCATTCACTTCAGCAGGCTTGGGAACAGAGCCTGGTGCCCACATTATGCTGTCAAAGGGACTACTTATCAGATGGTTTATTAGTCTATTTTTTCCAAGAAGACCGAAATAACAAATTTAGCCTAAAACCCTGGAACAAAAAAGGAAGCTGCAAGCTAGTAATTTATGCCTCACCAAGAGAAAAAACATTATTTTAAATTCAGTGTATAGTAAACCTGGTTTTGGACAAGCAGGTAAATTAAGATAGTGCAAGGCTGAAGATGAATTCACAGTGTGTCTGTGCACGAACAATTCTCTAATCAAGTTCACTAATGAAAGCAGTTACTAAATAATTTGCTGTTTTAAATGTGTTCAACCCACATCTCTACTAGCAGCCACCTCCTCTTTCCCCAGTGCTCATTACCTATTTCAGCTAAATGCATTGACATTCCCATTAAAAAGGGTTTTTTACCACAACATTTTATGCAAAGTGTTTTCCATGGGTTGTAGAAGGAGCCAGACCTTGACTTCAGGCAGCTGTGCAAAATGCAAACCATGCCAGAGTCTCTGTTACACAGCACAGGATGTCATGACAGTGCTCAGTCTATGCTTGGACAGGGCTCATGTTAGAACAGCACTTCATTGTCAGAAAGGGACATCTCCATAGAATTACCGAATATCCTGAACTGGAAAGGACTCAAGAATTATCAAATCCAGCTCTCCAGTTGCATGCCAGAATTGCCTTTTGCAGACCTCCCTCCTTATTGATCCTGTTCCAACAAAGCACAAGCTCTCCTTTGCTATGACAGGCAGCATTCTGTTTTCCACATGACTGCTCAGGTATGTGCTTTCACAATGACATCACAGTTGGCTGAGAAGATGGTGGAACAATACTTAAGTTCATCACTGCCTAAATTCAGGGCAGGTGACCTGCACCCACCCAGATTTAGTCTGTTTGGATGTCAGCAGGAGCTAGTGATACCCAGTAACGGCTTAGGTAGAAAATGTCATGCAAAGTGTGACACGATCTTCATTAATAAGGTGGAATGTTTCCATGATATGCTAAACAGCATTCCAAGATGATCTTACTTTGTAGATGTCAAATTTGTTAAGATTTGCATTTAAATAACTTTTTTTTTTTGTTTTAAAAGATGTTAAAATTACATGGAAAGTAGTTTCAGGCCCTTCTAACTCCACAGTCAATACTCTCATTCCAGAGCGGGGACATGACTTGTATCAAACAAAAACAGCCTTTACAAAAACTTTAGGAAAAAGAGTCCTTTTTGTTTGATTTGTAATCTACAGAGGTACTTCACTGAATTAACTTCTGTAAGAACTTCTCATGTGTTTTTACCTGCTCTTGCTAAAACAAAAGAAATCCTTGTCTTGCTAAGCAGATGAGTGACTGCCTTTGTTTCTTACCTTTTCCTTGGGATTTTACCACACCCCAAAGCACAGTTAAGGTTACTACAGTGTTTCACTGATTACAAGTGCAGAGGAACAAGGCAATTCTGTAGTCTTTTTGACTCTTTTCCTATTGTCTTTGTTTAAATGTCTTTCCTCTTTTGTTTCCAAGCAACAGCTGTGTCTGTCCTTAGTCCAGACTATACTCTTCCTTTCAAGGGTCTTCCTCTGCTTCCCCCACCTCTTTATTCTGTTCTCATCCACTGAAGGTCTTTTTTCTTTTGTTTTTGCTTTTATTTTAAAGAACTTTAGGTATTAGCACAGTCTCACTGAAACAGTGATGAGAAATCAAGCGAAGAACATGTTCACTGTCTTTAGTAAAAGACTGTCCTTTTTGGTAAACCACAAAATCATATTCCACCCAAAAGCACTGAACAGCATCCGTTACTTACTTGTTCCATTTAACTTATTTCCTGGTATCTGACTCATCTCAACAGAATTGCTTCTCAGATTTCCTTTTCTATGTTGTTGTCTGGAGTCAGGAGTACTGGGTGGTCAGTATTCAAGTTGCCATAGAATCAGTGATTACACAATTAGCAATTATGACACAGGCAGACCCTACTCAAGCTTGTCAAACACACGAAAACTAGCAGAGGTATCAGCTGAAGGAAAACTCTGAAATTTATAATCTTACAGATTATTTCTATTGATTCTGTTAACAGACAATTTTAGAAAATGAAGGCTTAATCTAGATGTGGACACTGTACTGATACTTCAGCTTTCTGAGCAGTGATCCAAGACTTGTAGACTCAAATGCCCTTCTCCAAAATCACGTTACTTTACCAATTAAAATATATTATATAAGCTTTCTTCCAATGAAAACAAGTATTTTGAATTGTTTCTGTACATTAAAAGGCTTCATCAGTCCCTGTTAGCTTGTCTCCACCGAGTATTCACAAAATTATTACAGGAATATTGAAGATGCTTTGAATGCAACAGTAGTCAAGCCACTCCACTGATATATTTGGTTATGATGTCCCTTCCAGTGAAAAGGTTAACTTTTCATATAAAGGCAGAAGATTGCTCTGTCTGTAACATAAAGACCAAAACCTGAGGGTTTTTTTATGAATACAGAAGGATTCAGGACTGACTACAAATCCTATTCATTTCATTCACATGTTATGGACTGGTCACTATTGAAATAATTCACGTTCACAGTATAAACATTTAAGTTCACCCCAAACCTACAGATTTTGGCCCTCAGCTCATCTTTAGGAAGTCTTTACAACAACTGTAGTGGATAATAAGTTTGTATTCCAATTAAACCAAATTTAACTCAAGACCTGAGGAAGAGTATTCCAGAAACACCAAGACAGTGACTATAGGCAACACACACTATTTTTCCAAGTAGCTGCTGTTTGGTTGCCATCCTACTCAGACTGAGTACTTCCAGCAAAGCCAATTCCAATGGCAACATTACAGGACTACTGTAACTGTAGTACTCACTGTGACAGATTTTATTTGCCAGGAAATGTAAAACTCAGGTTAGGTAACAGGGATGTCTAGCTACACAACAGCTTTTCCGACACCTCTGTTTACAGAACATAATTCTACAGCTTCCATCATAGTACCAAAACAATAAATAACCTACCCAAAAAAAGAACCAAGGAGCAGCTGTAAACTCCTTGACTTACAAAACTGTATCATAGCAAGGCACTATATTCAACCACTGGTAAAAGAGAGAGAAGACATAAATGAAAATATTGTTTTGTAAACTAAAATAATTTAATAGAAGAATCTAATCAGATCAAATCTGTAGGATTCTGCTGTTTTGTTGAATACATTCAACAGCTATATATATAACTGTTCAGTGATAACTTGTAAGAAAAATATTAAAAATTTTAATATATTTCTACTGTAATACAACTTTGCAGCAATTGCCATGTCACTCAAGACAGAATAGACACCACCAATACATTATTTTATACAGAATTTCACTTCAGAAAAAATGACAAGTTACTGGGTCTTGTTACAGTGAAATTTGAACAACCCCCTTTGAGCAGGACTGGCGAAGCTGTGAGTTAGCAGTTCCCTTCTCAATACAAATGAAAAATCTGGGATGTTTCCACAGTAAGTTTCTCCATTTCATCAGGACAGCTTCAGACCTTGCACGTTTTGTTTCAGATTGAGCAACTCTTTCTCTTGTCTTGTTTTCTCCAGTTTGAAGGCCAGCTTGTTGGCTTTCTTCTCCATTCTGCGTTCCTGTGCATAGGAAAAACGAGAAATTTACAAAATAGGAATTAACATGCAAAATCAAACTATTCCAATTAACCTTTCTAGATCATGAAAACAAAAGCAATCTGGACAATAATATTATTTATGGCACTAATTATTAGTAGCCAAATTAACATGTGTACTACCAGGATAAATATCTTTAGTTAGCTGAAGCTTCTAACACGCTGGCAATTTCTGTTCCGAAATAAGACAGCTACGATTTCATTATGGCCAATTAGGATTTTCCATGTTTCTTTCAGACACCTTTCATTTTGTGTTATCTGAAACATCGTAACTATTTCCTTTGCTACCCTAGATTGTGAGGAAACCTGATGTTCCTTCCGAAGTTGTATCTGCAGTAGTGGCCACAATAACAGACCCAAAGTTTTGATACTGGAAATCAGTAAGACAAAAGTATGATGTTAACTTCCTTTCCAGTAGATTTTTTTTTTTAAAGAAGCAATAATTAGTCCTTTGAGACCAACAAGTTTTTACCATTATTTTCAGACATGACAAATGCATTTTAGAAAAAGTTCATAAGACAGATTCAGATAACACAAAATGCTTCACGAGGTTTTATTTCCAGCCAGGAGTACCTTTCGCTCCTCTTTTATCGCCTGTTTTCTGGCTCTGCGATCCTCTTTGCTCTCAGCTTTGGAGCGAGGCTGTGTTGATGCTCTTGGCAGGTCACTGCCATTGATCATCTGCATCCGTTCCACCTGCTTAGCAGTAAGACCTTTCTGAGGCAAGACATGTAGGGGAATTCCAGTCTTCTGAGAAATTTTTATTGGCTTGGGCTAAAATAGAGAGTGCATATGTATTAGTGGTCCCTAGATTTCTCTCCAAGAATTGCCCATGGCACTGCCTTACCAGTGTTAAACCTTTAGATCCAGATTTAACAGTAATAAATGTTAAGCTTCCTCATTTAACTTCCTCACAAAAACACATATTAATCCCAAAGTAAGAAATCAAACACATCTGTGACAGAATCTGGCCTTCCAGAACAAGAAAAACATTCTTCTCTTTTATTTAAATATTACTGAAAAAACAAAGAACTTAAGTAGCCACTTAATATTCCTTTATAAGCTTGCAAGAAAAAGGTTTCATTTCAAATTTGGGGATATCAAGCTGTGCTCCAATGATGGGGAACATCTGGAAGGCCAAAGAACTAGAATAAATTGTTTCAGACCATAGGAAAATAAACCTGAACAAATATGGGGTTGTGAGACACAAGTTACACAAAGATGTAGCACAGATAACAACAAAGGAAATTCCTTGCTCTGTATATTTCTGCCTAGCTACTACAGAAATTCTGAACTTACTCAGTTTTCCTTCTAATAGAAAAAAACATATCCAAACCCTTCTTTAGTGAAGAAATAATACCAGAGGCTAACACCCTCCCCAACCCTCATTTCTGCTCTCTGTCTTTAAAAACAGATACCCATTGAGAAAACAAACATGTCTCGAGTTTTCCCAGTGTTATTCATGAGAGTAAGTTTAATAATTTTACCTTTGATGGCTCCTTAATAAGTGTTGGGTGATTATATAAGTTTGAATATGTACCTAAGTCACAACGAAAAAGGAAAGTAGTCAAGAAAGGCTTGCAAATACAAATGAAGTAAATTTATTATTAAATGTACTGCTACTAAGGTTTTGGAAATTCCTCCTGTTATGCTCAAATAAACCATTTTACCTGAAGCACTGTCAGGAAAGTTCTGAAATCACCTATCATTTACTTTGAAATCCTAGGAACAAATAAGCAAACTCCAAAATACTTACTCAAAATGGATTCACAATCCCACTTCTCTTTTGGCTCCTCAATAACTACAGCTACTATTTCTTCCTTTTCTTCCTCACTCTCTTCATTTGCAGGAGAGTCCAAATCTTCATCAGGTTCAAGAGCATCCAATTTCACACAACTTTGAAAAAGTTCAGAGAAGAAAAAAATACGGTTTATCTCTTCTTGAAAATGTATAATTATGTAAGCCCAGACTCCCTTCAGTAAAACCCGAGACCCAAGAAAGCTATTTCCAATGAAATTTGCAGCAAAAATGAAATTTCCTTAAGTAAACTTCCTCAAAATAAACTAGAAACATTAGGGCGAAGACACAGTCAACAAAATAAGTATTTCTGCATTTCAAGAGGACAAATGCCTCTATATACTACTTACATTAAGTTCAATACAATTATACAAAAGGAGCATAACCTCACTCAAACCAATGAAATTCCTCCACTTAATTGTATCATAAAAATGGATAATACTCATATGCAGCTGCTTTTGTTGTGGGATGTAATCTTTGAGTACATGAACTTGAAACAACATGCCCAAAATTTCAAAATAAACAGAGGATTACAGAACTACTTATGTGAAGCAGTTCTTCTGGGAATACATACTTCTTTGCTTTCTCTTTGTAGTAATCATCCAGGACTTCCTGCAACCGAGCATTGTCGGTGTTAATATAGCCTTCTAACTCCACATTATCTAAGGCTCCAATTTCATCTTCATCAAATTGCTCATAAAACTAAAATAAAGAAGTGGATATCTGTAATTAGAACACATTTGTCATGCAACTTCTTGACAGCTTAGAGAAGAGCCACACATTTCTTTTTATTTGCCTCTTTTTCCTGTCCTCCTCTCATTTGCTGAACAACTTCCAAACATATCTGCAGTAGGACTTCCTCCTTACTGTCAGTATTCTCTCAATGTGGGAGTCACAAAGTTATCTTATAATAATAATATATAAATCAGCTTCTAGAAAAAGTTTCTTATTCTGATGCTTTCTTTCAATCTGTGCCTTAAGAAGCCTGTCACTGCTCAGAACGGAAGATACACCCTATTTCCACTGTTCTGATATCAGTTCACAATTGTATACTTCACCAGGTACATGTACAAGATTTGTTGTGTTGAACTGAGCCTCTCAGACAGGAGTGTAACACTAATTATGAATGCTCATATAGTCATTGGAGTAATTTTGTTTACCTCTATCAGTGCTAGGCCTTTCAATAGCAATTAACATTATAACCTAGGTGACACAAGCCTCTTAATATACCCAGTATTAAATGTAGAACACATGCAAAGAGCAGCGGCTTGATGCCCTGACTGCTAAACACAGTGAAATCTGCATGGGTATACAGGACACTGCCTGATGAAATGAATCAATAGACAAAGAAGCATTTAACACCCTTCACAGTTACACTCTTGAGCTGCCTCACCTTCTCAAATCTGTCATCCAACAGGGTTAACTGCTCATTCCGTCTTATTACTGAAGACGTCATAGAATATTCTGTGAAACGACTCCTGGTTTCTTCTTGCATAAAAAGGAATTCCTTTGTCTGTGCATTAACCTCATCATCTGACAGAGGACCTTCTGAATCATAGTCTTTATCACTACTGCAGCTATCCTTTTCATCACTATCATCTTCCATATCTTCCCATTCATCTTCATCCTCAGCAGCTGGTCCCCTGAACAGAAGTATAAAATAGTTTTAGAATAATGCATGGACCTTTCCATAGCTCTGACCTATGCTGGGTTATCTGAAACAACTTGGCAATAACAGATTTAAATCTTGAGAGGGAAAGATAAAGAGTGAGACTTTTGTCTGAGAGCTGAAAGCATTGATGGCTGGATCATGCATCTGTGCATTGAGAGGGAAATTATGTTTATATTCACGTACATGTAGCTGTACATGTCAAAGCAGAAAAATACCAGCTGCATTCCTGAATATTAAAACAAGCAAAATTTCTCATTGTTCATGAAATTATGAGAATGATACCAAAACCTAAGTAGATAAAATGCAGTGGGGTATCACATGAAGTATTTGTAAAGGTTCCAGAAACACCCATTAGCCTTCATCAATACTATTACTGATGTATTTTACATGTAATAGATGACAATGTTTTAAACAGTTCAAGAACACTATTATTCCAAACATGGCATATAATCCATGACATCAAAGTAACAAATGAAACCCATCTCTTGGATAGCATAGGAAATTTGATTTTGCAAGCTACTATCCAAATAACACAAGGTAATACTTCTTTTAACACACCAAAATATTCAATTTGAAATCTGAAACCATTGTGGCTTCCTACACCATCCCATGCAATAGCAAATGGCATCTCTCCTATTTACATATGACAAACATTTCAACAAAGCTCTATCTACCGCTTCTGTGGTTTATTTGCTTGCAGAACAAAGTCATCTTCCAGGATATTTTCTGGATTGTCAAAGTCAAAATCATCATCAAGAGCTGCAACAATATCTGGGTCAAAATCTAGCCGTGGTCCTAGAAAGTTAAAAAAACAAAACATAAATATTTACATTTCTCTGACATTACAAAGCTACTTTCCTGGATAAAAACGAATACAGCTGGACTGTTAATTTGCAGTAAGGAAAGCTTAAACCAAAGAATCACAGAATTCCTCAAGAATATTTGTAGATTTGATACATGCCAGGGTAAGTCACCAATCTCTTGCCAATTTTTATCATTCAGAAAAAAATATTTCCCAGAGGTCTTCAGCTTCCATAAATGTATTTTAATATACAATTTTGCAAAAGTAAAAATATCCAGGTTAAAGTACCACATGATCAACTACCAGCACTAGCTCCAACCGTAAAATTCCCCACATTACAAAAGGTTAGGAAGTGTTTCTCTGCTGCAATTAACAGAAGTGTCTCTGGCATCCTTCTGTTAGGAGAGAGAGAACTGCTACAATTCCTTTCTGTTATGAAATATGGAGATAGCTGTAGGGCCAATGTTCAGTGCAAACACGGATACATAACAAAAACCTACTCACAGCCTGTAACGCTGGAATAACACTAATGAAGGAATGCAAACACTTCTCAGCATTTGAAAAGAAATTGAGTGAAAATCCAGTTCCAGACTCAGATTCAGACAGACAGAATAATAAATTAATAGTATTATCTACAGTTTCCCCCTGTTATTAGTTTGTATTTGCTACACAATAGTAAGAGCTCATGAATTCCACCCTCTCCAAGCAAAGCTAAAGAACTCTTATTAGTGAATCACAGAAATAAGTCTCAAATTGAAACATGGGTCTTTCACAGATCATTCCTTATGTCTGCTACTGAGCCTGTTCTAAGCCAAAAAAAATATAACACCACAATTGAAGCTATAATTACCATCTAGTTCCTAGATGGCAACTCACGTTACAGAAAGGTAAAAAATACCTGAAACAGGAGCAGCTTTATTTAACAAGCCCACATCCTCTTCAAACTCTGTGGCAAATACTGAGGAAGGCAACTTAATAGATGGAGCCTTAGAAAAAGAAACAGAAAAACATGATCATAATATATTTGTTCTCAGTTTCTCATTTGGGCTCACTTTAAAAAAAACACGTGGATACTCTTGTGACCAAAAAGAAACTCTGTGAGTGATACTTAAATGTTACAACAAACGCTACTTTATCACTGGCAAATTTTCAGTTATACAATGACAGCTATGTAAAGTGCTGGCAGCATCAATTCTCATGTCAATATCCTCCAGGTATAGAGACAGTATGCTTAGCATCTCTAAAGCCTTTTAGAGAATGGTTGTACAGCAGGCATACTCAAATTTTTAATTTTTTTTTTATTGTTTTGGAGAACACTAACACACATTTGAAATCACCCCTTTACTGAAAGGCTTGTTAAAAGCATCACAACATGCACATCAAACCTAACTTTTAATCTTATCTAGCATCACCAAGCTGTACCTGAAAGGTACTTCTGACTAAGACCATTGGTTTTGACTAAAATTACAGTATTTGGTTAAATCAAACACCCTCGGCTATAAGTGACTGGCAATGGCATACTTCACTGCTTCAAAGCACTTACTGCTTTTCCACTCCAATGTGATCCAGCATCATGAACTTCTACAAGTTATGCCAGCAACTGAAAAGTTTGTGTTTATTCCCTCTGGTGTCTGCTACATTCCCCTTTAAAAACATGGTGTGCTGATAATACAACCTGGCATATTCCTAACTCCCAGAGCATTCAGAAGTTCTAAAAAACCTGGAAAACAAACACCCACCCCAGAAAAACACATGACTTGTTCAAACAAATACCTTTCCAAGCCACCTCTGTAGAGAAAAGTTTGTTGTGGGTACATGAAGTGTTTTAGCATTCTGCTAGCAAAATACTCTTCATCAGTAAACTCTGCCTTGTCAGCTTTTGGGTTTACTTGTAGGAAAGTCTGGTTGTGGATCAAAAAGATCCTTATAAATAAATATATACACACACACAATTAATGAGTCTCCACTAAGTCAATGCTCTGAAGAACAGCATTCTCATGAGCAAAAATACTACTTACTGCAATTCTCTGAATTTCATCTTCTATGTGCCCCTCACTTGTGATGACAATTCTGTTTTGCTGTCCACGCACAGATGGGACAAGCTCAGAGGGACCAGAGGCTTCTTTGAGGTGCTGTAAATAGTCATAGTCATCATCAAAGAAGACACCATACTTGCGCTGCTCTTCCCTTCTTTGCTCCTCATGCCCCTAGGAAGAGGGGAAAATAGAAACAGAAATACATTTGGCGAATGTATAATAAATAAGTAAATAAAAATAATAAAAAGAAATAAATTTAGTTGCTCAAGTCCATTTAAAACTTACTAGCAAAAGGAAAAGTAACGTATCTACTGAGAGTGTCTGAATGTTAAAGTCCTTGTAGTCCTCTCTCCACTCCTTACCCTAATGCACAGCTAATAAGAATGTTGTAATCAGCTGGTTCCATGTTTGGGTGCTGTCCGAGCAGGACCTCGAACCAGCAATGCCTGTTTTATCACGGTGAGTCAGGCAAATTTTGTTGTTGTTTTTAAAATACATTTACACCTCTAATGCTAGTTAAGTCATCCTTCAACCATCAGGCAGTAACTCACACTATGAAATTCCTTACAACATCCCTTTCTTTTTAATAAGAAGAACTAAAAACTACCTTCTCTCATGCTATGTTTTTGAATTGTACAACTGCATACCAACTTTTTCTTTTTTTCTCCATGATGTTTCTTAACTGAATGAACCTCAGCATTAAAAGTGAGTACTTACTTTCTGTGTAGGCAGCAGAACTCTCTGGGGTGCAGTATCATCAGCAGCAAGCGGATCCCTCTGACTTCTGTGCACTAAGTGAAATGTTACTGCTTTCTTCTTCTCTATGAAGGGTTTCTTTTTCTTGTGAGGCTGCAAACGGAAATTTGGTTAACTGTTAACAAAAAATGAAATATTAAATACACCTAAGGAGAACCTTTTCTCTGTAGTGTGCTGCTGTATTCGTTTTAAGGCAATGCCTTATAAACATATGCTTGGAGACAAAGCATAGAGAGACCAGTGGGAGCTTAACTCATCTTCCCACAAGCACAACAGACATTTCATATGTTCTAACAGCAAATTCAGCTGCAAAATGGCAATACATCGTACAGTAAATATCTGATAATAGCACATACAGTTTAACATACAGCCCTAGAAAGGAACTCTTAGTACCTACAACACACTTCATCCAAGAAACACAGGAAACTGACGTATGGAAATTCATCTAGACACATCTTGCTGTTCTTTAGACAGCTGTTCCTCCAGCAGCAATTCAACATCAGCCATGAGGACTATCCGCAGCACCATCACATAGGCACAGCTCTAACATCGAAATACACGTGCGTTCTGGATCAACAAAATCTCCAAGTATTCTCCACTGGCTGAAAGCCTCTCCTACGAGTTAGTACATCTGACCCGGGAAAACATTTCCACCAAGGTTTCTGGCTTTACCTACCTACCAAAACGCGTTACAGCAGATACAGGCAACCCGGGGGCTACTTATGGCTCTAACCTGCCTTCTTCCCCAGGCAGCTCCGAGTACAGAACACGGCACACTCACCATGGCGCTATCCCCGGCCGCTCCCGCCGCTCCCGGTGTCCCGAATCCCACTCGTTCCCACGCGGGCCAGTGCGGGTCAGTGCCGCCGGGCTGTGCCCTCCATCTTGGGATAGACCAGTGACCAACGGGGGAAAGGATTTAAGCTGCCAGTCCGGACAGGCTTATGGGTTTTTGTTTCCCAGTCAAAAAAAAGAAAAATGAGTGTTTCCTCAGACTAAAATAGTATTTTGACAAAAGAGAGGCTCTGTGGACCCAAGCAGGATGCCCACCAGGGGCACATTTTCCCAGTTCTCCCCTCCAAATAGTGAAGAATGGTTCAGGCCGCCTCAATGGCAGAACGCGGCGCAGGCGACCGAGAGGCAGCGCGCGTGCGCAGCATCAGGGCCGGGCCGGNNGCGAGGCGACGGGGGGGCGGCGGGCGGGCGGGGCGCAGGGGCGGGGCGGGGGGGGGGGGGGGGGGGGGGGGGTTCTCTGAGGGGATGGGCGGGTTGTGGGGGCTGAGTCGGAAGGATCGGTAGTAAATAACAAGTGTTGGTGTTAATGGTGTTTTGCCATATTTGAATTCTTATTTCTGACGAGGAAAGGCTGGGGGAACTGGGCCTGTTCAGAGGAGAGACGGCTGAGGGAGGATCTCGTCACTGTCTATGAGCGTCTGAAGAGAGGAGTCAGGAGTTTGGGTCCAGGCTCTGCTCGGTGGTGCCCAGCAATGGGACAAGAGGCAAAAGGTAGAAACTGATGCACCAGAAGTTCCACCTGAATATAAGGACGAACCTCTTTACTGTGCGGGTGATCACGCAGTGGAATAGAGAGGCTGTGGAATCTCCCTCACTGGAAATACTCAAGAACCGTCTGGACACAATGCTGTGCCATTTGCTCTAGGATAGCCCTGCTTGAGCTGGGAGGTTGGACCAGATGACCCAATGTGGTCTTTTCCAACCTGACCCCTTCTGCTATATGACACTGTAGCTGTATAAATTTTACCTCTACCATATAGGGGGCTGTGCATAAACACAGGCACTCACATATGAGCTCTTTGCTAAGAAGAAGAGAAGTATGCTTGGTGTTTTAAAACCTGGTTTGTTACTTTTCGAAAGAAAGTGTAAAACACAGAAGGGAGCAGTTTTTTTCCGTGTGCTTACAGGTAAATAAAACAGTAACAACTAAGAAGAGGTTTTCACTGAAAATGCAGAAAAGTTATCCACATTGTGTGTGTATATGTATGCAGCTAAATATATTCACGTACCTTAAAATATTAGTTTTAGTCATATTTGGGTGGATTTCATTGGTTTTCAGTAGGTGTCACTAAAGCTCCAAAAGAACCCAGGTTTTCACTTTTCTGGCTGTTGTTTTCTGAAGTCTTGAATCTTTCCCAAGTTTCATTACACCACTCTTACATAAATGCATAATCTAATCTGATCCACTCAATCAGTTGAAATAACTCCTGTACTCAGAGGATTCCGATTATCTCTGCATATATGTGTGCAAAGGCTGGACTTTCCTCTGACTTGCAAAAAGTGCCCGGTGAGTGTCTTGTTGCTGTCAGCCATGTGCGGGTGTGTTACACACCCCGCGGCACAAGGAGGTCAGCAATGACCCCTCCTGGACTGCAGGCTGCGAATGGATTTTTCATGACTGCGCCCAACAGCAACAACTCCCTCCCTGTAGTATGTCTGTACTGCAAACCCAGCGACAGCTGGAATAGCAGAGCTGGATTTTCACAAGGTAATTAAGGGCACAATCACTCAGCTGTTGAAAACACAGTACTTAGCATCTATTTGTGGGGTAGTGATGTAGATTAGATTACTCCTTACTACTTCCAAGTCCCTGACATGCCTCTGGCATCCACAGAAGTGCATGTACATAGACTTGGTGACAGGATTACACTTCACAATACCCTAAACCTGGTGACCTCCATATCTGTTGGTGGCAGTACTGTCATTCCACATGTCCCATATCTGGTCTAGGAGCATTGTATCAGTTTGGATGTGGGAAAAATTAGCTTTTGCTCTCAGCTCTGTTGTTAGTCAGCTGTTTCCTAAGTGTAAGTTAACTGTTCACCTGTTCATATGTTTTTCAGGTGATGATACTGGACTATATTCATATGCATATGTGTGTATATATACACACACTACATTACAGATAAAACCTCAAGAAGCAGCTATCATTAATTTGTAACAATTACAGTTACTTGCATTCACAGATATCACACACCTGTGTAAAATGTAGTATCAGATCTGCCGCTTCATTAGAGCTACCGTATTCAATCACACTGAGCCAAGTAGATGCAGTCATTTTATAATTGTTACGTAAAATCTGCCCTGCATAAGCTGAAAAGTTATCAGTATTAATTCTCCACAGCCTTCCATCTTTTGAAAGTAATGAAACCTGTGGAAAGTATTTTTAAAATGGAAAGCAATTCTAAGCTGATCTTGTTTTAGATACATTTTTTGTAGTTACCAGTAACTATTTAGCATGATGGGCATTGGAGAACCAAGGCTTGAATTTTGTTTGCCTTACTTTACTTGTTAGTAGGAACATTTAATGAAATTACATGAAGTTACTTAAAGAATAATTTGTTTATCTTTTTAATCAAATTAGTAGAAGCAATAAAGTCTAAGAACTGGCCCAGTGTGTATTAATAGGTGACACTCTATATGCAAAATTTTAATTCCAATGAATTCATGTGAAAATTCCATTTTAGGTGATGGTGGCTGCCTTAGAGTCTATTCAGCAAGTAAGAATCTTTTGGCTTTACTGGACTCTCATAAGACCCCAGTGGAGCTTAGCAACCTGCACTGGTGGGGACGTGTGATGAAGCCCTCCTTACTGGAGTCATCGCTCTGCAGTGTCCGTGTGGACCTGCTTGGAAGAGGCAGGTGTGCAGTGATTCCTACTGCTGAACCTGTCTTGGTGTATTGCAGCTCTGCCAGAGAAATACAGGCTCGTGATCTCCCAGTGTTTAAGGTACACTTGGGTCCAAAGCAAGGCACACAAACGTTGCCATGATTTACTGTTTGAGCTAAAGTGCTGCAGAACGCTGGGAAGGGACACAAACTCATCAGCTCCTGTGTGTACAGCGGTGTCTGTGCTCTGCAGTCTTCTTGTGCCTCTCCCAGATTTGCAGTTCAGTTGTAAATGGAATTCTTTTTTTTTTTTAAAGGAACTGCTCCCCAAAACTTAAGAGCTATTTAAACAGTTGCACGTGATTAAGCATGTGCCATCTCCACACCCTTCCCAGCCTGCTGATACAGTCAGATGCCTGTTGAAACAAGCCATTGATATATTTTTGTTTCAAATCACACCAGCTAAAATAATAATCCAAAACACAGTATTTCTTTAATTCCAAAACTTATACAAGTTTACAAATCAATATACCACCACACAAAGTAGTGAAAGGACTAGGCGATATGTTTAGCAACATTTTACTATATTATAACAATGTTCAAATATTGTTAAATTTGACATAGTATTGCAAGGTTTTTTTTTAATATAAAGAATTAATGCTTGAACAAGAAGATACAGATAATACTATTACTTTCTTTGTTTCTATCCAATGCAATATGTAGCAATATGTAGAAAATATTGGTGAAATGCTGTATCTAGTTCATATAGGCTTTATTTCCATTAAAATCTTGAAACAAAATGGGAACACAAAGTGAAAGAAGACACTATTAATTATTAAAGTTAATAAATAGTTTTCTGTTTGAACATTACAGCAAATATATGTTAATTTCACTCCATTTTTCCCTTTCTCTCTATAGATACAGTTCCATAAGTTTTGGTGTTTTTTTTTTTTTTTTTAGATTTCTGTTAAATAGATGTTTTAAGCTATTCTGGGGAATTTACTTTGGTTTTGGTTGGTTGTTTTTTTTTTTGTTTTTTTTTTTTTTTAATTTGACCTTCAAAATATTTTTGCATCAACCTTATAAAAACTTTCAGAATATCTTTTTTTCTTTTCATCAGAATCTATGTCCCATCAGTGAGCATTGCACTGATCTTGGTATAATAAGAATACAGATAGCAACAATAATGGAACTAGTTGTGGAAGCTCCCAAAGGCAGGAGGCAAGTTTATCCATCCTTTTTTTTTTTTTCACCCTGAGTACGTTTTCAGTTTAGTTTACAGCAGTGGCACAGGTCTTAACTCCTGAAGATAATTAAAAACAGTGGACGTGAAAGTGTTAAAACACATGGTTCATGTGCACCTGACAGTCTCATGCAAGTGTGGGCTTTCAGCTCGGTTTGCGCTCTCATTAGAGCATTAACAGCCATTGAGACATGGGCCAATGCTCTGGTCTCTGCTTAGGGTGTCAGCAGGGCTCACATAGACCTGTCCTGCTACGTACCCAGGTGACACTGTGGCTCTCCCTACCCTGACTCCAACCCCTGCCAGCTGCATACAGTCAGGGGGTTTTGGTTGATTCCCAGGCTGCCAGACTAGGTTAGATGTTTTTAGTCTGTGCTGGCTGGGTCTTCTTGCACTTTATGATGATACAAAATCGGGGCTCAGATTGAATTCAGAGTCAGGTTAAGCGACTGTTAATTTGAAACAAATTCTCTGATGCAGCTGTAGTATTACTAGTTACAGGTCTGAGTTTGAAGCATCTCTGCAGGAAACCAAGCACTAATTTCACCTGGAAGGAGGGGTCTAGTTTCTGTAGTATCAGGGATACTTCATCCCTTTGTTTCACAGCTTTCATTTGGCTTTCAAGTTAAAAAAGGGATGCTCCTCTGATGTGGTTTTTCTGTGTCAACACTGAGGCTGTGGTGCTTCTCTAAGAGCTGCTCAGGGTGGCCAAAGCAGATGGTGGGACTGCCCTGCCCCAAACCACATCAGAGGTTGGTAAAGTCCACCACAGCAAGGGACATGCACAACTGTAGGTAAATGATAAACCCAACAAATAAATGCAGTCTTGTAGACCTACAAATGGCCATGAATACTTACAGTGATTTTGAAGAGATGCTGCTTCTTGTCCTACCATGTTTCAAATCACCAGTTGAAATGGTATTTAGCTTAAATAATCATCAGCATTTAGTTTAAATTTTTTTTGTTCTTGAGTCACATATATAGCACAATTAAAAAAAGTTCAGATAGACTGTATTTGAGTTATAAAGACTAGTATGTATCACCTGAAAGAAGAGAGAGACGAGACATTCAGGAACCATTTCAATTTTTTATGTGAAGAAGAAATTAGGATTTGATTAAGCATCCATTCTTTTGCACCCACAGCAACATGCTGTGATGTGTGATTACACTGATAAATGTGATATATGAGGTCATTTGAGAAACCACTACTTCAAGCTGCTCATTTTCTCTTTGTGTGGATGCAGACATCTGAGTTCATATCTGACTCTGTGGAACATAGGTATCATGTGTGTAAGGTTTGTCATATATTGTGGATGGCATTTAAATGATTTGTCCAACTTGATAAAAATTATCATACTGATCTCTCTTAGCCAACTGGAGTGTACTCTACTTTGCTTCAAAAGTGTTATTTTGTGTTTCCCTTTTTAACATCTTTTCATTTTTAACTCTAGGATTACTCACTCATTAATTACTCAGGACTTATCCTGACTCTTCCCTTCTAACAGGCATACAGCACCATAACAGGTATATGGTCTAATATTTCCAATGGGTTGATGCAACTGGAAGACATTTGAAATCATCAATACAGAGGACTAGGAGATGCAGCAGAAATTGACTTCAGGTTTCTCAATAAGGCAAAGCAAACTTGCTTCACTGCACATGGTGACATACCAAATTCTTGTTATTTCTTATTGCATTGACAACACTTTAAATCAGTTGTTTTTCTGCCAGGCGATATTTAGAATATAAAAATAGTATATACAATTCTATATCTGTGTATGGGTACAATCCACAATGGATAGTTTATAGTTCTAATTCTGCAAGTATACCATGTAAGTTTTTACATAAGTTCCAATAAAGGCAACTCTTTTTGTCCAGTTACATAAATGTGCTTAATTAGTTCACTGAACTGTGGGCCAAAGAATGCATCTGATTATTATCAAAATAGTAAGAAATTAAAAATTAACTCAGCATCTCTACCAAGGCTAGTGTTCTGCATCTAGCAATGGCTTGTAATGAATACTTTAAAAAAACCCCTCCAACCCCAGAAGAAGAATAGGGAAAGCTTAAGTGATACCTCACCTACGCATCCTCATTTCTTGTGACATAACTTCAGGTTGAAGAAGTCTGAGCCAGAAGCTGTATCCTCATCTTTGTGTTTTAACTCTTAAAATGAAAAGGTTGACACATGATTTTTCATCCATGCTCCAGGCCTAGTATAGAGGAGTATCTTCTTGCAAAGTCAATTTTTTTCACTTCATCCTAAGAGTTTAACAAGTTCTAGTTTGCTTGTGTAACCTGTATGTACCTTGGCATGATGGTGCAGCTACTGTCTTATATAAAAGTACTTATAGTCTGACTTTACCTTTGTCCGAGTTGTTCCACCTGTGGAACAGCTGTCTTTTTGCCTTCAGTATTCTGGCTGCTTTCAAAAGTTTCAACATGATTAAGGCAACGTTGAGATCTATTTAATTGCTCCACTCATTTCCTTTGAAGTGAAATACTGTGTTTTATACTTCAAAGCCAACATAGTAGACCTTCATGCGATTTTGGACACACATTCCTAAACTTGGCAACATAAGCAAAAAAAAAGTTTAAGCAGAATTATTCTAGTGTAACTTTTAAGTTTACTCTTCAAATTCTAAAAATAAAAATTAGCATTCTACCAGAATTGCTGACAAACCTTAACTCTAATACCCTGCTAATTCCTGTATGATTTAGTGCCAAAGAATACATTTTCACTGCTTCCTTGATGTCAGTGGTGTTTCTGTATTTATAGAATGGTGGGCCTTCCAGAAGCTTATTTTCTGCAAATGGAATCCTAATGGCTTTTATTGATTCCACTAAAAAAGGAAGGTGCTGCTTCCTTTTCTTCGCTACAAGCATGTAGATGGTTTTTTAATTTGGTTATTGATATTTTGTGGCTTGCACATCATTATTTTTACTAAAGTGTAAGGGATCCTAACCATCATTTAAACCTTACCTTTTTTAAAAAAGGTTTGCCAATCTCTTTAAAAGTAATAGAGTGATGGAGAGCGACAGCTGCTGGAAAGTACTCTCCTGTTACTAGAAGTGCTCCTCATTAAAATAATCCATCTCATTTATGCAAACCTGGTGTTGTTGTAAATAGCTCTAAAGAGGGATATCTAATTTTAGCCACCAAATTGCCTTCCTGCCTTTAGGCTGACATCTCTAACAACAACCTTCAATTTTATAAACTAAACACATTCCACAAGAATCTATTGCAGGTTCTGAGGTAAAAATCACATCTACACAGACCTTTTATTGCCAGAAAAAGAAATACTTACACTTCATAATTAAAAACTGAACAGGACACATAAAAGACAAAAATAAATTGTAATATGTACACACATTAGAAAGGATAAATAGCAAATATATCGTAATACTGCATTAAATGTATGCATATGTGAATTCCAGACCCCCCCTCAATGTTGTGTACACTAATTCAAAGGATAAATAAGTGCTAATATAAGACAGAGAATTTCTTAGTGTAAACAACACCACAGGCTTTTTAATAGACCTTTGGGCCAACTTAGAAAAACCATGTATTGCCTTTCACACTCCATACCACTTAATTTTAATAGTATTGTATTCACATGTACAATTTCAAGATAGTATAAAAAATTACGAATCTAAGAAGCATTCTTCACACTCAACAAAAACACACTCCAAGGCTGGAGACACTCCAAGGATTTCCCTTTCACTTTTACAGGACCACTAGCTGAAGACATACTGATTCATCTGGGAGTTCTTCCTCAAAGCAGTGCAAGAGTCCTTAAATGTAAAAAGTTACATTAGTAATCACTGCTCAGGCCTATTAATAAAGACTTCTGTGCCTAATTTCAATTCTGACTTTGCATTCACACTAGCATGATATCGAAATTGTCACCACAACTGCCTGCCATGGATGAAAAAGATAATGATCCCTCTGGTTTGAATGGCAAGTGACAGACAGCAAGGAGTGTTTCTAAACACAAAGCATTTCATTGCACTCATAGCGTCACAGTATTTGTCCTTCAAATCCTGTTTATGTATTTCTGAGGATCCAGAGTATGTCAATATTAAAAAACCAAAAAATATATTACTTGTTCTGTATGAATGTTCCATGTGTTTTCCTGAACCATGCGCACTGGGATTTAAAAAAAGACAGTTGAGTTATACTAGGACTAATTTCTGGCAACTGTATTCACTGGCACCAAAGAAAATGACAGTTCTTCCTAAAGTACTGCTGACACAAGGACTTATGGCTTGCTATCTTTTAAGACAGGCTGCAGCCACTAAAAAACCTACATGCACAGTTGCTTACACTCTCAGGTTTTTTTAAAAAATAATTCTTCCCACTGGCGAAGTGCATTGTTGAGCAGTCCCATCCATTCCACTTTTCTCTGTGGACTGACAAACAAAGTCTCTATTTTCCCAGCTCTCAGTTCTCCTCTCACCCTCCCTCCCTCTTCGTTACCCTCAGTCACAACCCTATGAAGCCTGATGAGATCCTGGTAGCAGGCTCTCCAGCGATTGTCTTCAGCACTTCCTGACTTGTGGAGCTCTGATGAAGAAGTCCACTGGCTTGTCTGTGTGGGCTGGCAACAGAACCATGGTCTGTCTGGATATGGACAAATGCTTCCTGTGGGTTCTCCTCCTAGACAAATCATTTGTCCATTGACAAAGACAAGGGCCACTTTCTTCACTTCTCAGGGTAAGCTGTAGCACACACTCATACTCAATCAAGTTCCAGTGCAATTTCAGGTCTTCAGGACGCAACGATTTCCCCAAAGAAAACTGTTACATGAAATATGGGATGTGGTCAAACAGTTATGGACGATGAAACCTGAAAAGATAAATTAAAAAACTTAGAATTATGTTATTTCAACTGACCATGACACTGATCCTCATCCTGCTCTCACAGCTGTTTGCTTTTGTAGCCCAATTATTCCGGATTTTCCTGATCTCTGTTGGTTTAGAGTCAGACCTATTATTCCCCACTGTTCGTCTTTCTCTACTTAGCAAACCAAACAGAGATTTGGTGTGGCTCAAGCACTGGTATGTTGCTGTCTGTCTGTACCATTAACCTGACACTGTGGTCCCTGGCACAGTTTAGCTTGGGTCAACCAGCGCTTTCAGGTACTGCCTGGGCATGGTTGGGGTTAGCACGAGACAGCAGGCAAGCTGGGTATGGGGTGACATCACCCTGTTTTGACATGAGGAGGAGGTTAACTGCATGAATTCAAGCTGTGCCAAGCCTGCTGGCCTCAGGGCCAGAGAACAGTCTCCAGTCTGTTTTGTTTGTCGATACAGATTTAGCCACAATTGCATACATTATTTGGGGATGCTGTCAGTAACTATTATCCGAAAAGCTTTGCTAAACCATAAAAGTTAAATTTCTGGGGTTTTAATCCTTGTGCAAAATGAGGCTAACAAAAATTTTGTATTTTCTTTTCAATAAGCAACAAATTTTATAGCACTTCAGTTGCTTTCTGCTTATTAACAGCAGTGAACTGAGGCACATGAAGGCCCAAATATACCTCACTTTTTTTAGGCTTTTAGGTAGGGCATGTACATCACTCCAGACTGCCTGTATGATGGCTAGAGAAGTGGGTTGCTCCGAAAGGTGTCATCAACCTTTTCTATAATAAGTTAGGAACCTACAGCAATTGAAATTCTAAATCATGTTAAATGTAATGAATCCAAGCAAAAGGGTAAGGAGGGCACCAGTATCAAGTTCTCAATATATCTACCACCAGACATAAATCTCTGTTCAAATGCCTTAAAAAATATATCTGTCCATAAGTAGTAAAAGATGCAGCAGCTTGAAAAAGGTATAAGTAATGATGCATCTACATAATAGATTTACCTAAGTTTTTGTTTGACATATTTTCTCGTAACAGTTCCACACATTATCCTTGTGAGTTGATTCAATACCATACAGGGATGCATTTCTCAAAAGAAGAAGGTGTGCACAAAGCCTGACATTCACAACTATGCAGCTCATCTGCTAAATGAGCGTACAGAGGATTGCAGAAAAGACATGGGTTTTGTATTTGTGTAGAAAAACAATATACTGGACTATATATAGCATTTTCATTAGAAACACTTCATGAACATCTGCTAATATGCTCCTCCCAAACTTGTATTGATTTCTCTATTTTTTGAAACTCAGTTTCTTGGATTTTGTTATGAAATAACGGAAAGAATCAGTCTCAATTACTAGGAATAGAAAACCAGTCAATTGACAGTCATTACAGTAAATGATGAACAATGAAAAACCAATGTTCTTTCTTTTCCAAGTTTAATATAAAAATTTAACATTCCAAGTATATTGTAAGTACTGATTATAATATTAAAGCATCTATATTTAATCTGCAATAATATAGGAAACCATATACCAAAAACTATTTTTGTTTAGTAAGCAGCTCCCTTGTTGTCTCAGTCTATCACAGAATAGCCTTTGCTAATCAGGTGCCAATGCAAGTGCCTTTGGGTTTGCATTATCTCAGCGATCTCCTTGAAAATAATTAAAGTATGAGAAATTAATTCTCTGGCTAGAAACTCCTGTCTATGGTTTTCTTAAATCACTTTTGTTGTATCAATCTGATATTATGTAGCAGAAACTACATAATTTTAATGAGAAGTCCCAGAGGAAATGGGATCTCTATTTTCAAAATTGCAATTGACTTAAAACATATGCATGTTCTTCTGCTCTTAATTAGCTTTTTCTAGTGTTACTCTTCTGACTTCTGTGTAGTAACTCCACAACATGACTAGTGAGACAAAAGAGCATGGATAAGGAACAGAAAAAAACTGATTTCCCTCAGGTTGAAATTCTTTCAGGACCCCATAGAATCATTGCCTATATTTATCACAATTTGGCTGTGCCTATTTTTTACTCAATTTTCGAAGGACCTCCTCGAAAAAAATAATCAACTTTTTAACTGGTTTGTCACTCTACCAGATTCCTGGGTCAGCTTTCAAGAACCCAGTTGTAATCAGTCTTACCTGTTCTCGAAGCTCATGAAAAAATATCCAGTTGTTTTTGTATGAATCATGCCTGTCTGTACGTAGGATTCAATATTGCAATGCAACTCAAGAAACACAACAATCTAAGCAGGGGGTTGGTTTCTATACCTGCTATTTTTATTCTCTCCCTTGGGATGCTCTTTTTTTAAAAGTAGTATTTTTATATATTCTGAAAAAGATATACTACCTGCTACCTAAAGAGAAAATGACATCAGAAGCGAAATGGAAAGATATATCTCCATATTTGAAAAGCACATTTTCTAATGGTCAGAATGCAACACTAAATTAAAACCCTGCATCCTGGTTCATCTTCAGGCTCAGGTTTGCTGTCTGTGAAACTGGTTTGAATTCTTAAAAATGAATGTTTATGTTGTATCTACAGAGAAGTGACTTTAAATTATTATTTTTAAAAAATCCATGTTTTGGTGAGAAAGAAATCGCTGAAGTTGTGAAATCCACCAATGAAGTAAGAGATACATGAAACACCCATCACCCATTATGAATTTTCCTTGTGATGCACTCTTTAATTAGGTGATTCACACTCGCTAGCTCAGATCCTGAGTCTGGTTGAAATAGTAGCAGGAAACAGAAGGGACCCAGTCTTAGACAATTGTTTTTATTTGACTTAAATTCTCTGCGGAAGCAAAGACATGAATACTTTGTACACAATGTTGGCCAACCCTAACATCAAGTTTTGCTTGCTGGTGGCAATTTTCAGCCTTTGTAACTTCCAAGAAAAATGAACACATGCCATGGAGATTACAGAAAGTGTGTCCCTCCCCTTAGAAATAATTCTGCCAAATTTGAAAGCCTGCTAAAAACTGTGGACACTTCAGACCTCTTTAAAATAATAATGCTTCAGACAACATCATGGTGTTATCCAAAGGAGAGAACAAAACAAATCCACATTAACACATTAGAAGTGGCAACAAGGGACTCTATCTTGTTCCCCAGAAACTGCTGCCAGGAATCTAAGTGACCCTTAAAAAGCTTGCCAAGACACTAACTTCATCTGTAAGAACTGATGAGTTCTTTCAAAGCATTATTTTTTAGATTCCCCAAACAATCTTTATCTACACAGTGACCAATCCATTGCAGTCACCAGCACTGCTGTATCAGCTAGAGATGGCATCAGCAACACTGGGAATTCCAACAGAATCAGTGGTGGGATTCAAGGGGACTCATGATAGGAATCCACACAAATCATGACACAAATGCAGAGGACTTGCAGAAAGGCAGAGGGTTGCTGTCATGCTCATTTCTCACACTTATGCTAGAAGATGGATTCACCCACCTGGTAAATTGCCGACTTTCCTCGTGTACTTCCATTTCTGTGCTTTTAAATTCATTCAGTTCTTTCCGTATTGCTGCCTAATAAACAATAATGATATATGCAACCATAAGAAATATGAATTTTAAGGAAAATAAAAAGTCTGAAAGAAATGTGGCCCTACTCTTGCAGGTGCCTTACAGTTCCTATTTCCAGTCTCCCTTAGTGGAGCTCCCTCCACAGCTCTCACACATTTCTGATCATCAACATGAATGACTTTTCAATTACAGGTGTTCAAAGCACTCATCCACGACAAAGAAATGCATATCATCAAGCACCAAAAGTAAACCAAGAAACACCAAACCAACTGCAATGGGTGAACCAAGCCCACACTGAAATAGAGCACATTTACAGACAAAAATGGGCAAGGGGTTGGATTACCCTGACAATCACTTGCTGAGTAGGCAGACAGGAGGGGATTCTATCTCCAGGCACAGTCCCTGAGGAGCTGGTGAGTCACTCTGCCTGCACAGCCATTGTGCACATAGCAGGGGCCTTTTATCTCCCCTCTGGAGACAAGACTTCAGGAATGCAAGATGAACAGCATATTTTTTTTTAAGTGGAACTAGTCACTTGGTTTGATTAGTTTTATGTAAAATGACATTAATTACTTGGACATTTCAGGCTTGGGTTTTCAGTTGGCAGATACTAAAGAGCAGCAGAAATTCAGTACACTTTGTAAATGCCTTGTTGCTTATGTTAAGAGACTGGTAAGCAATTTACTTCATCAAGTAATAAATACAGTTTCTGAAATATTCTAATATATACTATAATAGGTTCTGTTTCTATGCCACACACCTTCCTACCTTCACTGTTAAAGGAAATGACAGTTTATTCTTACTCATTCTTTTCTTTTACTCATTCTTTTCTTTTCTTTCACTTTAAATACAGTATCATTTCAGTAATCCCTAAAGAAATGTCATCTGGTGTGCATGCCTTTCAGTGCAGAACAGACAAGCAGCATGAGAAAATTATAGCATCACCAGGCTGCAGTCTTATAAATGAGAAACTTAATTTTAAGCAGGGGTGGTCATGTTTAGCTACAAGAGCATGCTTATATGAGGCTGCTGTAGAGCTAGAAGAGAGACAGTGATTTCTGAGCACCAAATCAGCAACAAAGGCAGCAGAGTTCCAGCTCTGTAATATAGTTGCAGCACAATTTTCTGCTCCCACTGGAATTAGAAGAATAATTTCTCTGGGGAAAAAAAAGGACAAGGGACTTTCCAGGCAACCCCAAGTCTCCCTTTTGGCTAAGGCAAACAAACTTGGGGCTCACAGAATCAGCCTTGGGCACCTGTTAATTACAGAATTAACTGAGACTAAAAACTGCTACCCTGAAGTACGTAGGAAACTCCATTGTTTTTTCTAGTGCAGTTTACCTGGTTGGATCTCTGTCAAAGTAGAAGTGCTGGGTCTTCTAACCTCCCACAGATTATGGGAGGACTAGACAGTGCTCAGCATCTCCCATAACCAACACCTACAAACACTTCTGACTACATTTTTAACAATTTCACCTTGACTTGATAAGATTGTCAGATGAGCTGGCAATCTTTTAATATTAATATTAGATTACAAGCTGAAATAAAATCACTACTTCACTACCCTTAGCTAAAAGAGAGTGGGTTCTTACATACACCACTTTTCACGTCAAGCACATCTCATAGGAGTTCCATAAAGTCCATAGGTCTTGGTTCAGACCCAGTGCTTAAAGAGCCAGCACTTTTGGCTACCTGAATCTTACAGCTTTCCTTTTATTAAGTAGTATAGGAGGGAAATGGAAGAGCGTTTTATGGTAATCTTTGACTGATGTGTTTTTTAAATGAGAATCATTTGTCTCATCCTTTGCGGTTGCGCAGCAGGGCTGTATTAACTGCAGCACGTTAGGGGCAAACTTCCCAAGAAGGTGAACTGCATGCACATGGTCAGTTCCTGCACTGGTGGTTGTGGCCAAGAACCTTGAAGAGGATGGAGCAGCTTCTTTTTTCACTCAAATGAGTAGCAAAAGTAACTCCTGGTGGCAGTGACGCAGACTTCTGTCTGCAAACCCCTACCTGAATTCCCACAGATCAGGGCCACTTTTGGTAAACATTAATCTGGCTAAGCAAGGATTTAAAAATTAGAAAAAAAATAGAAATTCTGGCCTGAACTGTCATAATGGAGGTGGAAAATATGCTTTTAATAGGCACCTGAGGGGGTTTTCTTAGCTGCAAACAGTAGATGCACAGTAGTACCATGACAATCTTGCTGTCAGCAGCAGATGTCATTTGTGATGCCAGAATCAAGAGAATGTAAACCAGAGGAAAGCTCCCCAAAAGTGACAGATGAAAGCATTTCTTTATAATATATGCTTGTCCCTTGCCTTGTCTGCAGGAGTTAACCTGGCCCAAGGCTTGTCAGCACGACGGTCATAATCCGGAGATTCCGTGACCTCCACATACTCATTAAATCGAAGGATTCTTCTCGCTTGAAGTTCAGCCACTGTAGGCCTCAGACTGAGCTGTAAGCGGGAGGCAGAAAATAGTATGCTTAATAAGATGAAATAAAATAAAAGAGGAGGGTATTATGTAATCTCAAGAGAACTTTAATGGTATTTCTAAATAGGGTCACTTTCAGGTGTCTAAAAAAAGGCACCATCCTGGGAGTGCTGTGCAGGAATGGGGAGGCAGCATAACCTGATTTCTTCAGTTATAAAAATAGTCTTTGTCGGGCAGGTCACAGAGAATCATGACAGTTATCCCTGGAATATTAATTGTGACTTTGCAACTGTCACTGCATTTACCCCACTAGGCTGTTTGCATTAATGGTTATACTGTGTTGAAACTGTAATACCAAAAATATGTGAGATTCCGAAGTATCTGCCTAACAGAAAAAATGGTTTTGACCATCTAGAGGTCATTATGATGCCAAATTGTTTCAGTCACCTCAAACAATATTCACGTTAATTAACTAAGGATGATCATATTAAGGAAACTGTATTTGTGCAGAGAAGGGCAGACCAGGGATACTTATGAAAACTCCCCCCATCCTCTCCCAGAACAGATCTGTAACTGCTCCATTTCCAGGGACATTGAGCATGATCCCACCTGCAGAAGCTAAGACCACTGATGCGGTTAGATGAGCAGTGAAGAGATTTTGTAGGGCTCACATTATTTTGCTGCCCTCTCTGCTGCTCCAGGGAATAGTGGATCTACAGGTGTGGCTGCTCTTGATTGTACATGACAGGGGTGCTCATGCTACAGAGGAGATGTGTCACTTATGTCCCCTGCTTAGAAACACCAATATGGCCAGCCTTGGTATGCTTCTTCAGGTGTGGGGAACTGGACAGGATGGAGTTTCCCCCAACATGGACTTGGCTTGTAGTGCTTTTTAAGCAAATTTCTAATCTGGGAAAATGACTGATGGACATTTGCAGCAATGTCTATACACTCATTTTTACATTCCTATAAAACATAATTCTATGCACAAAAATATACAATACAAAAAAGCACATCATCACCTTTCTACTGAGTCTACGTTTTATTTCTCTTTTGGCTTCCTGTTCCTCTTCTTCATTCTTCTCTGTTTTCAGAAGAGATAAAAAGGAGTGAATATTTAAGTATTATAACTGCACATACTGTATTTCTCTTGGGTGAAAGCTTCAGAACTCCAATTCCTGGCTCATGTTTCCTCATATTTCTGGATGATGCCGCATGCGTTGTTTGATTTTTGGCTTTTGTATGCTCTCATTCTTTTCCCTATCTGCATTTCCCTTGATTCTGTAGACATCTCAAGTCAGCTGTGGGTCACGAGCACAGCAAAGAGAAGGTGCCTGTCATTTCCTCTCTGTGTACCAGCAAGCAGGTACCCTGAAAGAGTTGCCTGATGTTT
Source organism: Aleadryas rufinucha (assembly GCA_013397815.1). NCBI lineage: Eukaryota > Metazoa > Chordata > Aves > Passeriformes > Aleadryas > Aleadryas rufinucha. The sequence goes on from VZTH01000271.1 coordinate 34,966, forward strand.
CCATTACTTATTCGAACATTAAAATCACTGTTGCTTTTACTTCCAACATGCCATCTATTTTAGAATAAGAGTCTAATTTATAAATGCCAAGCAAAAGTTTGCTCTGAGTATTTGAATCACCTGAGTTTCTTCTACTGCTACAGTACACAAATCTATGGCATTTGTTTCACTGGCATTTGTTAGTGCAAATTGGTTTTATTACTTAAATTTTTTTCCTGGTTTTATAATGGGGGCATATGATCCAGCACTCAAGCGCTCTTGGTTAAGGGCCACTGGCTGGACTCAATGAATGAGTACAGGAGAAAATTATGTCCACTTTTAGAATGTATTTGGGCATATGAATGCAACAATTTGCTTTTAACAAATTTCTGTTCTAACCAAACTTGATTTCTTGACTGCCAGTGAAAAGCACACTTACAAAGACATGTTCATGGGGGCTCAGCATGTTTTTAAATTGTTGTATAGTTTGAAGAACAATATTTTCCCTTTCAGTCCACCTCTGATGGTTATATGCAAAGTTTTGTGGCTGAAATATCCCACCTAGAGAAATACATAAAATTCTGATCCTGTTTTATTCATGGCTGGGGATTACAGACTCCGCATTACAGTTCAAGGCTAACTATAAATTTAAAGGAATTCATTTGTTCTGGATACAGCCAACTTGTATAGATGAAAAGGGAGTTTTAAATCCTGGTAGAGTTGTATTTGCCCTGTTTCCTACGGCCAGCCTGCTGTGTTAGTACAGGTGACCTGGCCACAGAAGGGTTTCTGTATAACAACTTTTACACTGCAGACAACGCTACAACAGGACACCTCATGGTACTTGCAGATATCCTTTGCTAAGTCAAACACTTTCATGTAAGAAGAATATCAGGGAAAGGAGGAGAGGACAAATTATAAAAATGAAAAAGTAGGAAGGGAAAAAGTAGGAAAAAGGCAATGCCTGACCAAGATCTGCTCTGTGAGAAGACTCCAACACCAATGTCAGGTTTCCAAGAGCAAGGTGCAATCGCACAGCCTTGCTGCCAGGATTAGGTTAGATCTCATGTTGATGATATGTTACTGACATACTGAAACATGGATGTAATTTATGGTTTATTAATTGCTTTTCTTTTAAATGGAAAAGAAATGGATAGCCTGTTTCCATAGAGGAAGTGTAAATGGACTCAAACTGAAGAATGGAGAGTTACAGATTAAACTACATTTTAATTTTTTTAATTAATGTATCTATCAATAAATAAGTTGGGTGTATTTAAGGAATTATAACTTCAAAGGACAACTCTTCTCATAATATGCTCTCCTAAAAAAATCAAACAGTCTCTAGCTATTTTAGGACAGAAAAATCATCTGTAGGCTTTTGTTTAAACATCCTGTCTTTGCAATCAATAGACACAGTAGCTGAGGTAATTAAACACAAACTATTACTTTGGGGTTCCATTCACCTGGGAATCATCTGACATAAAAAATTTTGTCCCTTCATGAATGGAATAGCTTAAGTCCTACCTCACACACTCTCCAGTAGCAGAGATAGCAGGAAAAAAGGCGACTGAATATACATATCACTGTACTGCCCTTTTCTTAATTTAGTTTGTACAATGTGCTGTGCATTACTCATATCTTGGCATTTCTTTGCTATCTAAACTGTGGTGTCTCCTAAGAAGCAGCAGTAAGATGCTTCATGTAAGAAACAGGGGCTCATGCCGCTTAAAGCAACCTTAAGGAAGAACTACCAACAGCATGGCCACCTGAAATACTGTTTCTCTGTATTATGGGGGAGGATAAAATACCTTAAAAGACTTGCTCTATGCATTTAGGAAGATTGAAGGTTAGCTGCCTATCCCAAGCTGTGAAGCCATGTCCCTGTGGGTAGCAGATGACTGCACACCAGGATGGCTGGAGAAGGGAAAACCCCCCAACCAAAAAGGGCAATCATCTTAGCAACTGGGCAGAGGGTCTGGGCACCCCTTGGAGCAGGCCATCAAGGAGGGCTGGCAGCCCATCTTCTGGAGGGCAATACCAACAGGAGGCACCAGAAGCTTCCTTAGATCCTGGGCAAAGCAGGAGGAGATCAAACCCATGGGGAACAGACAGTCTCCTGCATGACAGGTCAGGGCACAGGATGTATTTTATACATTCAAGTTGGTTTACTTCTGGGAATAAAACTCAAGAGCTAAAGGAAATGGACTGAAATCTTGTGGCTGCTGCAAAAATACTGAATCTGCTGTTTGTTACATGGGTCCCTGTCTCTGGCTCTGACTTGTACCTAAAGCACCAATTTCCCACCTCCAGCCTGCTGGGTGGAGTTTTGCTTTAAGCCTGGTGCTACAGAAACACTGCCTGGATACAAATTTCCTATGAACAGTAAAAACTACAGTGTGTTTTTGGTCTTTTAAGGTAAAAGTTTTGAAAGTTGCTGTAGGGAGTTAAGAAGATGTGTGGTGCTAAAAATAATGGGTCTGGTGCTCCTGGTTCCTGTAGGTGTTGTGGAAAATTCCAGCCAGAGGGCCAAGATTTGGCTGCAGGTAGGAACTGACTCACTTGGCCAAACAGGAACACATTAATGCACAGGAACACACTTATGACTGGTTTCCACCTTAAAAGCAGATCTAATCTGTGTGATGTGGAGAGAGAAAATATAAACACAGCGTTCTCAGCTGCAAGTCCCCTCCTCAGATGTCCTGCTGCTGCTCTACTGGCAAAGAACCAGCCTAGCAAGCGCCCTTTGCTTGCAGAAGTCTCTGATTAGATCCCAGCAAAACTATGGCTTCCCTCCTTCCCTGCCTGCAATTCCTAGGAGGTCAGACTGGGATTTGACTCCTAATTGAAACAATTTTGTTTACCATCACTTACTGTGGCTGTCAAGTTACATAATCCACCAGTCAAAGCCAAACAAGCAGCTTCCCTGTCATCTATACATTATTGCTCCTGCAACTTTTACCACATTAAATCTGGTCACCTTCTGTTCTGTGGGACATTTGTTTTGTAGCAGAAGGGGAAAAGAGAAGAGACAAATTGTCCTGCCTGAGGACTGCTCCATTCTTGACCAAAAAGTACTCCTGGAGCATAAAACCGAACTTTCCATTGTGTCCCTATGGGATTAGCTATGTTTAGACTTCTCTGTGGGCTTGCTAAGGAAAGAGAAAGAAAAGACAAACAAAGCACTTGCTTCTCGCAGTGCTCTGAAATGCACAAAGTGGTTTCTCTTTCCTGGTTTTACAAGCAAAGATAACCATTAATATTCCTTAACAAGCATCAAGAGCTAAACCCCATTTTCTACAAAGCCATTACTGGCAGGCATGCAGGTGCACTGTACAAGAAGTTCACTGTCCCTTACAAATACAGGAAAAAACCCCAGTTATCTTAATCTGAAATTCCTGGAAGACTAAAAAGTTTCTTTGCCATAATGCAATACTATAAATACTGTTGGTTCAAAGCCAGTACACAAGAAGCCTGCCTTTATAAAAAACACAGGGCTTTTATGTATTCCTTCAAGTGGACTCTTGAGTTATCATAACTTCGTTTTAGTGTGGGAAGTCTCAGAAGTCTGGATAGTTTTATCCAAACAGTTTTTATATAAATCTGCCTGCAATGTCCTGCGATCGTACTTGGAAACAGGATTTTCAGTAACTGGTTTATCTGGAAATATTATCAAAACAAAGCTTCTTGCAAAACAGACTTCCTCACTGACTGGAAATATAAAAAAAGAAAAAAATACGGATCTTTTTCTGAACCTCTTAGAAGATTTGGGCTGAACTTAATCCTGAAATAAACATTTGGATCTTTACCACTTAATGTAACCTCAAAGTCTGATAAATATTACTCAAAACACTGCACTCCCTTAGCTGCAGTTTACACACACACAATAATATAACTCCTTCTCCCCATCCACTGCTTAAAAAATATGAGGAAGCAAACTCTATGAAAGAAATCCCAACTTACTCACAAAAGCTGACTACACCAACATTTAAGATGTAAACATTTTCAAATGATCCACAGGAAGCAACTGCAATAATTTTCATGTAAAATATGAGTGCCTTGGGGCTTAGAGAGAACTTGCACCCTGAAAGGACTCTGAGTCAGTGTCATCACAAACCCTGTCTTACTTTTGGCTTGCTTTGGTTTTTACAGATCACTTTCAACTTGAAATATTTTATATCTCAGAGATGAGCAAAAAGCAGATTCTCCATGTGCTCGCCAGGGTCTGTGATTTTTTGTGATTTTACAATTCTGCTTTCCAGCCTTTATTTTTTGCTCTCCCTGGCTTCTTTAAGACACCCCCCAGCAGCAGCAGGGGAGGATGGCAGGAGGCACTGAGTGCAAAGCCTGGTGCACTGCCAAAAGCTTAAAGTAAACAAGCTGAAACAGGAGAGGAAATCTATTAACTGCTTTCCAGTCTTGAGCTACTTATTGCAAAACCAGTGAATGGAATAAACACTGGCAAAAGGGATATTAAACACATCGCAGGTTCGCTGCTGGGTTGGTTACCTCAAGATAAGCAAGAGAGAAAGGGCAGTAAAGGAGCCCAGCTGGTGCTCCCAGCTCAGTGGCCATATCCTGGCCCACCAAAGATGTTTCAGAATTGCCTTTCTCACATAGTCCAGCATAAGCAGTTTGTCATATATAAAAAATAGTTCTTATTTCAACTTTTATCTTTATTTGTCTATGCAAGCTATAGGTTCAGAACAGGTTTCACAGTTTTAGAAAGTCTATTCACATTATGTGCTGGACACGAGTCCCCTGATCCCTCTCCTGTGCAGGCATGAACTGTAGCTTCCCTTTTCAGTAAGACATGGCACTATTTGGCATTTGAGAGCTTGGACAACAGCAGTTAAGATTTTATTTGCGTTTTATTATCAGGTTGGTTTGCCTGAAAGCCAATAATTGCCCTCTTCCTGATTTGCTGGCCTGAGCAAGTGACAGAGTCATCAGTGCATGGATGCTATCAGGTAAACAGCCCATTTTCTTTCCTTCCCTTCCCATTAGCATGCTACACACCAGGGTTGACACCAGGGTTGCACAGATGAGCTCCAACTTTTCTGAACAATTGCTGGAAATAACAGCATAATACCAACTCTTTCATCAGGTGTGAGAAGTTCTCATGCCTTAAGAGTTTTTTTGTTTGCTATTTGTTTGATTTTTGATTTATTGCTATAAAGTGCCTTTTCTTCATCCATTTCTTCTACTTAACCATCAAGTACTAGCTACCTCTGCAAGATGAACACAGGGCTAGGTGGAGCTGGGCACAGCAGCTGTAACACTGTGTGTTTAGGTAACATCTGTATTATGGAAAGATTCACAAAGGAAGATAAAACAATGCATGTTCTGAAGAGTTTGCCAGCCAAAGAACAAAAGCAACATAAGTAAATGGCAGAATAGGTATAAAGGGTAAACTTCCAATGTACTTCATTCCTCTGTGAATGAACCCATTGACTATTTGAATTACAGACTCTTTTCAGCAGGGATATGAGGAAGGATTTAATCAATGGGAAGATGTTCAGTGAGAATCTCATACAGGTTTCAGTACACAAGACATTTATGTCAGCAGTGAATATGAAGGCCAGCATGCTGAAGTAGCTGGCATATACCTATTGACTTTTTGCTGAACACTTTGCTTTCCTCTTTCTACTCCTCCTTCCAACCTCTGCCCTCACATCCCACCTTCACCTCCTACTGATATTCCCTCCTCCTCCTCATAAAAATGAGGTGGAAGGTTAACCAGCTTAGAACTACTTCTAAAGGGTATCCAAGTCATTCCTGGTCTTTGCGACCAGCTTCAAGAAGTGGGATTGTGACAAGAAAAATTCGGCATATTGAAAGTGTTGACACATTATTTTCCAGAACATCATTTCTCTCCAGTTATGGTTCTAATACTGCAGCAACAATGATGGGCTTCCATATGAATCCAACATATGTTCCCTTTCTAAGTAAATGCTATATGAAACCTGAATGAAATACTTACGCTTCAGGATATTTCTTTGCTCCAGCTCTTCAGTTGTGGGCCTCTGACTAAGTCTCCTGTGAGAACAAAGTAAGTAATTGATTTAAAACCAGATCTAAACGACATATTAGGATTTGTAACACAGCTTAAAAGGTGTAATTTCCAGAAGTAATTTCCAGGCAGTCACAATAACTGTTCATGTAACCAGAGTGGCCACTTGTTTTAAAAGATGTAGTGTTGCCATTCAAACACATGAATACTTCAATAATATTACAGAAGTTGTACTAGCAAATTTAAAGTTCTCACAGGTATAATTTTATGAAAGAATTCATAAACCATTTTTGTTCCCAAGCACCATCACTACAATCAGCTGTGCAATTGTTGAATAATTCTCAGACATTTTGAATGAATTTTTATATTTTTGATATTTTGAAGTCTTACTAAAAGTCTTTACTAAAAGTTTTTAACTAAAGTTAAAAAAAAATCCCCAAAACAACAAAACCCATAAGCTGTTCATTCCTCACTAATTTGTATGTACAATACAATTGGGAGCTTTAACTAAAACTTAATTTTATTTAGTTAGTTATATGTAACAACTGCCATCACAAAAAACCCCAAACTGAGATGATAATTTTCTGATTTGTACAGGGGAGAACATGGTTGATGTTGTCTCTGTGTTTACTAAACAAGTCCACTTGTTCACTTGAGGAGAGGAGCAAGAAGAGTGTCAGCAGTAAAACTTATTTTGCAGATGTGTTCAACATAGAAGTCTCTCTGTCCAGCAACACTCACACAGTTCACTACGGACTGTCTTTGGCCTCGTGACACTCATCCAATTCAAGTCACACCTGGACTTTCAGATTTGTGCCAGAGGACTGGCAGGTTTACAACAGGTGACCAGTCCAAGCTGTAGGAAGTCCCAGGTGGAGACCTGACTCAGCCCTGACTGAGCTGTGGGAATAGATTTTTCCACCAGACCTCGATGCTGCCAGGTGCTGACCACCATGCCAGGAATTTTTAAGAAACTGGCATCAAATTTGCTTGTGATTTTGGGTATGAGCACAGTCTTTACACATAAAGATATTGTCTCCTGCCACCAAAGCAGAGCTGCATGAGGCGCATTTCAGCTCTCCAGCAGAACCCACAAAGCAGCTTCTGCATTTCCAGCCCCCAAGGGAGGACTGACAAGCAGGATGTGATCACCAGAGCTAGGATTTGTTCAGAAAAGTGGTGGTAACAGCCACACCTCTTTATTAGCAGAAGAAAAATGACCCTTGGGCTCTACATAGTAGATGTATCACTCCTAAGTTCAGTAATGAAATAACTGCCTTGGCCAGACACCCAGTCCACAGAGCAGCTCAGCTCATCTTCTGGGTGTTGATGCAGGCCTGCTGTACTCTGCCCTGGAGCAGTACCGACTGGACTACCCTGTATCTGGAAATTTCCAACAAACAGGACATCCTCCAAATCTGGACAACATTCCTGAGCCAAACAGAAACAAGGACAGGTCTAGCAAAATACAGACATGCTGTGGTCTATTCCCAATAGAGACCACAAAAGCCAAAATAAACATGAAGATTTTTTTTAAAAAGCCTGTAAAAGGCAAGTGAAATTTTTTTATGCAATATTCTCAAGTCCAGAAGGAGAAAGTAACATATATCCCATAACAGTTTAGCAGCTTGAGAAAGACATGCCTCAGAGGTGGGCACAGTAAAACACTAAACACTGACCTGCTCAACTTCTTTTGCTGGAATCAGCATATGAATAATGAAGGAATTGGAGAGCCAGGGGAGGAGGGGGAGGGTCGGAAGGGACAACATGCACAAGCGTGCTCTATGTGTCAGAAACTACTGCTCTGTCTGAGATGGGTATACAAGTGGAAGTTCTGCTAACAAATTTGAGAAAGAACGTGAACCATGGCATTGATTATCATAGACTTGTTCTTAACCTCTTCCTCTTCTTACCTTTTTTAACCAAAGTACCCAAAACCCCAAAAATCTCTCAGATTTTGTTTCTTGCAGGACACAAAAATGTATTATTGACAGTTTAAAGTTTTGTGAGAAATAAAAACACCATTTTCCAGACAGTTGTACCACGAAGACCCTGCAGTGCATATTGGGGTGCATTTAAAACATGAACCCAGTGTTCTCAATTCTCTTCCTCCACCTCCACCCAGTGAAACCACATTTACCCTGCGACTGATACCTCACTAGCTTCGTTCCAATCTGATGTCTGATTTCCTGCCTCTCCTCTTCAGACGTACGCTGCAAGATGTTTTTGTCTTCTAACTCTTTCTTAGATGGTCTGTTGCCAAGTTTGATAGCAAGAGTATCCCTACGACGAATTTTACTTGCCAAAGAGCCTGAGGAAAGGAGGAGTAGGGTAGATTTAGTTCATTCATGCTCAGGTTACAGACACAAACTCTGAGTAAGAACTTTAATACCTCCCCAAAGCAACCTTGTTCCCACATGCAGGAGAGGAATTTTAATTAAGATCAAAAGAAAATTTTTAGCTCAGTTCATGAAAATAAAAAGCTAAAAGGCTTGGAGGAAAAAGCTACCATCCAAATTGATATAAACATCACTTGTCATCTGTGAAGTGATAGGATAAAAATGACAAATCTACACTAAAATGTCTTTGAAGTCTAATAAATTACAGGTTGGCTTATTTATCTGCTTAGTATATTTAGCAACCTGCTGCTCTTTTTCTTCAGCCTTAAATGGTTTAGTCTCATTCTATCATCATTTCCCTCATTCTTTCAAATTTTTTCAATCAATTAACACTTAGTTCTTTTATAGTGCTTTCCATCTCTAAGTTATTTGTAAATTAAAACAAAAAATACAGTTTAGAAAAGTGCTCTGAGTACTTGTAAAGTAACCTAGGCAGTAACCCCCAGACACTGAAGCAATCTGCTCTCCATAAAACTGACACAGTAGGGACAAGGGCCTTGCAACTAGACCAGCATTAGTTCCAGCCAGCTGTGGAAGGAGGGGTATTTTTCACAGCCTTTATACTATTTCTCTTGTGTCTTGACATTCTGACCAAGGAGGTCATGTGCCCTAGGCTGGCAGATTTTCACTGTGTAAAGCAGTTTGGTTAAGACCGCAGGCCTCCAGCTCACTTCTCGTAAGACACCATGCTGCTGTGTGAATACAGGAACTTTTGGTTTCTATTACTTTGGGTTATATTCAAACCCAACACAGAACTGCAGAAGACTTCAGCCTCTCGAGCTACCTGGCACTTCACCTTCTCCTGCATCAGTGGCCAAGACAGAAAAAAAACCATGTTCATTTTGCCTCATCCCACTTTGATACACTGGACCTCGGTGTTTAGGCCTTCTTTGCCGAGCACAGTGAAGCACCTCCTCCAAAAAAGCTGTGAGCAAGGCTCTCAAACCATGGTTTGATGGTGATTTCACACTGACGTAAGGCCACCCTGGGGGACGTAGAGGGAGGGCTGCCCTCCTTCCTGCTCCTGACAGCCTGCTGCTGCCACCTTCTCTGCCCAAGCAAAGGAGAAGCCTTTAGGTGAGCTGGATCAGGGAACCACCAATTCTACTGAAAATCAGCTCAACAACAGCTGCTACTGCAAAAATAAACATGAACTCTAGCCTAAGGAAAGAACAGCTGGGAGCAGCGATTAGGCAGAATGGGGGCAGGACAACCCCTTCAGCACAGCAGGGCTTCTGCCCAATTAGGGTGATGATAGAGTCGTGAACCCAGATGAAATTTCAAAGCTGTAAAACTTAGACGTAATCTACCGTGATCAGCTCTGTCAGCTAAGGTTGCTCCAATGCTTAAAACATCCTGATCAAAGAGGATCAAGTGACTTTCAGACAGTGAAGCTGCTGACAGATGGGCTTCCTCTGTCATCCACCACACCTGTAACTCCCACAAGGAACTCATGACATGGGCAAGCCAAATCAATGGCTTGCGATGCCCTAACATGGAGGCCTTGTTCCACCCTCATGTCCTTCTGAACCTGTTCCTCCAACCTCCACTCTCCTCTGTGCAATGTTTGATCTGCTCTCACCTGTACACAGGCCCCAGCAGGTTTCTGATCCTGATTGCCTGGGAGAAGCAGATACTCATTTCTCAGTAGCGACAAAATACTAAATCCCCTAAAACCATTCCCTGTAGCTATTCCCCACTTTGCCTCACACAAGCATGGGTCAGGCGTGCTCACATAACTCAACCTGCAAAAGGTAGCCTGCAGCTTCTGGGCAGGATGCTTACTTTCAGCACTTGCATCTTCATCATCGTCATCGTCGTCATCATCTGTGTACAGGATCGGCCCGTCCGAGTCCGAGTCACTGCCATGGCTCTCTCTGCTACTTTCACTCTCAGGAGCGGCAGCAGCGTCAGAAGCCTCCTCCACTAGTTCAGAGAGTGCTCCATCTGGGGCCTCCCCTTCTTGGTCTTCTTTGGTAGCCAGGCTGTTTATTCACGAGCAGATATGGTGACACATTAATGCAAGCAGAACAAAACACAAATGAGAGGCAGACTGAATAAGCAAGTATGAAAATAAAAGTTCTGTTAATCAAAGTAATTTGCAAAAAACATACATATATAAAACATTTATAACACATGCAGATATGTATATGTATCTATATATTTGTGTTAGGAAAAAGGATGCAAACAATCTGGAATGATGAGCTGTAAAGACTGCATTAAGACAAATCCTAGTAGGTTTTTATTTCTTGTCGGGTGGGACTGAGAGAGAAAACAGTTCATAAAGCTGGGGATGAGAGGAGCGAGCTGGAGAGCAGATAGGAGTGCAAAGTTTCCTGTTCTGGAAGCCTAACCCTATTTATTGTGAATACAGTTTCACTGCAGCTGAGCTCAAAATGTTCATGCCCATCACTGATGAACATGGGGATCAGCAGCAGATTGCCCTTTGCCTTGGGAAAATCATATGTAAAGGAAGGGTAGAGCAGGGGGAGATGCAGCACTGGAACGTAGAGCTGGCAACAGATGTACCAGCAAGAATTTAAAGGAAGGTCTCTAGGCTACTGGCATCTAGGCTAAACCCTCTTGGATTTATGTAAAAGATGCTGATTTTTGTGGCAGGGAAAAGACAAATTAATAAGCCAGTTTCATTTTTCTGCCAGCTATTTTGCTTAAAATAGCAAAAAATTAATTATGACTTTTCTCTTGACCAGTTTTTACAGTACCTGAGATTTAGACAAGTTACTAGGCAGTGAAGGACCAAACACCTACTGATTGGATCCTGAAACCCTCATTTTCAAATGTTCGAGTAAATTCAGCTACTGAATTCAGCAGCGAGATATTTAGTGACATCTACAGAAAAAAAAAAGTAAAATCCCCTTATAATTTGGCATAATTTCTTGTTTGCCTTAGTGAGAGATAAATAAAAGTGTCATCAGCTATGGGCTGAACTGCTGACCACAGTGCCAGCCACACAATGAAGTAAGAGACAGGTCATGAGCAATGACCTTCTGGGGGAACATGAGGTGCTGCAGGTGAAAGGCTCGCAGGCACTGGGAAGGAACAAACTGTGCTGGGCTGCAACACAAACTGTTCCCAGTCAGCAGAAGAAACACAAGAGATCCCCATGTGCCTACAGTGTCCTGTGCAACGAAATGCAGCTTCCTTGGCTGTGGTCTTACCACTCCCCCAGGACAGCCATACTGTCTTACCTTTCTGTGTCTTCTCCTCCGGTATCTGGAGCGCTGCCTAGGGCTCCACTGCTCAGACTCTCATCTGTGCCATGCTCAGTCTGGAGAAGAGGCTTTGTGTCTGACCCAGGGCTGCGTGGCCCTGCCACACAGCTGTCTGACACATCTTGGCCATCTGAGGAGCCAGCAGGTGGACTAGCTGCAGCAGGAAAAGGAGGTGGAAGTGGAGGTGGAGGAGGGGCAGCGGTGGGAGGAGGGGGCACAACAAGCTTGCTCGACTGCTCTGTGTCCTCCATTTCAAAAATTACTACGGAAGGTTGCTCAGGCTTGAGTTTTTCTGCCTTCACTTCCAAACTGTCAGCTGTTGCACCCGAGGGGGAAGAAGCAGCCCCATCTGGTGCTGTTCGTGGGGCTGACTGTTTCCCAGGTTTTTTCTTGCCTCTGGGAGTCCCTGATGTGCCAGATTTGCTCGAAGTCTCCTTTGAGGCTTTGGGATGAGATGATGTGGACGAAGGAGATGGTGATGAAGAAGACTTGGAGACTGGTAGTTTTTTTGCATGAGAGGAACCAGCTAAAACACGAAAAGAAAAGGCATTTTACAGTCTTGCAATTATATGATTTTTGCACTGTATTGTCTGCATGGATTGACTTGTGTTGGTCTTTTAAAAATGAAAAAAAATACACCTGATAATTCTACAATACTTCATGTAAATTCTTGAGATGATTAAATGTTGCAGTTCCAATTTCTTCTTTGTGGTGGGAGACACTGAAATGATGAATACTTGCCCAAGAACAGCACAGAGGACCAGCCCTGCAAATGGGTAAGAGTTCGTTTCAAGCATTCTGCATTGGCCCATCACACTGTGCCTGGACATCATCTAAGAAGCCCACTACTTATTCCAAAAACATGTGTAGTGTCCTGGTTTAAAAAAAAAAAAGCTCCCTGGCAGGGAAATCTGCCTGACCTTTCCTACTACATGAAGTTTTGGTCTGATCACTGTGAAAACCTGGTGATTTTCCTTATACTTTTCAATGAACATCTGAGCACTGTTACTGAGTATTGGTCAATTACCTTTCACAATGTCATTGCAACTAGTGTCCTACTTAATGACAAACAGCAGAGGGACAGCAAAACAAGGTGTACTTTCAAGACCAGCTGGGTATGGCCACAGAAGAGAGGCAGAAACCACTGCTGTCACTCTGCCCAGATGACCTCCAGAAGGGAGGAGGCACTAAAGGCCTCCTGTATGTACTGGAGATCTTCATCTTAACAGTGACCAGCTCAGGCAGTCTTGAAAATGTAGTGAAACAAGGCTGTGACAGTAGCTGTACAAGCTGGCCAAGCTGGCTCTTTAATGCTGTGATACTCACCATGCTGAAGCATATATGTATAATGCCCAAGTTCACTAGAGATTTCAGCCAGCCAGCATGCCTCTGTGCATTCCAGCCACATTTCTGATTGCTGGGTTAATGCTACCATCACCTGAGATGGGAGCTTCAAACTTCTCACTTTCATTTAAAAAGCAATAAAAATGACAACCATCTAATGGTTCAGTCCTTTTCATCAAAATGCATCCAACTCAAACATTTCTGATGGAGTAAAAATTCATTAACTTCCAGAGAAAAAATGAAAGCATTATGAAGTTACACAGCAGCCTTCTGGCTAAGCTTACTATGTAAACAGAAAGCTGTAATAGAAATCTGCTGAAAAGCCTACTTCACTTATAAGCATTTAAATAAAAACAACCCCCCAGCAGATTAGGAGAGAATCAAAGTGCAGATACTGGCCATAATAAGTTCACAATATATAAATCAGTTTTCACAGTGAGACTGTTCTCAGTCTCAAAGAAGATGGAAACTAATTGAAAAGACACATTTTACCATTCTCTTCTGCAGCTGAGTGTTACGGTTTATAAACATTTAGAGTGCTGTGAAGCTTTCAGTACATCTGAAAAAATCCATAGAAATTTCAGGCAAATCACTGTTCCTCTCTGTGCTCCAAGGTGACTGTAAAGGGCACTGTCCTGAATCTACTGATACTGCACTCATCTTCCCACATCAGGTGCAAATCACTCAATTTACAAGCAAAACAAAATGAAGCAGAAAAATGGCATAGGCAGAAGTTCATAATTACAGTAGAAATAGATGGTGGTTCCAACCTGCATAGTATTTAACAGAAATCTTAGAAAGTAGGTGGATGGTAAAAAGAAAAGGCTCTGGTTTTGATCCACTTCAGTGCAGGATGAAGGTCAACAGAACCAGTTACAAGCTTACACTTAAGAACTGCAGCATAATACAAATACATGGCCACACAATTGCGGCTGGGAAAATGTCGAAAGATGTTTCCATTATAAAAATCCTTACATTATTCCCAGAACCTTTCTGGTTCTGCAATTAGATACAGAAACTTAAAAGATTTCTCCCACAGAAAAACCCCCTATGTGTCCACATGTGTCAAAAGTGCTATTGCTGTTGTTTTTGTCTGGGCTGGCTGACAATTTTCTGTCATGCCTCTTTTTCAGTAAAATATTTGAATTCTGATTAAATGAAAAATTTAATGGCTGTTGTTTGCCTTTTGGCATACACTCATGCCTACATTTAAGTCCCATTCTCCCAGTTCCACTATTCAGTATGGAAACTTGCTGTGTTGCCCTCAGGAGAGCCATGCCTCAGTTGTTTCTCATATTCCTCTCCTCCTTCATGGGGCTTGATCACTGGCTGCATCACGTGTTCACTTTCACGGGGATCTGACAAACCTCTTGTACTAACACTGTTCCAAACCAGCTATACTTACTTATTTAGTACTGCCCCACTTTGAATGAAAACAACGTATTTTTAATGTATTTTTAATGTTAACAAACCATACCAGTCAAATAAGGGATACACGTGGATATATTTTACACCTGTATGGTCTTAAGCATTGCATGACATTTCAGCAAGGTAATAGAAGCAAATAGAAGACAAATCTGAAACCTGGATGTATTTTAATCTAAAAGGTCAGATACCTGACAGCTTGTTACTAACCACTGGTATAAACATTTCTTTATGTGATGGATTGTTTTATTTCTGAAAGGTCTGCTGTTATTAGGTTGCTTCACCTAGGAAGAGTTGAGTTTTCCAGCTGCATGTGAAATACAAGCAGCAAATTCTGGATTTTCAAAATGTTTATTCTTCTAGTCGTCTGATGTAGTAGGGACAGTTAATAACGAGTTAATGGAATTTTTTATGGCAAAGTTATTATTGTAACTCTAGAAGTCTTGCAATGTTTTCAAACAGTCCTCTTCTGTATGCTTCAAATACAAAAACGTGCCAAAATGTACAAGCTGTGAAGAGAAATACTTGCAGAGAAAACTGGAGGGACCAGAGGGCTTTCAAAGACAGACAGAGATCAAAAACACAAGGCTTGTATAAGTTTGCCAATACATATATGGAACATTCATCACAATACTCCTTGTGTTCAAATTATATGTGGATGTTCTAATTTTGGTCATTGTCTTCATTGCAACCATTCAAACTCCTGATCAGTACCTTAAGAGCATCCACCTATAATCTTTAACCTTGCATCACTGCTGAATTTTGGTTTAACACTGTGGAGATAAACACATGTGCCATGTGCCTGATGATCGATATTTTCCTTTTCCAGTAAGTACTTAGAATCACAGCACCTGAGGGAAGCCTGATCATTTCTAATGGTTGTAAAATTTTTTTTTTTTCAGCTAAACCAACTGCTATTCAACAGTCTTTTAAGATGTCTTCATGGTTTTATTCTTAACCTCTTTGTGATCTTGTAATATTGTCAAATTAATAGGAATAGTTGATATTTCCAGTAGAAAGTTACAGCAATACCAAAGTAGTTTTACTTAGGGGCAACTCATGCTTGGTTTCAGAAGTCACCTTCTTCCCTGCTGATTCTTGAGCAGTTCTCTGGGTCATTTTGTTGCCAGGTTTCACACTTGAACTGGGAATTCAGTGTTGTCTCTGATGGGCTCGATGTTGTACATAGGTTAATTACACAGCGAGGGGGTCTGTGTGTTGTCTGGGGGGTTTGTGGCCAGCAGAACCAGAGCTCAGCAGGAAGCTCTCTACAAGCACCCGTGGCATGCTCTCCAGTACCGCTGCTACGTACCAAGGCACAAGTTACCATAGGACCAAGCCAAGCACCCCCATGCACATGCACCCACCGCAGCTGCACTGCATGGGCAGTACTCACCAGCTTCTCGATTTGCACTGGCACCTGTTGGCTTGGGCGGTGGGAGAGGAGGCTGCTTAGCAGGAGCCTTTCCCTTTTTTTTAGCATGAGGTGCTTCGTTACCCTTATGGCTGGTGGTGGTGGTGGAAGCAGCAATGGCATTTTTTGGTGGTAGCGGAGCTTTTTTAGGTTTAGGCTTAGGTAGTGGTGGAGCATGGGATGCCGGTATTTCTGGGCAGTGATCAGTGCTCTCTATGGATAAGAAAGTGAACAGAAGCCAACTGACACAGACATACACCATGTAAATTCAACAGCAAGCCACACAACAGTGAATACTTCTGCTGCTTGAGCTCTTGGGAATCAGGAGAGACTTCATCTTCTGCCTCTTAATGAAGTACTACCTCAGAAGAAAATTACTCTTCATCTCAATTCAAGACCTTCTAATGGAAAATATACACCTGGAACTCCTCTCAGACACATCTATTCTAGACCTCCAAGGATCGGCCTCTACATTCATTATCCCAAACTAGAGCGCCGGCTTCAAACTAAGCAAGGGAATGCTATTTACTTCTCTAACAAATCTCCTCAGCTTCTTTTCAACCCTACCCACCTCAAGATCAACAGGCTATAAAACTCAGATTAATATGAACCTGAATGTGAACAGGGCCATTCTCTCAGCCACAGGCTCGAACATGGCTATGCAGCGGAAATTTTCCAAATTTTTCTGTGAAGCAACCCCTTCTTCTGAGCTGCACATTGCTTGCTCTCAGCAGCTTTATTTTGGGTAACTTCCTTCTACTCTTCAGAAACAAATGAAGTTAAATAAGATAGGATAACATTTGGCATGGAAATGCTCTCCCCTCCTGCAGGTTCTTTGGGTACTGTTACACAACTGCACTTTCAGGAGTCAAGAGTTCATTAGTCAGCAGGAATTCGGTTTTTATCTACATTATGCTGCGCAATAGGAATGGCTCTGCAGAGTGAAAGAGGTAGCACTGAGGACCCAATATCCACAATCTGCATCTCAGGAGACTTGACTTTGGACTGTGTTCTGGCTAGTTCTGTAGATTGCATGACTAGTGGTGGAGGGAGTACAAATTCCTGAGTGCATCTTTTGGCTTAGTTTCATCCAAAAGAAACCTGGTTTGCTTGTAGCCTGCAAACCAACAAAGGGTGAGTGGGGATGACCAGGAAATTAACTTCAGAAGTGCATGCCTAATGCCAGTTGTAATGTTAATGTAGGCGAGCCATTTACAGCATTTACATACAATTTTGCAACACGATCACTACAGCTGTAAAACTTGGGTGTTCCAAGGTGGGAAGAGCTGAAGCTCCCAGATGGGAATCTTTATCTATTCAATTAAACCAATTCTGTGCCCATCTGGTCTCAAGATAGCCTTCCCAAACCTTTCTGAAAAAGAATATTATAGAAGCAAGAGCATTTCATCAGAATCACATAGGCTTTGTTTGCACATTACTAAAAACTGTGACTGGGGAAGAAAGAAGACAAGCAAATACTGCAAAGACTTGTAACAGTCTCTTCTATCACTCAAGGGAAAACCACTTCATTTCTTGCAGTATGTTCCTATTAGAGCCTCACTCTTAACACATATTAAAATGGATGTTCTCATCTCTCTGCTTTCCCACATAAAAGATTCCCAAGAGATAAGCAACACATTTTAATTTTAAGATTAGTAGGTGAAAAACAAATAATGTGTTAGACAACAAAGACATTCTTCCTCTCAGAAACAAAGCCTTTCCAACTTCTAGCTTAAGGCTTGTTAACATGAACCTAATGCATCACCTGCAGTTATTAAAAGCAACATGCACACGTCTCTTCATGAACAGAAGGAATTAACTGTCCAGTGTCTTCCTTCTTTATTTCCAGCCTATTATAGACTAATATGCTTTTGCTAAAGCTTTGAAAGAACTATCTGATAAAAACCTTTTACAGCTTTCAAACAGATTCTTTTGAGCACAGATTCTTGTACCGTCTCTTTGTTTTCCATAGAAAGACTTCCAATGGAGAAAGAAATACACTTATTTGTTACATTTTGACCTCCTCTTTTACAGCAAAAGTATCCCCTTGTGAAATTCTACCTACCTTCATTCAAAGTTGAAATGCTGATATAATTCTGAAAAAGCAGGACATTTTAAAATTTGAAGTCCATTAATAACAAATATGGCAAGAGAAGATATGATTTTGTATTTTGAAGATCCTGAAGGACATGGTGATCCGAAATAATTATAAATGTAAACAATTCTTTGTTATACACTTTAATTAAGGATCCATAATGCTAAAATTTTATTTACTAATAAGGAAGCATTTAAAACTTGTTTACTTATACACCATTACTGTGTTTTGTTTTGGGTTGTTAGAGAAAATGTTAGAAACAGAATGATAATCTAGAAAAAGGAATACACCATTCGCCACATTCTAAAGTAATACAGTCAATCTACATTAAATTATATAATTGATTAAATAATGTATATCAGAATTTATCTTCTGAATCAGGAAAAAAGGTACAAAATAAAATACAAGACTAAAGCTTTATTTATTTGCAAATAAATCCTAGTTACAACCAACTGATAATTTTTGATTTTTCTTTAGCCAAATAACTAAAAACTATAAACGAAAACCAAAACCGGAGCAATTCATTCATGTCAAAGTTCTTGCTTGCAGACTTCAATTGTGATTAAAACTGGCAATTCATATAGCATTTATTTTAACAGAAATGCCTTGCCATCACTGGGATACTATCTTTGTCTAAGACAGCTCTTTTCATACTGTCATGTATCTCATTCCAAAGATTGGCAAAGACCGGCAGACTCCTGCACAGCTGCATCCTACTTGCTCAGACAGTTACACCTCTCATCCAGTCTTGACTGCCCCTTGATTACATACATGCCCTTTTCTTGGCCTTCACCAGCAAACCTTCTTTTTACTCACAGCCAGGAGGAAACCTGTGGTGAAGATTATTGCCTTTGACCATATAATTCCTCCTGGAATCTTATTGGCTTTGTTGCTTTTACCTTTGTTAGCTTCATTTTTTTATCTCACTGTTGGTCTGATTTTGCCCATAGTACAGTTTCTCATTTACTTGAGATAGAGATTTCCAGTTCCCACCTGACCAGTCCATTATATCAGCTTTTGACAGTGACAAGCCAAGTCTGAAGCAGATGCTTTCCCTTGCTTTTCCTCTGTTGACCCTCAGGCTTTGTGAACATTCACTGACTGTCCTCCCTCAAACTCCCCTCTGCTCTGATGCCAAAGCTGACAATATTTAGGCTGCCAGTATTGTGCTTTTTATCTTGGTCTGGTGTCCTCCTGTTTAGCAATGCCTAATCATAGTGTCCTTTCTTTTACTGCAAGTCCATTGGAAAATTTTTGTGGTTCTCTGCATCTATGTAAGATAATAAACAGATAATAAGATAATAAATGTCTGTTACTGTATATACAGTAACACTGTAGTAATACAAATAACTAATAACTGCAATAGTGGCTTGATCCTGAACAGTGACAGGGATGGTCTGATGTCTGCAAATGGCTACAGATACAATTATGTTGTAATTGTACCTCTCTAACATGATTCTGCTTGAATATTGACCCTTGGTCTTCATGCCTGCTCTTTCTTTGCCAAAACAAGGAGGCATCTGACTCAGTTCAGACCTATCTATTTGTTCAAACCAATCCCCCAGGTACCTCTGTACCAGCTGCAACACACTTTTACTGCTGTTGTTTTCCTTAATTTAGACATCTGTTCATCAAGAAATGACCTTTTAACAAAAGGTCTCCAAAACAAATCAGATAGGAATATCTTTTATCCACTGCTGCCTTGATGGAAATATCTGCTGTAAAAGCAACTTGCCTATAAATTACTTCTTTAACAGGAAAGCAAATATTAGTATCTCATTAAGCATTTGGATCAGTAATACGTTTATGTTTAGAATAAATTTCCCAAAGGCCAGATTTTCAAAAAAGCTCACTTTCAAACCAGATTTTCTTGTTTCCAGAAATTGTGATTAGGGCCAGACTCTTAACAAAGCTCTGTTCTCATGTAAATACCTAAATGATGGTCAGGGTTACAAAGTACTCAGTATACAACAGTTCTTGTGGGGACTCATCAAGTCTGAAAGACTTTCAGAGAGATGCCAGTGTGCCACGTGCACTAGAAAATCAGATTACTTATTTTGCAAACTAAGAGTGGGACTTTTTGCAAATTCTGGACCAAATGGACCTATGAAAATCCTGGGCATACTTTCAGAAGCTATGTTGTAAAACACAAGAATTTCTTCTTTACTTCTGTGAACTTCTAAGGAACAGAAAGCCAGAGCTTTTCTACCCAAGGATTTTGTCATACAGCACTAGTATTTTCATTTGTACAGCTCGAGCAGTGTCATGGAGCTACCTCACAGAAAACCAGCAGTGCTGCAGCACAAGTGTATGATCTCCATCAACTGCAAAGCACCCTCCTCCCAGAAGATGAACACAACACATTGGAGAAACACTATGTAAAATGAAAGTTGGAAGTAATGTATGTTTGTTGTCTTTTGCAGGATGACTCCCTGCACAATGAAAGTCTCTAAGAGTTTTTCAGATCATGAGTTTCCTTTCCAGACTATGCAGAGAGCTTTGTTTTGATTAATCAAAATCCAGGAAGCTGTCAGTCATGGAACATGGGCCACAGGACAAGACAAGGTGTCTTTTGTCACTTTTTTTGACTCATTGATTGTGCTGATGCAGGTGGTCAACTCAGACAAATCCTTTCATAAACTTCAGATTTAACGAGCTCCATTTTTTGTTCCTGCTATTGCTAGTAAAATTCTGTTCAAGAAAAGACCCATTCTAATTGTTAGAAAGCTTCCTTTAATTTCCACTCTAACTGTATTTCAAGCCGCTGTTTATTCCTTTCTATTTGTGCCAGCATTGTCCTTTAGCCATGTTCTCTCCTGGCTGTTTACCAACTTGCAACTTTCATCAAATGCACTCAGGCTCTCTCGGGCTCTGTTTTGCTAGACTGAACCAGGACAGCTGTCTCACAATGCTATTTGCAGCTCTCTCTGCAGTTTTGAATTCATCCTTCTTGAAGATGGATAAGCAGATCTGCACGTCTGCAGACTTCTAGATCTTACTGACTCTGTAATTTCAACAGCACCATGTGCAAGAGGCCTTAGAGTCAGTGTAGAAAACAGGAGGGGGGAGAAAGGGACATGTGTAACATCTCACCTAAAGCAACCATATTCAGGTATTTTGCACTAGTTTCAAGATTAAAAAGGTAAAAAAACCCACCTGACTACCATTTGACATTTTTAACTGCCCAACCTTTGTGTAAGAAGTAAGCTGCTAAAAAAAAAGGAGAATGCCTAAGACATATTCACTGTCAGCTGATCTGAGAATCTTGGAAGGTGGAAGGCATGTAGGCTTCTACATTCTCTTCTACTTTCTGTAAAGATACGCTCAAATAATTGAATAGTTGGTTCATTAAAATAATGTACACAATCCTAATTCTGGAGCCACATTAGGATATCTTTCCTATAAAAGAAAAAAACCAAAACAAACAAACCAGCTTTACAAATTAGGAGCTTTCTTCAGGCACTCAGTTTCTGTGGGTGAAAGCCCGTGCCTCTCACGTCACCCTACCAGCATGAGCCAGCCCTGCTGACTTAGCGGACAGGCTCTGGCCAAATGCAGCTTTATCTAGAGTAGCTTTCCTTTTAAGAAGACTTGGATTCAGCCTCATTTACATAGTTCAGGTGATGAATTGAAGATATACTATTCTTAGAAGAACTGGTTTTAGCCAGCAAATAACTCAGCTGGAGTGAGAGATTCTTAGGGAGTCAGGCAAAAAAGCCCACAACCTTTTATGTATGCTGCTCATATCAATGATCTACAGAGCTCAGGAGTGGAGGAAGCCAGCTAGGCACACAAGAGGGATGAAAGTCTGCCTGATTTCTCACAGTGACTGGTTTGCAGGTTTAATTTTCTGAGACAAAGCAGGCTCTTGTCTGAGACCCGGGAAGATGAGGGTTAGTACCTCATATTCAAACAGGCTTTGTTCTGCTTTGGGGAAATAAAGAAAAGATCTCTGAGAAAAGGAACCTAAAAAATTTGACTTTGAAGAACATTCTCTGGAAAACAAACTAAAGCATTAGAGAGCAATAATGCATGGTCATAAGACCAGAGTTTGTGCCTCCAATCTTCTTTTCTTTGGTTACCCATAAGAGAAAGAAAGGATTAAATTTAATGGGAGATTTAAGGAGAGCAGACAAAATATAGAGGAAAGAACCCAACATACTAAGACCTGGAACCTTTGCCAACTCTCATATGAGAGCTAGCCTCTTGGGGAAAAAAAACATATGCACATGTAGTCCAATAATTCATTTGGAAACAGAACTAAAAACTGTTTCCTTCACTCAGGTTTACTTCAGACATGAGGAAACCTGAGAGGATCAATCTCCTATAAATGGCCCAGGAACATTCCAGAAGCTTACACCCCATATCATCCAAAGCACCTGTAACAGAGCTCTGGCTTTCTGCAATGCCATTATTTATCAAAACAGCACCTAACACACATGACTGATGGTATGCAAAACAGAACTTCATACTATTTTTTTCCAGGCAGTATCTTGCTGATGGTTACTGAACCTTTCACTTCTTCAAGCCCAAGCTAACTATGAAATGTGGAACCATCTGCCAGAATGACTAAAAGATTTAGCTTGCTTTGACAAAAATGAGTAAGAACAAAGTTTACAAACTGAACTCAGATACAAATAAGGGGTTCTCTCATAAATCTGTGTTCCAGAGACATCTTGGGAGGGTTGAAAGGAGAAAAGCATCTCTGACACAGTACCTGGAGGCTTTACAATGTGCAGCATGCATACTGCATCACCATTCTGTGTCCTGATACCTAGGGAGGCAAACAGTGACAATTTTGACACCTATTCTACTGATGCGGCTTTTGGTCTTGTCCAACACTGCTATAGGGGGCAGGAGGCAGAGAGACTCCTTGGATCCCCTTTGCGATGCTCAAACGCCACCTGGAACCTGGAGCTCTGGGCACTGCTGGGGATACTGCAGACCAGTGCCATGGCTCAGGACCCCAGGCACAGCAGTAGAATTCAGTCTGCTGCCCAGACAGCCAGGATGTTCTTTGATATTGCTGCCTGTCTACTTGCTGCTCTGTATCCCTTGCAAGGCTCACAGATAAAATAGCTATAATTTATCTCTTTTTCTGCAAAAGATGCTAGTGATTTTCTTCAGTCAAAACAAAAGAATTCAGAAGTCAACCCAGTACAAACACAACATGAATAAATGATCTCAGAAAAAGATTTATCTGATTTCTCAACAGCAAGGTTTTATCCATCAATTATCAGCTTTATGTAAAACTGCCACTCGTTTCTTATCATCCTGCCGTAAAGGAGAAATTTTCTTTTAAACACCCTGCTTGTATGACTGTCATCATTACTACAAATAGTAACAGTTATACTATTAAATTGCCAGAGAATTTTTCACCAAATACAAAAGGCACCTGTGAGCTGACAGGCAGCAGATGGGAACACAGCTTATGGAACTGCCTGGCAGCAAGAGGAACAGCTTTCAGGGGTTGTCTTCTTCACTTTCTTCTGCTTTACTCGTTTTTATATGCATGGCTGAGCCTATTGCTTGCCCTGTTGATACTGTATTTCCACAGCTCATGCTGCAAAAAACTTTTCTCCTTTAACTTCTTTTAACTCTTAAAATATTGCACATTCTACAACCTGTTGCTGCCAGCTCTCACCATATTATCACAACGTGCCTGTATCACCTGTTCTTTTTAAGCTTCTGGCTCCAACAGTCATATTTATATGAGAAGGCCATTTTTAAGACCCAGTTGAACAAGAGGGCAAATTAAGACCACCATCATTCCATAAGAGCATTTTCAAATAACCTCATAGCTTTCATGCGGCTGAGATGCATTTTTTGGAAAACTTTGATTCAGTGGGAGTTGGAACTGCAGCACACCGTGCTACTAAGCAGCAGGAATGAATCCTGTCTTTGGGTCTTACAAACATGGAAAGCGTATATTCCTTCAAGATTTACACCTAAGATTTCATGACTTTAGAAGCCTCACACTAGCCTCACTAAAGATGAACTCCTTGCAGCCATTACTCCTGATTGTCAGCTAGTATTCAGTTCACCTATCTCAGTTCTCATGATAGAGGGTTGTGATCTGAAGCACCAGCACGTTTTATGGTCTCAGCAAAAGACAGTGAGCTAAGTATTCCTGCTTCAGCTCTGATTTTGATGCTCTGTGAGCATTAGCAAACCTCCACTCTGCAGCTGTTGATTCCTCGCTCTTCCAGTGGGTGCAAAACTACTGCATCCGCCATAAAAAATCACCCAGGATTAATCTGTCAGGTGAGATGCATCTGTGGGATGCTGTGGGCCTTACTCTTCCACTGAGTTCAGCAGGCTGGCTCACCGTCTTGCTTAGTGTGCCATAAATAAAGAAAAACTGAAGTGTATTCACAATGACTATGGGGTGGCTTGTAGTGGGTTTACACAGCGTAACACTGTTTCTGATGCATGGAATTGATCTTTAACACCTTTTGTGGGGAGAATATTCTCTGCAATAAATTTATCTCATTCTGTTTCAGGGGACTCAAGATGTTTACTCACAGAAGAACTTCATGTTTAGGTGCAAGAGGAAAGTATACTTAAGGGGTTTGCATCTTCTGGATGCTCATATTGAGATTCTATGAAGCCTAGAACATCAGTTTTGCTCTTTTTTTGTTTTCCTTCTCTTTCCTCCATATATTCGTAATTTTCTGACAGGGACTGGAGTGATAGCTACATTTTCTTTTGTACTGAGTCTACTCCTGTAAAGCAATAATTTTTAATTTCTCCCTATAAGGTCAAAACAATATATAGGGAGTGCAGAGTCTAATAAGATGCTTGAAATAGATATTGAACCTTCCTGCTTCACTGGAGTTCTACATTCTGCAAAGTCAGCTAGAGGGGATTTCAAAATGGTTAGAAATGTGTATTTCTAAAATAAACTGTACCTTAGGAAAACTTCCAAGCCCTGACAGTTCCAAAACGCTGTGTTTAGTGATGCACAAAATAATAAGTGGTCTGATCTAACCCCAGAGTTAAACTGAACCATTTTAAAGGAGTTTTCCATGGCTTTTATAACTCTTTTCCCCTGACCTAATACACATCTGATTCTAGTTGGCACCAAAAGATAGACACATTTAAATGTCATGACAAAGGCTAATCTTGTATTTCTGCCTTGTTGGGAGACAGAAGTACTAGAAATCTCATAAGATTCTCCTTGGACATCTATTCATTTTTTACATAGTCAAGTGATTTACGTAGCTCAGAGAAGAATTCAAAGTTTTGTGTTAGCTGAACTGACCCTCTCAACCTCCAGAGGCTCATTCATCACTAGGTAGAGTTTAATAGAAGACATTGGAAAGGCTGTTCAATCCTGCCTCCATGGCTTCAGCCAGCCATGAAGGTCTTGATCTTTTGTATCTTTGCTCTTTCTGCTAGGAAAATCCAATAAATGAAATAGTATTTTGGAAGACTTTTAGGCAGGGAAAAGAAGTAGTGCATTATTCAAGGTGGTAGAGAAAGAAAATAAAATTGGTCCAAATCCTGTGATTCCACACTAATCTTTATATTTCCTTCATGAGCCAAACTCAGGTAGATCTGAGTGAAGGTAACAAAATTAGGATGGACGTGGGACTGCTAAATATTTAGCAGTATTTACTACAATTCATCTATAGAAAAGCCTTTAGTTATAAAGTGCATTTTCTATAAATGGCCTAGTTTCTGTTTGCAACACAGCTGCTTGAATATTTCTGAAGAGCTGGACTGCAAGTGTTTAAGATTCCATGAAAACCAATTGGAATGAGTTGCTGAAGTTACTTTCAAAATGACAGATGGTTTTCAAGCAACTTAAACACTTTTGAACATTCAATCCACGAGCCACTTCTACAATGATACTGCAGGTGATGCATATGCACTTCATATGATCTTTCATAAGAGGAAGACCTGACACTAAAACTTGCCCGTAGCTACAAGGAAAGGCTCACAGTGAATTTAGAAATTGAACCTCCCTGCATGCATTGCCGTGCTCAGACCATGCTTCTCTTTATGACCTTACCATATGCACAGGAAAAGGCAGGCCTACCATGGTGGAATACTGGTGTTTCACAACTCTTGTCTTCTCAGCAGGTTCTGCTGGAATCCTTGTGGCAGAACAGAACTCACAGCATGTATAGGTGCTAGTGGAAGAACACGTTAATATTTAAAGTAGGCAAAAAACAATCTGTGAAGAGCATGCTCATTTACCTTTCTGATCTTCCTTTTTTCCTTCCGATGCTGATGCTTTCTCTGATAAAGTGCCATTATTTCCACTGGCTTTTACCACATTTTCTTCCTGTATGGTTTCTTCACCAATGGCTACAGTGTGTCCATTTGAAGTTTCAAAATTTACTGTTACATCACCATCTGAAATGAAAATTCAAAAGTTACTGCCTAGTTTAACTACTTGCTTAGCACCTACTTACAACATATAGCATCCCTCTACTTTCAAGCTTCTGTGGAAGAAAAGCAGAAAGACTTACTGAAATGTGAAACATCAGGCTGCAGATCTGCTCTGGAAAGTAATTCTGTAAAGAAACTCTATAGGCTTTCATGTTCTTTGGGTGGACACCTCTGCAGGAGTGGGCTTGGAAGTCCATGTTGGTTTCCTTCTCCATGTCTGTTCATGAACATCTAGTTCTCTTATCCCTGCATCTTGGTTTACACAGCAAAGAAATGTGTGCATGGACCACAACAAGGCTGTAACGTGTTCCAGCATGTCCCAGAAACGGACAAGGAGGCAGCAGAGTTGCAGGACTACTGCAGTGCACTCCCAGTACGTAAATCAGCCAAGAATTCTGACAGAAGTTCTCAGAATGTATGTGCCCATTTACTTAATAAAAATACATCACAAAGACATCATCCAGTCTTAGGAATCAAGGTGAAGTCTTCCTATATCACATATCATACCATTACTAAATTCTGCAAGTAAAATTCTTTCTCAGCTCTGATGATACTTTACTCACTTACCCAGACAAGCTCAGCTTGAGAGTTTTTTTGATCCTGAAAAAAAATTTCTGTCTCTTCTCTATTTGTCTCTGTATTCCTGAAAAGTGCTACACTTGCTGGCTTACAGCTTTCTCTGTTCCATGCACTTTGAAGTTGCTGCTGATTTTCTTTGGTAATTTCTTTCCGCAGGATTCTCCTGCTGTCAATCAAAAAAATAAGCAAATCTATATGGTGTCTCTTCTGATTTCTCTGATTCATTCTTCACTAACCAGCAATTCCACTTCTCTTCCTTGCTGTGTGTTATCAGACCTGGATGGTTGGCACTTCGCTGGTTTCAACACAATTACGCAACCTCTGTCCTACCACCTCGGGGGCTCCCACTAAGGTGATTGTTTCATTATTTTCCACACATTAACATCAACTTGACTTGAAAAAAATCCGTTCTGCCTTCCTAACCTTGTCTAATTTACTACAGCTGACACTTGCACTTACCTTAGTGCAACATTCAGTTTCTTCAGCTTCTCTCTTCCAGGGATCCTTAAATCCACTCTCTCTCTCCGCCTCCACATGTGACACTGCCACCTCTAATTCACGTCTTGCTTCTGCAAACACCTCCTGCCTCCAAGTGGTACTTGCCACTTTCCACTTCATTCTTCTTCACTCCATGTGAAACACTGCCAGTTCTTCACATTTCTTACCTCTCACATTTCAAGACTATGTGCAATTTCCTCTTTTAGCTTTCATCTCCACAGTCATTCCTTCTAACTACCTTCACACTCCTCAACTACCTCTCCATTTTTAGCACCTTCAAACCAACCCCATATTCTTTCAAAATGTCCTTAAAAATTACAATTTTCATCAAACATGAAGCAAAATACGATGAAGATAACACAGACCAGACTGATATGGGAGGAAGAAGAGAAAACTGTTCATGTTTATATCCTTTTCTGACTTTCCTCAATCCCTGTAAGGTATCCAAAGTCCCATCCCCTTTTAAGGATGGAAGAGAGGATCAAGGACACTGATTACCAAAGTATTCATACTTTTATCACAAATGACAGTATTTATGTTCAGACTGTAACCAACCTGAGAACACATTTCATTAACAACTGTCCCAACTGTAAATGCAATTTACAGCCTTCAAAGGACAATGTCATGCGGCAAAAGTAAAGCACATGGCAAAACCCACAACAAACTCACAGATGGACAAACTGAGGTATGGAGAGTTTATGTGTCTTGTTTTAAGACAATGACAGTGGCAGAGACAAGAAGCCAGCTATGCTGAAAGTCACAGTCTGATAATTAGCCAAACTC
Source organism: Aleadryas rufinucha (assembly GCA_013397815.1). Classification (NCBI taxonomy): domain Eukaryota; kingdom Metazoa; phylum Chordata; class Aves; order Passeriformes; genus Aleadryas; species Aleadryas rufinucha. The sequence continues at coordinate 63,125 of VZTH01000271.1, forward strand.
TGTATGGACAAGTGACGTCACACATCAACAAACAAGCCCTTTACATCTAAGTATCTATGTGTATGATACAAACCATACACACCGATACTTTCCTGATTCTTCAGATCACACAGAAAAACACAATTTCTAGGAGAAAATTACTTTTGGAAAACATGGAGTTGACAGACTCCTTGATAAAATGACAAATGGTTTGATTTTAAGCTACAGAAAATTATTTTATTCACTTGACTTTTATTTGATCTAGATTTATAGAAGATAAAGAATATTAGAGAGAATACCACGAGAAACATAATTGGATGTCGCATAGAGATAGTAACCTTGGCTTACTCATGCTTTTCAAAATGCAAATTCTGGCTAATGCCAGTTACTAAACCTTAGAGCATTTTGAAACAAGTGATTTCTTCCCCACAGTTTTATGCTGGTGCCATTTGTGATTGTGGCCTGTGTGACAGTGGTGGGATCCATACGATCCCAGCACTGGTACTTTTTGATACCTGAAATTGATTATATTGATTTTTCTGGGTTCCAAAGCCCCTATTTTTTCAGCCAAAATTTCTCATTTCATACTCCAGTGGCTTTAGACAGCAGACCTTGACTCAAAAATAGATTTATCACTAATTAAAAAAAAAATTCTGGCAAACAATAAGTAGGAACCACAGAAGTCACATTATTTATAGGGAGTATTAAAATACCTCAGGATATGACCAGAAGTCAGCTTGGGCACCTATGGCAGAAGCAGTTACAGAGCACAAATCTCTTGACTCAACTTCAGTTGTCAGCTGGCCCAAACTACCTCTCACACTTCTCAGTTTGTCTCCTCATACCTATTTATACTACATGGAAACAATGCAGCCGTGGCTTTATCATACATGTTTAGTGCTTAGTAGCTGAATTCTAGTTAATGTGTTATCACCTTGCTCAGGCATTTCCTTCAGCACTCCCCTTCTTATCAGCTCCTCTCTGCTTTGTCTTGTCGAAATCTTCCTTTCCAACACTAAAGAAAAAGCACAGTTAAGAATAGATTTATTCTCATACTGCTGATGCTTGTGAAAAAAATGTAGAGAACGATTTTTATTTTATAGAAAGAGAAATCTTGTTTCCTCTGATTCTGCAGGAGAAGTGGTCTGGGTTTTCATGGACAGTCTCTGAAAATATTGTCCTGCAATTTCAGGCACAGAAAGTGGGGACTGATATGATCCAGTATCTTCAGCTGAGCAAGTCTCCTTGAGGCTTCTTTTATGGTCAATGGAAAAAGGTATTTCCAGGGTGAAATTGAATTCATCCTAGCACAGGCATTTAATATGTAAAAGTACCTCATTCCCACTGACTAGACTGACCAGTGCAGCTGGAGATACCTCCACCTGCTTTGTAGAGGTTTTGAATAGGGAGAGACAAATCCTGCTCAGAGCAAGCAAGTCACAGAGTAGCCTTTGGGACATGCAAACTGTTTAAAGAAAAAAAAACCCAACAACAAAAACAACCTTTAACAGAAGCCAGAAAGTTGTGTTCTGAAAGGTATTAACATCCTCATTGATCAATGCTGGTTGGCTTTCATGGAAAAAAATGCAGCATCCTGGTTTTAGGTTAAAAAAAACCAGCATAAACAAAACCCCAAGACTGTGACACATAGCATTCTAATTATTTTGTTTATTTCCCATGGGAAAAATGCTGAATAGTTTTACAGGGAAAAGCATTTACAGATGTCAAAATAGAACAGCTCCACACTGCATCCCATCCCCAAACCAATACAGTGATCTGGGAGATTATTGTAATGATCCATGGGATCATGGTGCATAATGTCCACAAAACAGGAGCATCACTTGTAAAATCCCATCTCCCCTGTTAGGAAAAGCCTGCCTCCCATCCTGATTCTGTTTACATACAGACATCAAAATCCATGTAACATTTGTACCTCAAGTTGAGGGCATGTGGTAAAGCTTCAGCTGTGCTGGACTTCATCCTATTAATGCTTTGGGAAAGGGCTATTTGTCTCATCAACTAATTCAAACACTCTCTAGGGTCAGTCTAATTGCTGTATGCAGATTGATAATACCTCTTGCAGTGTTTAATCTCACTTGTGCCAGCCCAGTTGGAGTGACTCAGCCATACAGTGAAGTGACAGGCTCCTACGAAGGCATGGAGAGAGGCAGTTTGGCTCTTCTGAGAAAGCCACCTTTCATGCGTAGCAAAACACCTTTCCCAGCAGCAGGTAGTCTCTGTCAGGGAAGGGGATGGTTGAACAGAATGATAGAATTTGGGTTTCAGCTGGAAGGGACCTTAAAAAGTCTCATTCCAACCCCTCTGCCATGGGCAAGGACAGCTTCCTCTAGCCCAGGTTATTCAAAGACCCATCCAACCAGGTCTTGAATGCCTACAGGGATGGGGCACCCACAACAACTCTGGGCCACCTGTTCAGTGCCTCACCACCCTCAAAGTAAAGAATTTCTTCCTAACATCTAATCTAAACCTGCCCTCTTCCAGTTTAAAGCCACTACCCCTTGTTCTATCATTACATGCTCTTGTAAAAACTCCCTCAGATTCCACGCTTCCCAAATTTACAGTACCAGGTTTATTTTTCACACTGCAAAGTGCAGGGATTCAGCAACTGCTCAACATAGGATGCATTTCCCCATCAAAACAGCACCAACTCCTGGCAGAAGAGCTGCAGGCAGTAAACATTTTGACCAGTCCAGTTCAAGCTACTCATGCCTGTGAGGTCAAGAGCTCACAAATGCAAGCATTACTGGCTCAAGAACATGTAAGCTGGCATTAAGCCTGTGTCTATATTCTCAGGTACTTTGTGCGATCTGTCCATTAAAGGTCAAACCTCTGTGGCATTCAAATCACATCTGACAACATAAAGGAGCCCATGAGTGTGGCTGCAGACTCTCAATATCAGCCAGCCTCCTTGGGGAGAGTGTGGTAGCCTGAACTCTGATCAAGTTAGACTGCCCTGGGTCCCAAACCTAAATTACTCACAAGCTCTTCCCGTTTCTCCCCTATATTTTTTAAAGTATGTACCTTGCAACCGTGTGTCACACACTGGCACAGGGAGCGTGCCCTAGGCTTGCAAAGAGTTTTTCATGTAGGGGAACACTCAGTCCCACAAAGACCGTTTTAAAAGAGATGGGGGGTCATGAAGACAGAGGACTACGTGGGCAGGCATGGAGGGAGTGTCTTGCTCTTTCTAGAAAGCAGATGCATTCACAAGCAGGGTGAAATTTCCTTTGATGCAGCCCTGAAGGATGAACACCTTATGCATGCACTTTATACTTGTTTTGTTGATGGCAATATAAATACTATTTTTTTATTATTTCAGCATTACAAGTATTATTTAATTCCCACTCTTTTCTCTCTGCTTCCTTTTTACATCTGTTTGCCTGGGGACAGTGAAATGAGATGGTCTCTTACATACCTGTGGGACAATCCAATGCCACTTGTAAACAATAATGCCTTTTCCATAAAGCTTAAGAACATTGAGTCAGACCTCCCCCCACCAATGTCTCTCTCTAGTTTTCAGGATGATATATTTTTTCAGTTCTACAACACTGAATTAACAACTGTATTGAATTAATTATCATGGGAAATGCCAATTGTCATTAAAATACAAGAACTCTTTATACTTCTACTAAAAAACCTCAAAGCATTTTATAAATTACACAGGTTTCATAACATCCCTGAGACATAACTATCTCCTTTTCACAGATTAGAAAATTTGTGAACAGATAAGAAGCTTAAGTCCCAATCCTCCATATTCCAAAATGCTAGCTATGAGTGTTGTTTTTATTTAAACTGATTAAGCTCAATTAATTCAGCTTGAAAAGTTAATTTATTTTAAATATTATTTGGCCCATGGAAAGAACATTAGAAATCAAGCTAGTAGTCACTACTAGTATCATAATTTTAATTCCTACAAAGAAAAAGGCAGAATCTTAATTTAAATTAAAGTGGCAAAAATATGTCCCCTTGTATAAGAGGAATGAGTAGCCTGTCAACTTAGGAACTTACACTGGGTGATATTTAGTCAGTGTGGACTCATCATAATAATTTATGGTTTATTGCAGACTTTAGATTATGCAATATATTTCACATTTACACAGTCAAGTATTTTGTACCACCTAGTCACCCAGCGCCATCATTCAAACAGCTCCTGACTTCTGAATACTTGACTTCGTAACTCTATCATTTTAGGAGAGCTTACTGAAATATAACAGTAGTCAAAAGTAATTAGCTCAGCTGACTGGTTTGAGACTCTTAAAAAATGCTGTACAATTAGGCTGAGTGACCAGCTGATGCTATCAGTACAAATTTTTTCTGTAATATGTATATATGGTAATGTATATGTATCTATATATGTGAATATATATATCTCAACCTGTCATATATATGATATGTAGATATATATGTGTATATATAAAGGTGTGAATATATATAAAATTTCAACATGAGCACCAAAATACTGTTTATAACTTTAAGCAATAATAAAATGAAAAGAACAATTTCTCCATCTGTGTACATGTATGTATCGAGATTGATTACAAAGAGATCAGTCCTGACTGTGAAGGTAACTGGTTATGAGTCCTTGCCTACTGAAGAAGGCTGAGATGAGGCAGGCAGGCAGGCAGGCAGTCTCTAGTCTCATGATCCAGAAGAATCAGAAAATGCCAGGTCAAAATCCTTCCCCTGCTGCAGTCAAAAGCAGAGCTTGCCCTGACTTCAGGTGTAACCATCAGAAAGGATGTGAATTTATTGTATTGTATGCAGCCCTCATTTACTCGAGTAAATCTTACTCCCCTTCACAAACATTTGCTTTTTAGCCAAATACAAATAATAGTAACACTAATAATGGGAATAGTTTACTTCAAAATGCAGCTTCGCTCTCTCTCCTTCCTCATCCCCTCAAAAGAGACTGCTTAGTGATGCTCACTAAGCATCACTGAGCTGTAAACCTCAGGCAGTCTTAAAACCCAATCTCTGACTTGAAGAGTGCTGTGAGATTCTGGATATTCTCCAGTATTTAGTTTTGTTCTTCTAAGAGAAGCTTGAGAGAATTCAGATTATTAATTTTTCTCTGACCTAGTAAGAGCTAAAATTGCCCTCTGGTCCCTCTCTGTATATACTTTTGCAGTGAAGTTTTGAAGTGGCATCTACTTTGTGCCAAGACACAAACTGCTGCCTTTTCCTTCGCAGCAAAACATTGCAGAGGAGAGAAACCCTTGAGATGATGCCATTTTATGTTTGTTTTCACTTGATTTTGAAAGTCCTCTAGGCAAAAAGCATACAGCCAGTGCCCAAAGAATAGACTTTCTGAGATGGAGCATGGAAAATATGTTGCTAAAGGAAAAAATTCCAACCATCATTCCCACATGGGCACAGACACTAACATCTGACATCTAAACATCCATCCTTTTTTTGATGTTTGTGGTATTTGCTGTTTATGAACACCTTCCAGTTGCTCCTAAGACAAAAAGCACTCCATGGTACATGTCCTGGCAAGGCCATAGCAAGAACCTATTTCAAAAAGCCTACTGAAAACCCAGAGAAAGCAGTGAGAGTTCCTTCCAAGAGCCCACATTCTGTCTTAGAAGAAACCCTTTCTTCAGCTGCATGCGGATTTACCACGTTGTAGCCCTGCTAAGAGAACAGGCAATAAATGAGGATTGTCGTGCTCTCCCCATGGTCCCTGGCCAGGAAATGGGCTTCCTGCACGTAAGAGGCAAGCACACACACAGCCCCCACTTGGTAATGTAAATACATCTCTGATTGAGTAGTGTGAGGAAGAGGATATCCTGTAGGATTTTTATTTTGAATGGATGTCTTCCCATTTCCTTCTCAAGTTAGATAAGCAAATTTCTTCTGCTGTGTCAGTAAGTGAGCAACAAGGGGCAACTTGCCACGTAAATGTGTCTTCTCAGTCTCCATCGGTCCTGGGTCTATTTCCTCAAGAAATACAGGGAATACTATTTTTATTCATCCCTGAAATTACCATCTAAGGCAGGATGAATGCAATTCAAATTACTTCTCAAGTCAAATTCCAGCCTCACATGAAGCATATACTCAAACCTAAGTGATCCCAGGCACAGTTTAAAAGCAAATGAGTGTCTTGAGGGACCACAACATCATAAAAAAGACCAGCAAATTAAGTAGAACTGAGTATCTAAGGAGGCACTTTTGAAAATGTTGACCTTAATTTCTTTGTGCTTCATTTCCTCCTTTTGTAAAAGAAATATGAACACATGCTTTGCCTTGGTATTGTAAGAATTGATGTGTCATGCTTGTAAGACTGGATTCAGGCCCTCAAAAGAAAGATAGTACAACGTAAGAAATACTATATTTAATGTGAATTTACCAGACACTAATTTTTAAAAAAAATTTGAAAAATGACGCATGCATTATTATTTCATGGCATAACAATTTAACACATGCTAATAGGTTGTGAAAGTTTAGGGAATCTGTACACACAGCTTATGAATGGTCATTACTCTGAAGAACTCATTGCATATAAAATCACATACCTGTCCAGGAAAAGCTGCAGAACATTCAGGAGTCATTAACTAGAAATAACTTTGCTTTAGCAATATGATAAAAGTTCTGGGAAAGCTGAAGGAAACGGGAAGCAACGAAGGAGATATCAGACTGAGGGGATTTTTTGTGGATTGCAGTAGTCGAAGAAATTGTGGGGGTTTTGTTGCAGGGTACATGGGAAAATGAAAAAAAAAAAAGGGAAGAAAGACAGAAGGATTTGAAGATCTCAGAAATCTGTTCAGAACTTCAACTGACATCTGGAGTGAAGAAGACACCAGAAAAAATGACTTCTTTTTTTCCCTTAGTATAACCAAAGTTTGTTTTAGAAGTTTCACTGTCAAACCATAGAGCTCCTTGCTGTAACTGTGAGGGGCTGCTATGGGTTTAAATATCAAGCAGTGTACTTACAAAAGTTCAGGAGAGCCTACTGTAAACACTTTAGGAGACTAGTGTTGGTTTTATTGCCTACAGTCTTGAAAGACAGTAGACAGAGGGCTTGCACTGTGGCCATGAGCTCACACAAGCTCACTGAACTCTAATTAGATTCAAGTTTAGGAAATCACAACATCAAATGTTTGAATCCCAAACCAGAAGTTTGGCATTTTTGTAGAGAAAGTTTGGCTAGAGCAGTGACACAAAGACACACACATATATGCAAGGTGGCATTCAGTTTCCTAAACATGGATGTCTACAGCCACTTCAGATGCCCTAGGTTTTTGGAGATGTCTGAACAGGGATGACAAATATGATATCACACCTTCTGGGAGAGCAGCTAGGGCACCCCAGAGCATCTCAGGTGGCCCCAGACAACTATGTATGGCAAACTAAATCCCAGCCTTCAATATCCCTCTTTTTCAGACAGCATATAATTCAATCACAGCATTTTATTTCAGACCATCCTTCCAGCCTTGTCAAAGGGGAAGTGAAGGGGCAGAGCAGCCTCTATGAAGGCAGGGGTTGCAGAGCTGACCCTCATTCTTCTGCTGGGCATGGCTACATCTGCTTCTTCCCCAAACTTCTGTCCCCATGAAGGAAAGGTTTGTTTTATAATCCAAGTCACTGACTATCAGGAGGAGAGAGAGATATTCCAATACATTTGAGGATATGTATAGTAAACAAATCAGCTGCGTATTTTTGGTGATAGAGTCAAGACAGAAGCTGAACAAGGTTAGGGTTTTTCCTTGCCAAGGATCAAACTGTTTGTCTATACATCAAATACTGTGCTAAATAATCCCTGCCACCTAACAAGTTCAGAGCTTTTCAAATATTACCCTGCAAAACCATCACAGTGTCTCCTACTATTTGCCACCAAAGGGCCACAGACATACCTGCTGATGTTTCTCTGAATTTGTCACTGGTCTTCTTCTTCCGCCATTTCCAAGGTTTAAAGATTTTGCCAATGTTGGAGAGTTTGCCCTTCCTCTTGAAGGGGGGAGTTTGGGATCCTGGGGCTGGTCCATCTGAATTAGCAATTGAAGCCTTGTCCAAACCATCAACTGTATAAAGAAAAGATGTAAAAAGAACTGAAGGATGGAAAACAAAATAGTACCCCCAACAGCTAAACTCCTCCACTATCAGATTGCAACACGCTGTGTATGCATCCATGTAGATTTCTGCTGTTTCAGAAGGCAGCCCTGGGCTTCACTGTTTCTCAGCACCTCAACTGCAGCTGTCCAGAACTTGCTTCTCATGATGCTCCTCTGGCATATTTGCACAGTCCAGTGGTTTGCCATTGCTCCAGGAGAATTTCTTTCAGCCATATGTTTGGGTGACTTTTTCCCTATCCTTGGTAAAGTTGAATAACTAGCTATTATCACATAGAAAACAAAACCCTTGCAATGTGAAAAAATATTCACAATAAACTATTTATTTTGGGTAAAATTAATCCCTTCTTAAGCAAACTCTAAAGATAACTGTTCTGGCAGTGGAATGGGAACAGGTCTGTTTGATATCCCTGGTAATCAGTCCTTCACAGCACAGCCTGCCATGAGTCAGGCTTCTTATTAACAAAGCATATTCAACAATAAGCTTTTGAACTGGAGCCAAAATTTAAAGAAGGATTTCTTTTCTGCAAAAACATATCGAATGATATGAAAACCAATATTTAGCATCACTGGCCAAACTTTGAGTTTTGTGAACCTAATTAAGACTCATTCCACAACATGCTGTAGGATACAGTTAAAATAAATTACCCTGAGAAATCTACTATTATTCATTTCTATTTAAGAATTAAGGTTTCTTAAGGCCTTCCATTTGTAGTCCTGAAAACACTTCCAATGTGTTGAATTTTACTCATATAAGCAATGAAGTAACTGCAATTACTTAGAGACACAAAATTAATCATGGTCTTAACTGTTTGTGGCATATAGGCTCTGTAATTGCTTTCATTCATCTAAACATTCCAATTATAACCAATTTGGAACAGAGTTGATGCCACTCTGAACAGTAGTAATGATAATCATAGATCATTTAATCAGAAATGCTATTCAAAGAAAGAAATATCAATGCCCCCATTTTACAGACGAAAAATATGAGGCCCAGAATTGTTAAGTGCTTAATTTTATGTTTGCCAAATGGCTTCCTGAATCCTGGTCCTGTGTCCTAGCTGCTAAAAAAGTACATATTCAGCCACATAATATCATGGTGCAATCTTATTATTCTGTTTCTCAGACAAATGGCATTTAATGAATCCTATATTTGTCCTAGGCTTTAGATTGATCCAGGATGCTAAAAAAAAAAAAAAATCTTTTCTGTGAGAAAGCTGACGTAATGCAAACAGAGTCCAAGAAACTTTATTTCCAATGTTTTGAAATAAAGTATTGGGAAGAAAGATTCATTGTATAACTTTATTGAAGTCTATGAAGTTAAAACTAGAGATAAATTAGTATGAAAATGATAGCATTTAAATAAAAAAATCTCAGCAATTATGCCATAAAATTCAATATATTCTGTACTGCCTGAGAGATAGAAAACTTCTCCAGGATAAATTACTGTTATTCAGATGAAGCAGAGTTTAAAGCTTTTATTTGTTTGCTTTGGGTATTTTCTGGTCCATAACATGGAGATAAAATGGCATGCAAATGGACTCTAAATGTAAAAAGCAAAGATTTTGGAAAGGACTTGGCTATGCCTACCCCTTGCAGGAGTACAAAATCCCAACTTCCTCACCTGTGTGCCCTAGAGAACAAGGTGAACTTTAGAGAGATTTAAAATGAGGCTCCCTTAGAATGAAGCAGCTACCCCCCAAAACACCCTGAGAAGCCAGGTGCGAGCTGGGGCATAAGATCACAAAAGGCAGCGAGCAGCTCTGCAGAGAGGCATAGGGAAGCAGAAAGAGCCCTGCAGGGGTGTCTTGCCTGAAATTAGGGATTGCATTTTTGTCTGGGCTTGCAGGCACTGCCTATGGGGTGCAGTCCCCTACGGAATACAGAAGCCTCTGCTGGAAATTGTGGATCCAAGGGAGAATTACTTGGAGGGTACTTACAAAGACAAGAGAGCAAAATTTATGTTTGGAATTCCAGCTGACATAAGAAGGGATGCGAGCCACAGTTCACAGCCAGGAAAAGCCAGGTAAGAGGTAAGGAAAACACCACCAGGAGGTGGGTAGTGCAGCACTGGAACAGATCCTGGGAGGTTTTGAAGGCTCAGCCAGGCAAACCTCCAAAGCTCCATCTGGGGCTGACCTCACCTACTGCAAGGAACAGTCCTGCTCTGAGTAACCTCCTGAGTCCCTCCCAGCTGAGATTCCCATGGTGCTAAGGGATGCAGAAACACGCGGTTTCTCTGGGAAATCAGCGCTAGCAAATCCAAGTGAAGTGGTGAAGAAATGAGACCAGGATCTGTTGGCTGTAGAGTTCTGTCCTGGGACAGAAGCCAAGCATTATCTCACTGGCAGAAGCCGTCTCTCAGCTCAGTGGAGTGAGAGGCTACCCACCCTTGAGGCAGCAGGACAAAACACATGTTCTTGTCCCCAGTGGCTCAGAAAGGCTGGGCTACTGGTGTGAAGAGCCTGCATCCTGGTGATAGACAGCATGGTCTTATAAACAGTGCAACCCCAATCTTTTCAAACCCTCCTGAGTCATGGAGTCCAATCTATGGCAGGAGACCACTTCCACAAAAACCTCATCTGGAGTTTTTCCTCCTGTGCCTACCAGCAGAAATGGAGGAGGATTAGGGCTCCAATAGCTCTTCACAGAGAAATACTGATTTGCACCAGTCCCTGTTCTGCCCTCTGCTGAAAACTTGTAACTCCAAAATAATGATTTTCATCCTAGCTACAGAAATCTGTCTGCTTCAACTGAGCTAATACCTGAAATTCGTGGACAATAATTCTGTTTAGGAAGACTGAATCTTTTGAAAACAGATGTCAGCAGTAATTTCTTCTGACAATAAAAGACCAGGAGTTGATTTATCCAGTGAGTTCAACAAGTGTTCACAATTGGGAATTTACTTATCCATGGACCTTGTACCAATTCCCTCATATGAAACACGTATCTGAAAAGAAGGAATAAGCATAGCCAGATGTCACAGACTAACTTTAGAAATAATCTAAGATAAAGTAATATGTCTAGGTAAAAGAACTTATTTATATTCAAAAGCACATATATTATGTGTATACATACATATTCACAAGCTAGCACATTTTACCAATTAATAAACTACTTAGAAAAAAGCCCATAATTTCAGCGATGACATTTCAGAGCATTTATGGAAAGATCTTTACAGAAGTTTTTATTCCCCTTCTTTGAAACACTCTGCAGGAAACTGATGCTTTAGATGTACACTATTTGCTTTTTAGGTCATGTACTACTTAAGAATAAAGCACTTTTTCACCTCAGTGAACTTATCTACCTTCTATTAATCATTACAAACACTATACATATTCACTGAGGGGAAAAGAAACATCTTAGCTTTCTGAGGTTTAGAGGAGCTTGCTGACTTGTGTTACTCTTTTATTTGTATACACAGTGTCTTGAAGCCCTGCCTTCTTCCCACCATCTTCAAAAAGCCAGTGAGTCACTTCATTGCCTTCAATAAACATTATTAATAAGTTTGACAGTAGGATTTTGGCTATAGTACCTGCACAGTTTACATTATCATATTCCAGTCCTTTGCCCTAGGTGAATATTTTCCAGCTGCAGGATCAGCTGAGTACACAAGAAGGACAACAAGTGAGGACATGAATCCTGCACGCTGATGTCACACTATGAGATCCTGCTGCAAAAGGCCAACAACGCTAGCAGAGACACTGCAAAGCCAAATCGTGCCACATGGGCTGTCAATTAGAATGACATATAAAAAGGACCACCTCTCCTCAAGCTTGTGGGCAGCCAGAGAAGATTAGATCAGTCTCTGGATGACCCTGACTTTCCTATAAATGCTTAGAGATGGAAATGCCTGAACATATCTTACCCCAGGAAGACTGCTTGCAATAAGCAGTGCTGATCTCTACAGCTGCTGAGGAAACACTTTACTGCTGTGAATGATCTCCAGAGATGCTGTGTGGCTGAGGCAGGCGTGTGAAATCATCACAGCTTTCCCAGGGCATGGTACACTTCAACACTAAGACGTCAGCACTGGCACACTCCGACCCTTTCTTCAGATAAGAACTTACAACTAACTTTATAAAAGCAAAATGCAACAAAAGAACGATCCATCAGATCCTTTCAAGCAAGTCTAATATAAATTCCTGTGAAGTAAACAGCTGTGTTTCTGCTGGTTCCAGGCAGATCTTTTGATCTGGAATGCAGCAAGACCATTTTCTAAAAACTCTGACTTAAAGAAATTCACAATCAAAAAAAAAAAAAAGAGCACTATATTTATGACATTAAATGTTCTGTACTTTTACTTCTGTATTTTTACTTCTTTTTCTCTTGGCAGTGAAAATGAAAAGCCAGTAGAAGAACCTAACCTGCACTCTCCTCACCAGCACCCTTCTACACAACTGATCTAATACAATCCTGCAGGAGCACTGGTACATGTATTTAAAGGATTCTTTCTTACCTCAGGGCTGTTAAGTACAAGACGGTACCACCACAAGAGCATCAAGTTCTCTTCTTTCCCCACTGTGCTGCACCTTTCATGCTGCAATCCCTTCTCCCATCCACATCAGCCAAGGCTCACCCACCTGCACTGCAACTCTGCTCTGGATCCTTGTCATACAGCAAGGTTAAGAGTGGCAGGACGAAGGAAAAGTCCTCTTCCTATTCCTGGACAGCACAACCAAGAGGGAAAAAGGCACAAGTGCTCCACTGATATCAAGGCACTAAGGTAGCACTGGTGCTTAATACTTTCACTAGCAGTGGTTCTCTTGCAGTATTGCCATGGTATCACTACATCATTCTTAAAGCATGTGAGGAAAACCTTTTCATCCTGTCAGAGTACATGTGACTCAGGGTAGTGCCACATCTAACCACGAATGAATTGAGAAATGCAGCAGAAGACGCCTTGGCCCCAGTTCAGATTTACCTTAAATGTGGATTTGGATACAATTTGTGTGCTTATTAACTACCAGTTAGCTAGAACAGTTATTTTTTTTTTCTCTTCCTCTCACTGCACCCTGCTGCCTCACAGGGGTGTGCTGCAAAAGTCATCTTGGTTTATTGAGACATCAAAACCTCTTCTGACAACAATATGATTTTCTATACCACCTTGCCAGAGGGCACAGAGTTGGAAATCATGCGTTTTATGCCAGCAAAATGAACATGTTTGTGCAGGTGCCTATTATCCTCAATTAGCAGTAAGTCATCAACTTGCTATAGAGTATAAGCTGCTTATTCCTAGAGCTTACTGGCAAATTTCAAAGACACTGCATGGTAAAAGGTTTGACGTAGTCATTAAAAGTCAGAAGTCATTCTGACACTACTGATGTCATTTTCAATAAGTATCTCAAATTATTATTTTTCCTGACCAGAACCAGATGGAATTTTTTTTTCTCACATTTATGTTTTGTGTTTTTTGTTGCTGTTGTTGTTTTGGTTTTTGTTGTGGTTTGGGTTTTTTTTAATCTACTTGGAAGGGAAAAAATGCAGCTAATCCGTGGTGGATAAACTGGCAAATGGGAGAGATATAATCTACCTCCAGGCAGCACAACGAATTGGCATCTGCATGCTTTTGCCTTGCCATACATCTGGAGTTTAACTTCGGAGAAACTCTGTCATGAGCTAATTGACTTGATTGTGTTTTAATTAAATGAAAGGAAAAAGCTGAAGTTCAGATGTAGGCAGTAGAGTGGTAGTTTCCATGTGGAACTGCCAATATTGCCAAATGTTAATTGGACCTCCTGCTGGCAATGAGCTAAACAGGCTGGGTAGCGGCTACTTCACAGGGATGCTGGCTGCTGCCCCGAAACAGCCAGAGGGAATCCTCCTAGGACAACCACAGCAGGAACAGAGACGACTGTCTGAATACCTCCAGGCTTCTACAAGGATACACACAAATGCCTTTGAGGTTGTTGGAATCACACTTGGATCAGCACTGCCGAAGTCCAGAAAGGGCTTCAAGCATGAACCCTGCAACTCCCACTGCTCCACAAGGAAAATGTTGCCTTGCTGCAGAACTTCAAACACTGCAAGAGTGGAAAATCCAGCTCAAAAGGCCATATTCTGTTCTGCCTGTGATGAGCCCCTACCAAAGCTCTGCAAAAAGCACAGGCACTGCTACACAGGTACTTCAAAGGAAAAGGGGGAAGCCTGTGCTTCCCTGGAAGTCACAGCATGGATGCTCAGGGCTCCACGTTTCAGAAGAAGAGCCATGCGTCTCAGAGCCGCTCAGATGTCGCTCTTCTGCAGTGTGCAGAGAAGGAGTATGACCAGAGCTACAAACAATGATGTATTTATTTTAGTTCTCAATTTCCTACCTGTACACTTGGGATTAACTGGCTGAGGGCCTGGAAAAGCTTATGTAGTTATCTGTCTCTTAGGTAGGATGCCCCAGTCCTACAAGACACTGATCCTCAGCAAGCAAGGAGGGGACCTGACCTTGGCTTCCTACTAATTACGCAAGAAACAGGACATAAAACAGGGTTAACTTTAGGGCTTGAGATGTGCTTGCTGCATCACTGGGGTAAAGCACAAAAAAGTGTTGTTTTTTTTTTTCCTGGTCACAATAACCACCTCAAGTTAAGTGCTGTTGGTTGGCTTGTCAGGTTACAGGCTATCACATTAGTTACCACAAATTGTCTCTGGCTCGTGCATCCCAAATGCAGATAACACACTTGGAACATCGAGCTTCAGCATTACTTCACAGCAGTTTTCACTCCCACTGGGTTAATCCTACAGAAAAAAGGCAAAGTTATGATTGTAGTGCACTCTGTAGAGACTCTGGAAATACCACAGGCAACACAGCCAGTCAGGGCTACCCAGCCTCACTAAATTACACTTCCCATGCAGGAACCTCATGGTTCAGAGCTCGTCTGCTCCATCTACACTGTATCTGAGCTGGGTGTGTTCAACAGTGCATTGAGCACTGCAGTCAGACCTCTACAATCACACCACCTCTCTTCTCAACTGTTTCTTATGTCAAAACACATGAGGGATTCTCTTAAGGTCTGAAAAAAAATTAAGATCTGACCTATGCTTCCAATATGCTCACAAACATGTGTTTGTAAATTATTTATTTACATTTTGGCAACATGCAGTTCTTATTAGAATAGCTACACAACTTCTTCCTCCTCATCAATAAAATGTTTAAATTCCATACTTCCAGCCCCTGGAGAAGGAGTAAGCAAATGCTCAGCCATCCTGTTCTACAGGTTTGAAAGCAGTCTGGCCAAAAATCTTCTTGCTACCTCCTCTCTCACCCTGGACACGGCTCCAATGAGAAAGAAAGGGATCGTAGCTTTAATGCAGGCTGCTTATTCTTTTTTCCTCAACCTCAATACTTGAGAAAAAAGCAGCAAATGGAAAGTTTCCAGACAGTTACATTTTCCAGATATATGAAACATCATATCAAAGGTCAAAGCAACTCCTCCACAAATACAGGGGAAAAAAAATCCAGGCACAATAACAGAGATGTGGGAGGACAGAAAAAACAACAACTGAAAGCAGTTTACATAAAAGAGCAACCAATCTACTTTGAACAACTGAGCTGTTAATTGAAAATTAATGCTCCTTGTGTCTGAATATTAGGGGATAAATCTCCTTGGAGTATGACAGTATATATTTCTATTTATAGTTTAAATATTTTTTTGGATAATTTTGTAATTTCACCTAAAAGTAAGCTGCATATACTCATCTTATTAAATTCTGTATCGATATTTTTAAAACGTCACATCTGAAAACCAGAACTGCAAAACTGGAAATACTTCCTTACTGACTTTTCTTGGCATAGCCTTAATCCAGGGGAGAAAAACAACCGTAATAAGTTTACAACAAATCTTTTTAGCTTCAGGCAAATGGTAAATCTCCCCAGCACATATTGGCTAGAAGTGTGAAAATAAACTGAAGCACGTGGCCCCTCTCCAGTGTGGTGATAAAGAGGAATTAAAAGAAACCACCTTTGCACTAGTTAATAGGTGTGTTATACTGATGCTGAGATAAAACTGGGTGAGGAGTGTCACACGGAAGCCTTTGGCCCTGGTTTTCACTTCCCCAGCTAGCTGCAGTTACTCTCCATCTGCTCCAAACAGGCCAGGAGCCCCTGGACCTCTGGTTTGAGCAGCAGCAGCACCTGCTGTGGCACGGGAAGGTGGGGGAGGATCCCCAGTGCCGGCTCACTGACAGGAAAGATGAGGCAACAGGTATGCCATGTCACTGCCCTACTGGAACATCCCATCCCTGGCATTACCAGAAACCTGACAAGATGAGAAACACAGTCCACAGGAATCTGGGAAAAAGAAACGTGAAGGATGCAAGGCAAAGGCAAAGATCGTTATCTGGAGCAAATTCTGCCAAGCATCCCCTCTACCACCAGGCTGCTCACTCCTGGGCAGGTCTAGGTGGTTATCTGTGACCCTCTTAGGAGCCTGTTTGCTTTCAGAGAGTGAAGCAGCACACCTTCACGTGGCTTCAGCTACTCGCTGTCCAGGTGGCTCTAGCTACTCAAGGCAAAAACGTAGCAGAACAGCCAAAGCATGGCCAAAGTTACTCTGGCTGCTTATAGCTCCTCTCCTCTCCATCCCTAAGCAGGCTTGAGGCTGTTACAGATCTCAGCTGTCTGGCTCCTCTGGAGGTGTACATCATCCTAAAGGAGGGCTTTACTCCGCTAACAACTCACCTGCTCTGCATCACTGGCTAAAGGACTCAGCTGCTGATCCCTCTCTGATGCCTCCCATATACGTGGAAAGACAGAGGCATTTCCCTGCATATTTCTGGCTCTCTCCCCAGAAGCCATCACCACTGAAAGTGTAGTGACATCTTGACAGAGATGCTGCTCACACAAGTGGCCTTCCAGTCATCTCAGCCTGTGTTTTTGCACCACCACAAGAGAAACCTTAGCTGAACCACCAGCCATGCTGGTGACCATTTTTAAGGCTGAATGCTGTCACTGCACTGAGACAAAAGAAAAATAGCCTTTTGTCTGGGCTTCTAAAACTGAGTCAGCTCCTACTACTGAGCTGGGGAGTATACCACTGAGCTGGGGCAGGAACAGAACAGGGGTGAAGGGGAGAGAAGTCTGTGAAGAGAGGGAAGACTTCTGCCAGGAAGTGATCACCTGAGCTCGCTGCCAGCAGGTGCGAGAGATGCTCTGATGCCTTCAACACATCCAGTGCTGAAGCAATGACCACCTGAAGTGCTAACATCATCAGCTGTTTTCCTTTTCAGCATGAAAAAGGTGGGGAACCCACTCCAACTCATTCCAGACCATCCAGTACCCTTGCCAAACACAACTTTGTATGAATACTACATGTGTTTTTCCCTTTATTTTAGTAACTTTAACCAAATCTTTCACAATTAACATGTTTATACATCTGAAAGCAGGTTTGGTTTTGTGGGCTCCCACCCCAAAGCTTCCCCACCCCTAAGTACTATGACAATGAGTTCCTGATCTACAAAGAACATTTATGTACCCAAAACCTTAGGAGCAATTTGATCAGTCATGTAACTAAATGCCTGGGACAGGACAGCCCAGAGCTCACTGTGCTGCCTTTCAAGAGCAACATTTTCTTCTATACTGGCACCACTTCAACACCCTTTTTCTAGTACAGGAAACAGCATATTGCACTTGTCCAAATGTGTGCAAGTCAATCTCAAAGCAAATAGTCTCTTTCTATGACCTTGCTGGCCTCAGAATCCTGCCAGGGAGGTCAAGAACACTTTTAAAACCCAACCAGCAAATTTCTGATTGTTGCTGTCATTGCAAATATTTGTACAGGCTTTTAGCTCTGCTGTCTTTGTAGAGAGAACTGTGTTTATTTTTAAGTTTAGTTTTTAGCTGCCTTTAAAATGCTCATCTTTGTTGCTAGATACCAGCTTGAATAAACAATAATAGTAAGACACCAAAATACTCAGAACAACCTATTAATGATTAAACACAGTCTTCTTAGTCAAAATATGAATTTCCCAACTATACAACCACAGCCTGTAAAAATCATTCATATCATTCTGTATGTATAATATCATAATTCTGAATACAATCTAAGTCATCTTCTTTGCTATGAGGAAATGTGAGTTGCCAAGTTGCAGCTGACTTTTATTCTGCATCATGTTTCATTACCCTTTTCATCCCCAGCCACACAGCAAACAGCTGTTTTATTCCCTGTATCTTGTTCCTTACTAGGGCCAAGGTGGGGGAAATCAGGCATAAGCTGACATATTTGCCACACCAGCTGCCCTTCTTTTGCCAATTTAAACTTGGACACTCAGGGGCTTGTTCACGTCAAAGGACAGGTCTGTGCAAACTGTGATGAGATTCAGTTTTGCTTTAAAAATCAGTATGGTCCCTTTCCTATGCAGTCAAGAAATAGTAATTCCATCAAGCAAGGTGATGGCACTGTAATCATTACAGTAAAACCCAGTGGAATTGCAGTACCATCTTCATGAAGGTTTGAGGCTGTATCCATACACATTTTTTTACTTCAGTTTTTCCATGGAATCAGTGTTAACGGAAGTGAGGCACTGGTAATAAAAAAGCTTTAGTTGGAACAAATGACAAATGAGAAAGGTGCTGCCTTTCAGCTCACTGCACTGGGATGCTGGGCTGGAGCCTGCCCTGTTCACAGAGTGCCCCGGGGCGCAGGTGTTTGTCACTTTTGGAGGTAGGGTTGGAAAACAGGATCCCACCTCCCTGTGGGAGAGCCAGCAGCACTCTCCTTTTAGGTCCAGGCACCAGTCCAGGACTAACCAGAGCATCAAGTACTCCTGGGAGGGAAAAGGGCTAAAGAAAGAGGCTTGTTGAAGCTTCATTTGAGGAGACGTCATCTTGTTGTCAGAGAAGGCACTGAGAATATGCTTTGCTGTCCCAGTGGATTCTTCCCTTAGGAGAAAACAACTACTCTGTAAGAGCATCATCAACATGGCAGATATATAATTGATACCTTCATTTCCCCACTTGCTTGTTCCTGATGTATTTGAAGCCTCCACTTTTCCTCTGCCCTGTTAATAATGAATGACTGCATTATCGCGGTGCTTAAAGAGGGCTGGCCATAGATCAGAACCTCTTTGTTAAAAGAGTGGTACAGACAAATGCCAGAAAGACCATTCTTGTTCAAGTATAAAATTAACGACAGTAGCTTTAACAATAGAATTCTGATTTTCATTGACACCTGCTCAGCTGTTGCATTTAAAAATTTTTTTAGCTATATGACTTTGTTTGCAGCATGTCCCTTTCTAACTTCCTCTCTCATTCAGACATTGGCATTTTAAGCAATCATAAAATATATCTCTGTTGTCTGTAGGCTAAAACAAAATGCCAACTTGAACTTTTATGTTCCAGTTTAAACTGAACTGCTTTAGTTGGAGTTGGATGAACATCCCCTGAGCTGGAAAGCAAGGACCAACAGAAAAAATACCAGACCCCATCTCCTCCCCACCAGTGCACTGCAGCACTATAATGCCACACAGCATAACAATATTCATTCAGTACTTAGCTTCAGCACACATATTGGGCTTTCAAAGGACACCAGAGGAAAAGCCTGTTTGTCTGTTAGGGGAACCTGAGCCCACTCAGTTACTCCAGCATGCATCACTATATTGCTGTCCAGGAAAACCATTCCTTTTTCTAAGTGGAGTTAGGAGTTAGCAGCCATCGTAGCCCAATGAGACATTTTACACCTTCCAGTTACCATTAAGATGCATTCAGGCTGATTGTGAATCAGAAAATATATTGATTTATTTACTTTGTACAAAACCCAATACAGACAACAAGAATAATTTAGCCTATTTTAGCCAGATTAATGCCCACAGAGGTCACTCCCACTGTATGGAATGACACACTTCACTGTATTTTGTATTTTCTTTAAGACTGTCTTTAAACCCTTAAAAAATTTAGTTCTCATTAAAAATATATTTTTATTATTCCTTATTTATTTAGACATAAACCAGGCTACATGACCCTTGAGTAATTACAAGCCAGAACACAAAACACTGACATGAAATACTTAAAAAACCGAATGAAACTGAAGCCGTTCTCGCAATTATCAGGTTTCTTTAGTTTTATGATTACAAGTGCCATGACCTTGTTGATGCAGATGAATTGAACACAAAAGCTTTACTATTTAGCCATGTGCTTAAAGAGTGACATAATAAGAACTTGATTAAAATAAAAGAGGTGGTGCAAAAAAACCCCAAATATGACTGGCAAGCCCAGAACCTACTGCTAGCAACTCCAAGCAGCACTGGAAATTCCAAATCCTTGCAAGTAAAGTATGTACGGCATCAGTCTTCACCAAATTCATCTTTGGCATTATTTAAGCTCTATAAAGCTTTCTTTTTTAAACTACTACCAAATGTTTTCCTAGAGAGGGAACATTATGTGACAGAGAGCTCGCCTGTTTCCATCGGTCCCTGGGAAAGCAAGCCATTTCTTAGGAAAGCCTACAGGAATGCTTCAGAAATTCCTGCTTGCATTTTCTGCCTGACCCAACTGTTTCTCATCCTGGGCTTTCTGCAACTCACCCAGCAGCTGATGCACCCAACAAAGGAGAGAAATGGCTATTTATCTGCTCAGTTAATAATGAATCAACACATGCACAAAGCGTCCCACAAAGGAACGAGCAATCACTCTGTCCACTGGTGGTACTTCACAGGGTCGCTCTCCGAGGGTTTGCCCAGAGGTGAGCAGTCCACTCTGGCAGGCAGGACTTGCTTGGGTCTCTGCTCTTCCCACCCAGCAGCCCTCCAAAATAGCATTGCTGCAGGGATCCAAGGAGGGAAAGAAAAGCAGAGATCCCACAGGTGATGGATGATCTTTTCACCACGCCAGTGGGCGCAGAGGGAGCACTGGAGCCCTGGAATGGCAAGCAGGAGTCAAATCCAATCCCTGAGCCCCTCTGCAAGGCACAATATCTTCACAGCCACTCCCCAGTGCTACTTTGACTGTGTGGTTTGAAAGCTGTTGAGCTCCAATCTCAACTGAAGGAGCAGAGGGCCTTCCTGCAATCCCTGGCAATTTACCTCCCTCAGAAAATACCTCCTGAAGAATTCAAAGCCGTACTGAAAAAAACTGCCCTGTAACTCCACCTCCAGCAAAAAATGCTTTGTATAAGAACAGGTTTTGAAATAGAAAGGTTAATAACTATTCTTTAAAAGAGCACCTTCAAGCAGCTTACAAGTAAATGATGGCAACTTTGTTGAGCTTAGCAAGAAGCTGTGACATTTTGGAAATGAAAAGAAGCAATAAAGAGTTCAGTCATTTTTCTTGCCTTGAAAAAGGCTTACAATTTCCCTTAAACCTCCCTCCCACTCTTGCTAACATTCAAGTACTTGGCACACACATTCAACACTTTTAGACCCTGCACTCACTTTTCACCCTAGCTGGATGCTGAACTTTGGGAGAGAGTGGTAATTTTCACCCCAGGAGAGATCCAAAAAGGGACTGTTGCATTACACCGTGCAACTCCTTGCTGTGGGCAAGCATTGTCTTTCACATGCTGTGCTCACATAAGCTATGGCAGATCAGGGAGAAACCTGGAATTGTGACAAAACATATATAAACCATGATAAGCAAAACAGAAGATTTCTGTATTTAGTAGGACATTTTCTGTATATCCATACAAAGAATACAGGTAAGCGCAGCAGCACAGCCTGACTCAGGTTTAAAAAAAAGTGCTAGAAAAGCACCACTAACCTTCACTGAATATTTTCTTGTTCTAGAAGGAATGAAATTAACTAAATCAAGTGTTAACTGGCTCTTTTTTTTTTTTTAAATTCCTGTGTAGGATCATTAATAACATACTAAACTGAAAAGCACAGAAATGCAAGATGTGTCTTACTCAGAGGCTTTTTGACAGACGTTATGACATTTCATGCATTTATGAATAGTGGTCACTGAGAACCAGTTCTGTAAATATTTTCACTTAAACGAAAACACTTTAGTGTCACATTTGTGAACATGTGCATGGCCCATACCAACAGGGCTGTATGCAGCCTTGCATTTGAAAGGCTGCCTTTAGTTTTAGGACAGGCGTCAGCTTGAGGAGGAGCAGTCTGGCCAAGCACCCAGCTGGTGGCCCACTGTAAATCAGCCCTCGCCAAATCAGCTCAGCAATGCTGGAGCACCCAGTTAAAGGAAGGGGTCCATGGATTGTGTCAAGGTCCCAGGGAAAACATGATCCTATTTGAGGTAACACCTGCTCTGAGGAGGATGAAAAACCTTCAGATGTGACCTCAAAGCTTCCAATCTAAACAGCTCCATCACCAACACTGCCTTTGCACTTCAGTCAGCCTCTCTGCTAACTTTAAACTTCTGTCTTTTAAACCATGTGGGAATCAAAGGTTTGAGTGGACTTTTAATTATCTTTCATCCCAACACAGACTTTTAGAGTATAATTGAATTTTGTGGGAATTTAGCTGTGAGAAAAGTTAAGGAGAAAAAAATAATGAATAACAAGAAAAAAAAAAGAGGAGGGATTACTATAGCACATACATTTTCTTCACACTCAGAGCAAGACAAAAGACTACATTTGCCTAATTTGCTCATGTGCTATGAGTACATGGTTTATCACTAATACTGCACACTTCTTTGCAGACTGGTGCCGCAGCAAGGTGTCTGTGGCTGGGAATGCCCCCCGGCAGGGGTGTGGAGCTCACAGGGAAGCACAGTTCCCTTTCCCTGCAGTGACAGCACTCCAGGCCCAGCACCTGCTCCCCAGGGAGGCAACTGAGCATGGAAAAACACAAACACAAGATATGAAGTCGCTCTTCTTATTCATGCAGAGGGAAGTGCCTCATTACTAAATACTCTGGAATCCATGGCCCTACATGCTGGCTTTTAGAAAGGACCTTTGACTCCATATAATATTTTAATAAACCCACCAATTTCACAACTAAAACAAGCCAGAGCTTAAAGCCAGAGCTTAAAGCCAGAGCTTAAAGCCAGAGCTAAATGTACAGTGCTAGAATACTGCCCTTGCTGTGCTTTGGTCAAGCTGTTGAAAAGACTGTAATCTCAATTTTATATGAAGTCATAGTACTTTTCTGGGGTGTATCTGGATGTTGTTTTTATAAGCACAAAACTCTGCTGGTAGGAACAGGTGAGTAACTGGTGAAAATGCTGCAAGGAATATAACTAAAAAAAATTATGTAGGTTTTTGTGCAAGGAAAAGTTCTCATCACTAATTTCACTGACATGCACTTTAACATGCAAGGGGCTCTTTTTCCAGGCAAATACAGAAACACTGGAGGAAATGCAGGGCTGTATCCTTCAAAACTGAAGGATCCAATTTACTTCTTATGGCACCTACTCAGAACCAGGGAGGCCCAGAACAAATCCCTGCTATTGAAGGGACTCTTAACCTACCACATATCCTAAACCTGCCTTATGCTACTACCGGGGAGCTCTGGGGAGCATTGTGCTATCTCTCACCTTCTCTCACATACCCTTCCTTCAACTACAAACAATTGCTACTACCAGACCTCTGGCTTCTCTACTTTAATGGACACGACAAATATTTTGAAAATTTGTCAGTTATCTTGAAAACTGTGCTATGGACATTTACAGCAAAATTGAACACAAATCCTAATCTGATGCTAAAAACTTTGGCGAGTATATGTGACTCCACACGTGTGCACCACTCAGCAGGACTTCACCCATAATTCCTGGGTTAGAAAGGAATTTGCTCCTGCAAATGTGTCAGAAAAAGACACGATCAATATGATACCAACAATAAATGCAGCAAGATAAACTAACGGTTGCCTTTCTCACCTAACTTTGCAGTAAGCTGCCAGACTAAAGAGGGCTACTGGAAGTTCTCAGAAAAGACTTTTCACTTTGCTACCCATCTCCTTGAAGCATCATCTCTTGCACCACCTCAGCATTATCCCAATTTCCCTCCCTTCCCTCTCACCTCAAAGACAGTCCTTTTTTTCTCACCATGCAAGAAGGACATCTTTTGTCTGAAAACTTTTGCTACCACTCCATATGACAAAAAAATAAATTAAAAAAAAAGCACCAAAAATGGTAGGTGCAAAGATTAAATTATAAAGAAATATACAAAGTAAGACAAAATAAACCTCTCTACATTTGCAAGTTTTCCCTGCATTGACATCTGGACATGTAAGTAATCACTCAAATCAGAAAGAATAGGCTCCATGCTGGTATTTTTTAAATGAGATTCAAGTGCCTGCTATTTGCTTTTAGGAAATGGCTAATTTAATTAGCAGCACTGCATCTGTTCTTCCTTTCCTCTTCCCTCAGTATTCTGTGGAATTTACTGCATAAAGAATACAAAATCTAAACTGAAAGAAAGAAACTTCTGGGCTCATATATACAGAGGATGTATCAGTTCTTAGGGGGTTAAGAAAAACTCATCTGTGCCACCAGATGCTGACATAAGGACACTGGTCTCAGTTCTGCCCTGCTGCTATACACAGGATCTCAGGGAAAAAACCAGGTTGTGAAATATGCTAACCAGTAGCATTCCCATCCAGGGACTGTCAGGGTGTGATGATGTTATCTTCTAAACCACAGGCAGGCAGGGGCTGAGGAGCCTGCTCCCTGACAAAAGCTAAAGAAAGAGTTAACCACAGCAGTGGGATAATTCAATAGCTGTCTTCAGCCGATTCCTTCACCATGGTGAACTCACCTAACAAAGGATTTTAATTGGTTTTTTGGTTCATCTCACCTTCTGGTGATGTTTCCTATAATGTTTCTCTTCTATGGTTGAGGAAACCCTGAATGCAACGTAGGATGAGCTATAGAAAGAGAGAGATATGTTTTCTCTACAAACAGATCCCAAAGGACAGCTGGTGGAAAGGTAAAACCACAAAGATGCATGGCATGACTTCAAACATTTGTGCTCACTTATGTCCATGGTCTATGACTTTCAGGTCTGACAGACTCCATCTGCAGCCAGGTGGGGGAATAACAATATTTAATTATCACACAAGACCCATCTTCAGGACTGATTAATGCTCATGGAAGAACTCAAGAGTTGGGAGACATGAACCCTTCCAGATCACGCCAGGGTGATTATCTGTGGCCTTTATTCTTACATGCTATCAGATCTTGCTAATTTTGAACTGAAGCAGCTGGGAAAGGCTTGTACCTTATCAGGACTGAGCTGCAGCCACTGCAGCCATTCCCAAACTAATAGTGGGTCTATGCAATAGATACAGTGTGCAGCGACAGACATCAAATTTTGTGCCCAGATTCTTCTACTAACTAGAGAAACCTGCCAAGTCCCAAGCTTTTGTTAATGGTTTAAAATGTGTTGAAAATAATGCTTAGCTTTTGCATACTTTCTAGTGGCCTAACCCTGTATTCTCAAGGTTTTTTCATCATTCATGGACATCAGCTAGAAAGGTACCTTCTTTTTTCCTCTTTTTCTCCTTCAAAAATACATAATCCTAGAGATCCAATACTGACATTAAATACTTTTTTCCTTCAACACATTTTTTATTATGCACTTCAAGCTATGCTACAGAGTTTCCAGGTGTGTTAAATATTTCAGAAACACATTGTTCATCTTGCTGGAACTGGCTAAAATATGTTCTCCTCCTCTTCTCCCCCCTTGCCTCCGGTAGCACTGGGAAAATTAAATCAACAGGAGGAGAAATGCTGGGGGCAGTTAAGAGAGAGGTGTTGCTGTAAGTGTCCAAGATACTTGTTTTTTCAGTTTCAGGTTTCTGAGAATTCCCCTAGGCTTTTCCAACACAAACTGTCTTCCTCTTTTCAGAATCATGTTCTCTCTGTAACATGACACAGTTACATGACAGTATTGTCCAACAAAAAGCTTTAAAAGCAGAGTGACAGTCAGGTAATTTCTGCAATGCTTTGTAGTTAATCTCTCTCTTTTTCTTTCTGGCTCATGTTTTGCTACTCTCATTAATTTCTCCTCCAACGAAAGTATATACTATTTCTGCTTGGTCTTTCTCCAGCTCTTAAGAAGCTGTCTTTATCCACAGTCTTAGTTGTCTACTTTGCTGTTCACTCTCTTGCACAGACACAGTCTCTGCTATGTCTCACTTATTTCTATGTGTCAAAAGCAGCAATATTCAAGCAAGAATAAACAACAGCATTGTTTCTCCAAGAAATCAAATCTAGTGTCCTCTCATAAGAGTCAGACTAGCCTTCCAAAACTTTCCTTCAAGAATTTAAGCACAGGAACTACTCTGCAATTACTGCAATTTTTTTAAACCTCATATGGATTTTTAGCACTAATTATTAATACCAATATTCTCCCTTTTTTATCAATCACTAGAACAATTCACGAGAGTAGGAGAATCATGCATGGTGGTATAATGTGTAAGGCAGGAAAACCACTACACCCTTCTCTGTATCAACATAAAAGAGGCCAGATTTGCAGTGCACTAGAACACTGCTTCACATTTTCACAAGAATATTCTTAGCGTCTGTGCCAAAACCAACACTTCCTTCCCCTCAGAAACGCAATAAATCTATAAAACTCCAAGAAACAAACCAGTAATCTTCAGACACATTGAATGAATTTACAGGGAAGGAAATGCACAGCCAGTTCTGAATTATTAACAATGAAATAAATTATAACACATTATAAATGCATAATTTAAACACATCTAATTTCTTGGCAATGAACTGTTTGGGTTTTTTTCTCCTCATAAAGACAGCTAGTATCTAAAAATCATTTCCCACCAGCTTAGAGTGACTTTAAGTTGTAACATGACTCAAATTACTTGACTGTATCCCACTAAATCTCTTTCATAAGCATGCCATGAAAGTGTCATTTCTTTGTTGACTCATCCAGGATCTTTGGGGGAAAAAAGGGAGGGAAAAAAAGCCCAAAGAGATTAGCTTTCAGACTGGGTGACTTTATATTTCTCGTCATGACATAAATGCTTCAGGTAACTTGACCTCTGGGGGTTATAAGCAAGGAGAGCAATTGGGAGAAGAGTCACAAACTGGACCCTCCCTTACTACTCACATCACACCACATTTTTAACTCGGGAAGCTGCTACTGAGTGAAATTCACTTGTTTGGTGCCCAAGCATTAGACATCTCTTTGTGTCCCTTCAACAGCAGCGGTGAGAGATGTACAAGCCAGCCTGAGGCTTTCCACAGCCTCATGGGCACACTCTGGCTAGGAGCACGTATCCTGGGCATCTCACTCCCTACTGTATCTGCAGCTGGGGCTCTTCCATTACCTGCTATTGCTCCAGACATCTACACAACAACACTTACACACTTCTATTAGTAACTGGGATACACCAGCAGAGGCTGAAGTGCCCATGGACGCTGGCACACGGCACTGACTTCTCAGCTCCTGGTTTGAGAGGGAAGATCACTGGTGCCCCCAACTGCAGCAGGCTGAGCTGAATGCAAAACCTGGGTCTTACAACCACAGAATGTTTGGGGTTGGAAGGGACCTTAGAGATTATCTAGATCAAACCCCTCTGCCATGGGCAGGGAACCTTCCACATTCTGGCTTCCAGGCTCCCATTGCTGTAGTTTGTTTTTTCAACACACCATCCACTTCAGCGACAGGCTGCCTTCCCATGAGGTTTCCTGGGCATTCAGACCAAATTTCACTCATGACAAGTGCTAGTTTACTTAGTTGATCTGAATACCAAACAGAAGTTGGGATCCAAATCACTTTCCTTCTGTTGCCTGCCCTTGCTCTACAGCTATGCAGGAAGGCATGAAGAGAGAGCCCTGTCTTCCTGCTCAGCAGAAAGGGTCAAGTGAAACAACAATAATTTTAGTGTGCATCAACAACGTTGAAAACCCCAGAAATAAAACCAGGGGTGGCAAATCCCCAGTCAAGAGTTCACTTTCTGAGCTGAAGCTTCCAGCAATAAAGAAAAGTTCTTAAGGTCGAAAGAGAAGCCCCGTGTGTCTCCAAGTCTTGTCAGCAATGTTTTAAGCTGAAAGTGTAAGTTATGATAGCAGTGAAAACATCAAGTTTCATCATATATCAGTTATTCTAATTGTGCAAATCATTAGCTAAAATCAATAAATATGTCTGTATTTTTTGTGAATTATCTCTGGATCATAAACTACATGATCTGTTTGCACAGATCATGCAACAGCCCAGGCTTTAAAGCTCAAGCAGTATCTAATGCCTGTGCACCATTCTTGGTCTTTTACTGGACAACAAATTAAAATATTCGATTCAGAAAATACAAAAAGGATTAAATACCGCTGAAGTGACTATGGTACATCTACCTGATGAGAATTTACTGACGGTTTGGGCAGATGGTCAGAGTGAAGACATCTTGAAACACTAATTTAAAAAAGCACATTCTCAGGGGTGATGAATGCAGGCTGATCTTTGGGAAAGAACTGGTTTTGCTCATAGGGTTTCAAATGTTAGGACAGCTGTATCACAGCCTAACTCTGCTAGGCAAAACATCATTCCAACTCATATGAAACCAATGCAGGAATCAGAGAATGAAAAGGCAACACAGCCCTTACCTTTTCATATAAAACTTCATTTTCACAAGCTATCATTGACACAGATTTGGTATTACCACTCCAATGATCTGTCATTCTCATTCTACTTCATGCAACCTGACAGCATACCCTGAACTTCCACACAATGATGGACCAACCACAGATCCTCATTTCTCCCTAGCCTTTTCCCACTTATGCTGATAATCACAGTTGTACAAAACAGCTAGAAAACAAAAAGGTAAATAAGACTTTCCCTTTGGACAGAGACTTTATTTCCAAGTGTCCAAAAGCCAAGTCAGGGACAGAAGAAATTCACATTCCTACACAGCAACCTTGCAAGAAACTCAAGTCTTAACTCAAATTTCCTAATAATGAGCTGCCATATGATTAACAGAGGTAATTTCATGGTCTTTGCTGATTTCTAGTCCAAACCACTATGTGGATTACAAATAGGCAAGGTTAAATTGATTCATATATTGTAGTATTTAAACCCAGGAAAAAACCCCCAAACCCAGAAGAGAGGACATCCAGCCCTTTCACCCATGTGATTCTGGTCAAACACAGTGAGAAGAAAAAGTAGTCCATCTTCACTCCCTGCATCACCTGGATGTCCATGGTGATCTTCCTTCCTAGTTCCTACTGAATCATTTCATAAGACACTACAGGAAATAGCACACTTTGGACCCCACCGAAATTTTACATTTGCCCAAAAATACACTTGAGAGTGTAGGGGTTGTAGATTTCACATATGGGGGGATATAAATTACTCAGTGTCACTCTTTGATTTTGCTTTGGGGGCATTAAAAAAACTAACAAAAACACCCCTCGTTATCTGGCTACTTTTCCTGCTGATGGTTTGTAGTCACAGTTTCCTCTGGCTCAGCAGGGGCACCAGCAGCCAGCCTCACTCTCTGGGATCTGCTGGGGGCAAAACAGACCAGAGCTACCGCTGCCTGTTGTTAATTTTATCATCACCAGCTAACTGCCTCCTTTCTTTTTTCCTGTGCCTAGCACTGGCCCTACTCGAAAGTAAATCCTTTTGTATCAGAAAAAGAACATGATCAGGAATCTGCCTTGTGCCAGCTAGAGAAGACAATGCATGGACAGTTCAGAAATTACTCCTCCACATGGGACTGAATGGCAGCTAGTTGGGGTATTTCTGCATATCAGAAATATTTTTCTAGCCACTGTTACAATTTTAATACAATGGGCAGAAATAAGTTCTGGGAGCAGGCTGTTCGCCAAAGTATTTTAAAAAAATCCGTGCTTTACCCAAGGTATCAGTGATTGACCCAAGGCATTAAGAGCACTCAGTATTGGGTTTTAAAACAATTCAGTGAAAAACAAATTCATACCAGCATTGATTCAAAGTATTTTTCTGCAACATTACATTTTTTAAATCTCAAAAAGCATCAGTGTCCAGAATGAATAAAGAGCAACTTTAAGGAAAAAGATATCAAGAAAGGTATAAATGTATAAGTACTTTCTGTTTTTAATAGGCTGGACTGCGATATGGTGCAAACACCGATGAGGATTTAGAGCTCTTTGGTTTCCTCTTGGCTATCTCAGGTGCTGTCCTGCTTCATTGTGATCAGTTTTCCCATTTAAATCTAGGAACAATATAAAAAGGACTGGAAAGCATTTCGAAATCCGTAACAGAAAACGCCACCTAAGGACAAGGCCATATTACTCAGGGGCAGTAAGAAAGCCAAAGAAGAGGATCTAGGAAGGAAGGACAACTGATCCCAGGGGTGGCTGGGATCCAGCAGCGTGGGATCAGTTGTCAGTGGGGCTTAGCACAGGGGGCTCAGCAGGAAACAAGATCTTCCATGAGCTTTTCATCTGGGGGAAGTATCGGGGTGGTCATCTGAGAAGACAACCCCCACACAAACACAGGCAGCCAGCAGGGCTCTGCCCCCTACCCGGGAGCTCTCCTTCTCCTCATGGCAGATGAGGAAGCTGATGATTAACACTGTGAACAGGTGATTAGTGGCTACCAAACATCAGCACATGAAGCTATCTCAGCCAGCATGCCTGACATGAAAGGTCACGTACCCTGGCAGCTAAACGAGGAGAAATCCTGGTCATCCGTGAAGCGGCCTCAGATGGAGAAGAGGTGAGACCTGGGCCCTGTTGAGTACGACACCTTTGTTTTCAAACACACGAGGTCCCTGTGGTGTGGCTGGTCCCCTGTGTCCTTATGAGACCCATGCTCTGGGCCATGCCCCAGGGTGCAGGCTCAGGTTGCAGCCTCCTCTGCAGTGAGGAATTGCTGCAGCTGAGGAGCCGCGGCCGCGGGGGCACCGCTCGGCTCTGGCGGATCACAGAGCCTGCGGCAGCAGGCACACTTTATATTCCATTAACATGCTATACTTAAAAGTGCACACAATTTTATTTCTATAAATGGTGATTCATTCCACACACTTACATTCAGATCCTCACCAACAGCACAAATCAGAATCATGGTGTTGGGAGCATGATGAGACATACGCTTCCAGCAGTTGCCATTACTTTTCGTATTTCAGCTCAAGAAACACAAGCACCAACTTTTAAAAAGAGCTCTTGCAGTTCCCATTAGTAGCACGCAACTCCATGGCTACCCATTCTGTCTTAAAACTTGGGCTTTTTAAACCTTTGACTAGGTATCCAAAATATCCACTCAATCAGTCTGCAGTCTTAGGCAGATCACATACTTAATTAACCCAAGTTCTGTAGCTGTCACAACTGTAGTCCCATCTGACAACACTGGTAGAGTGAAGAGTTTCCCAAAAAGCTGAAAAGCCTTGGATAGAAATTTAGCAGCAAATGAAAACAGTACACCTTTACATTGTACTTAAAATTACTGCATAACTTACAAAAGCATAAAAAAGGGAGGGAGAAATGAATAGGATTCCCAGCGTAGTCTTATGAGGGTTCAAGCCTCAAAGTCCCCAACCCATTTAAATCTCAGGAAAAAAATAAGGAAGGTGAGGCTCTCTGCTAAGAATGTCCTTTGTGGCTGTGGACAAGTCATTTGGGGCTTCACATCAAATGAAACTTACCATTTCATCTCAATAGCTCTGCATTCCAGTCTTTCAAGTGCAGCAAAACCTGAAATGACCAGCTGTCAGCTGTGTTGGGAGTAGTTCACTGCACCTGTAAGTGCTTCAAAATGCCTTCCTGTAAAGTGCAATGAGTTTCAAAGTTCTTCCACTTTTGAAAGGAAAAATAGCCAGAGGAGAAAAATCAATTTCCTTTTAAACCCTTTAAGAATTATTACTCTGACGGCTTTTCTGCACATTCAGAGTCATAGTGGACTGAGTCAGGATGAGAATTTAAGTCTGTGGCTGAGCATCTCCATGTCCAACTCCTCAGGAACAGGAGGGCTTGCTCCACAACAGCGCCCTCAGTAAGGCTCACAAGTAGCTACTAATGCAGAGCACTACTGGAATTAACTTATTTTACTAGACAAGTCTTGGAATTGCTCCATGGATAACCAATTAGTTTGTTTACCAACACCTAGAAGTGCTGAAGCAAACATTAGTTTTCCATTTCATTTCAGGATTATGACAAGGTTGCCCAGTTAGCACAATTACAATTCCTCTGCACAGATACAGGTGAAGCTGCTGTTTCCTTGTCCATGGACAGGAAATCCCAGACAGCCAAGAGAGATGAAAAGGAGCAGTCTGAGAAACATGTTCACTTCTGACCTATGAGAATCATTTCACCAAGTGCCAAGGTCAACAAACAACAGGATCCTACCAGTGACTGCTTTCATCTCATGGGGGGAGCTGGGTGGGAAATGGTTTTCCTGTGCTGTTGAAGTACATTTTCATGCCCTTGAAAAAAACTGTGGGTCTGTAAAAGGATGAAACTCAAGCCAGACAGTTTGAGCTCTGTTTCTGCAAAACATATTATGTGGTGAGAGGAGCTCCCCCCCACCCCAGGGTAAACAGCCCCGCAGATTATGTCCTTGGCACAGCAGGTCAGCACAGGGATCTGACCCCAGTCTTCAGCTCACCCCACTGAGCACCCTGACCAGTGGGGCAAGAGTTTCCCGGGACCTTCCCTTTGCAACTTGTCCTTCCCTTTCACATACCCTCTGCATGTGCTCCACACTCCATGCTGAGCTGCCTGACCTATTCCTAGGAACACTAACAAGGTCTGTTTTTACTGGAAATTTCATTCTTGACAAGGCATTGCTACTCAAGTAACAACAAAAATCTTTTGCCGCCTAACTTAGTTCTGCTTTGAAATGTTACCTTCCCGATACGCTGATCATGTCTCCACTGTTTGTTTCTCTGTGCTATGGCTGGTACTGAACTACCAAAGAACAAATCCAAAAGGAAAGAAAAACAAACAAACTGAAAAAAGCGCACAGCTCTGCTGCCCTTTGATAAGCTGTAGATCAGAAAGTAGAAGTGATAGCTTTTGCACACGATGGCTGATAACCCCCAAAAGCACTGAACTCCAGCCAGTAAATGGGGAGAGAGCACGTTAATCAAGTCCTGCCAGGCGTGGGAAAACCAGAGAAGAGGAAGGAAAATGAACAAGGATAATATGTGCTCCTTCTTATCCACATATCTACACTATCTATACTGTCTTCCCAAGCTCCTGTTGCAATTGATGTTTGTTCACATTTTCTAGCCATGGCAAATAACAAACAAGCACTAAAAAAATCTATCTAAATTACTGGAAAGCTGTAACCTAGAAGGAGCAAAAGCTGCCTATGGACACTGACCAGGCAATCCAAAATCTACTTTGCTGCCCATCTACCACTTATAGTTAGGGGAGATGATTAAAGCCTGGATGCTCCTGTCCAAAACACTTCAGCACCCACTCACACACAGCTGATAGCAAACTCTAGCAAGACAGTATTGCTAAAGAAAGTTCCAATGGAGAACGAAAATCTGATTCTTCCTCTCTTTACAGGCATGCTAATCTGTCTGGTACGAGTCTACATCTGCCCAGTCGAGAAAGACTTCTGAATTTTATGATTAGGCCTCAGTCCTGCCCTTAACCCAGTGGTAAAGTGACACTAGGACCTTGATCTGTTTAAGTACTTCAACATACATTTACATTTCCAAGAGTAAAACCTTTAATTTAAATTAAATCTTAAAAAAGCCCAACCCTTCAGGACACTGGCTGAGGTCCATCCTGAGTATTGCATTATGTATGTATTTTATCTCTTCTAGCACTCCATGACTTTCAGGAAAAATCTTTTACTTTAGTTTGCTACATCAAACCATGTTCACTTTCCCAGTCCACCCGAAAGCCCCACAGAAATTTACTAGTGGTGCCCTCCCCTGCACAGAGCCAAAAGCCCCTCCGAGCCCTGCAGGGGCACAGCAGGGCAGGGGCTGAGCCCTCCAGGCTGGCATGGCTGGGGGAAACGAGAGTGAACAGGCAAGCAACTCCTCACAGCTGCTTTTGTGTGGCTCACTGGGGATCTGAATGCACTATTGATTCCGTAGCACTAAAACAGATTTGTAGCCCCTGCGTGTGCAAGACAGATATCTCCTTCAACTCTAATCTCTAGCAGCTGTCAAAGACTTAAATGGCTTGTAGCTGCCTGGCACGCCAAAATCAACGAAGATTTTCAGCCTGCTTGCCTAAAGGGCAACCCATGGAACAGGAACCAATGGAAGTCATTCTCCTGCCCTGGTCACAGATGCACAGGGCCTCCCAAACGTCACAATGGATTAAGTGTCCAGACCATGACAGTAAAACAGACCAGAGAAAACAAGTGAGTGCACCCCTAAGAATCCATGCCACCCAGAAACCCACTTGCCCCAATGGTTTCTTGTTGAGGACATACCCTCCCAACAATTTCAACAACAATGAAATTGCAGTGGGATTGCTCTTCTGTGAAACCTCCCAGAGGCACTACCACGATCTCATAACAAACTGCAGTGCTCTGAAAATGAAGATAACTAAAATTTACTTGGCAATATTGAGGCAGCATCATCGTAACTTACATCTTCAGATACCTGTCTCTTACTGACTTCCTGATTGAAAATTTTGGTTTCAATTAGGAAAGAATTCAATGGTGACTTTTTTTCTTTGAGGTAAAGCCAGAAATTCAGGCCAATTATTGTCCATTATCATCCAGCCAAGCGAACATAGGCAACCACAGTTACCCTTAGTCAAGATACAAGCCTCCCCAAGGCAAAATGCTCTCACAATAGACTTCTGCACTCAAGAGTTTGGTCACTTTGTTTGTACAGGAAGTTTAACAAAAATTTTTAACTGGTCCATCTGTTTCCTTACATTTGCTTCCCAATGCCTACCTTGAAACAATCCTAACACACTGGCTGCCAGGTGAAACCTTCAACAGGATGGTGACATTTATGGGAAATGGTCCAATTTCTCTTTCATGTAATGTTTGACAGGTGAGAAAATCATTCAAGGTTTTGACTGGAATGGTGTGACTAGGAATATAATGGAGTTCATCTGAAAATTACGTGTTAATACTAAAACTATTCTCTGGAACGGCCACGAAGGAAAAATAAAAGGGGAAAAGAGCAAGTTTGTTGCACTGTCTCCTATTTGACAAAACATTCCCAAATTAACAGCAATAAGCAAATTAAGCATAAAGTTCAGCCTTCAGCATTAAAGTCCACAACAGGATTTTGGTGGGGTTTTTTTTTGTTTGTTTGTTTTGTAAAGACGTAAAGGAAGCAGGCGTTGAGGAAAAACAGGCATGCAGGAATTTCGCAGGAAACTTAAAACTTCGCTTAAGTTAATTTAGATTCTACATCCGATTACTGTGGGAAGAGACTCACTCTGTTTTTCAGTAACTAAAACACATCGGGTTATCCTAACATGCCTCCAAACAACATTCCCAAGTAAGTCGTACTATCTTCAAAAAGTTGCAAACAGCCAGAATTGCTTTATTGGGGTGGAAGAAACCTCGAAACAGTTCCACTCACACGCTATTTATTTATTTTCAACAGTCTGCTTACACATAAAATGTCCTGGAGCTAAAAGCAACCAGCTGGGCGGGTTACTAGCCGCGCTCCTGGGCGAGGTGCCAGAGCTCCTTTCCTTTCCCTACGAAGGGGAAGCCTGCCTACTTNCCGCCGCGGGGGCTGCGCACCGCTCCCGCACCGGCCCCGGGCGGGGCAGCGCCGGGATCGCAGGGGTCTTTAATAAATTAAAAGAAAAAAAAATCAAAGAAAGAAAAACCCGCCTTTAGTTACGCGGAGTTTGTGAAGGACAGTGCGCAACTGGCCAGGCTTCCCGCGCTGCGGGCGTCCAGGTCCCTGCCTACCCCCGCCGTGCTCCAAAACGTTAGTCCAGACTCGGAGTTGTTCCCACCCCTTCTCATCCCCTCTGAAGGTACAGGGGAAACTTGAGGCAGCCGCAGGGAGCGATCCCATTGCCCTGCTTGAGGGAGCAGTTTTCAGGGCTGCGCTGCCGTCACGAGTGGANCCCTGCCCCTAGGAGGGGGAACCCTGCCTCCTTCCTCATTTAATAGCGGGGAAAGAGGGAGCCCCAAGCCCCGGGGGAGGTGGGAAGCACGGCGGAGCCTCTCGCCCCCCGGGGGCCGCCGAGCCCGGCAGGGCAGCGCGGAGAGCGGCCGCCCCTCCCGTCCCGCCGCGCTCCGAAGGAACGGGGCAGTGGCGGCGGCCCCGGGAGCGCGGGCACCGCTCTGCCGGCCCGNCGCCTTTAGTTACGCGGAGTTTGTGAAGGACAGTGCGCAACTGGCCAGGCTTCCCGCGCTGCGGGCGTCCAGGTCCCTGCCTACCCCCGCCGTGCTCCAAAACGTTAGTCCAGACTCGGAGTTGTTCCCACCCCTTCTCATCCCCTCTGAAGGTACAGGGGAAACTTGAGGCAGCCGCAGGGAGCGATCCCATTGCCCTGCTTGAGGGAGCAGTTTTCAGGGCTGCGCTGCCGTCACGAGTGGAAAAGGAGCGCCCGGGCAGGGCATGGGAGTCCTGAGCAGGCTCCTTTGGCTGTGACTGAGGTCTGGAAAAGTGCCCGACCCTCGCCACACTCACAGGTACATAATCAAAGACAAGACTACTTTTAATTTTGAAAGAAAGAAGATAGTCAAAGACAGCAGTATCCAGACAGCACTCTGCCGTAACAGGTGACAAGAAGGGACAGAATCAATTGGATAAACTTATGGGGAAGATGGGGGAAAATAAAGATTGTGCATGTAGCTCTAGAGCGAAAGGAACAAAGGATTAATTTGTCCTCCTTAAAGCATAAGCATCATCCAAGCAGCGATACAAGCTTAATGTTAGAACAAGGAACGGTTACCAGTGATGGAAGAGAGAGAGAGAGAGAGAAAAGAAAAATATTAAAACGCCCCAAAAACTTGAGCACCGATAGCTATTACTACACAGTATCTAGAACTAAGCAGGGAGATGCACATATATCACAGGACACTTGAGGCTCACCTAAAGAACATCTATTAGCAAGACATGGTGAAATTACTATTTCTCAGTGGTCTGGAAATCCTAGAGGAAAATCCTAGAGGGGTTGAAGTGATGTCTGGCCGGCTGATCTTTGCATGTGGTGGCACTGTGGTGGTGTTTCAAGAGATGGGGAAGTGTGTTAGTGTGGGGTCCATACCAAGGACACAAAAGGAGCACAAGAAGTAGCTGCTGCCTGCGTGGTAGGCAGAAGAATTGTGGTTGTCAGCTAATACATGGTGAATAGAGGAGAATACAACTAATGCTAGTCTTCATGGTTTTTTATAGAAAATACGTCCTGGTAAATAGATCTTTTATTTCCTCATTTTATATGATTATACATTAAATTGCCTGAGGCTTGAGTGTAATAGACTTCCGCTAGGTACTTGATTTAGTAAGAGAAAAAAAAGTGAGTACAACACAGAATTAATAAAGCACAAACAGATGAGGAACTAAATGAAAAGCAGATCAATTGTCCAAGCAGCACTAGCATTTAATGAGGATGTTTCTGTTAGTGAGCTGCAGGGAGGCTCTTCAGAGTTTTCATCAGGAATCTAGAGAAGCATTATTTCAAACGGCTTTAAAAAGACTAAATAAATCACCACTGGCA
Organism: Aleadryas rufinucha; assembly: GCA_013397815.1. Lineage (NCBI taxonomy): Eukaryota > Metazoa > Chordata > Aves > Passeriformes > Aleadryas > Aleadryas rufinucha. Next base: position 100,628 of record VZTH01000271.1, read on the forward strand.
GCAATTTTAGAGTAAATATTAACAGAGTGATAATGAGGACAAAGCAGTCACAGAGTTATCTGGATTATTTAATAAACTCAGGTCCTTTAAATAAGTGAGTTTTAATGGGGTCAAAAAGAGAAAAAAGTCAGACTTGCAGGATGGAACAAAACCTACAGGGCCAAGGAATGTATCTTAGAAAGGCACTCCGTATAGGAGCTTGGAGAAATTCAACATGAGCTCCTAGTGAGCTAGTTCTGGTAAAAAAGGGATTGATAAATACATACAGATGTGCAAGTAGAAAAGGGTAGGTAGAAATCCTATTACATCATTGTGCTTTTTATCAGACAAAAGGTGCTGTCCCATATCCAGTGCTGTTGTCTGTCCCTTAAAAAGATGCTGTGTGATGTGAGACACCTGGAAAGAGATCCACAAGATAAGATGGAAATTGCAGAAAGTGCTCTTCAACAAAAGATGAAAAAAAGCCAATGCACGTGGGAAAGACATATGTGTTGCATTTTAACTTAACAGTGCCATTGCAAAGAAAGAACAGCATTGCAACAGTTCTGGATGTTCAAGCACTGAAGGAAGGACTCTCTATCTGACACTCCCAAATCCAGGTTCCATACAAAGCATGGTGTTGAAGACAATCAAGAGAACCAGGCTGAATTGTGCAGTGGGAGCAAAGGGCAAGGTAGATGGCCTAATGGTCCCTTTGTCAACCCAAGGAAAGGCTTCCAGAAGGGTGGCTTGTTATATAGACAACTTCTGTCATTAATTTCTCAGGATTTTTTTTGCATGCAATTAAGCACTTTTTTTTTTTCTTACCTTGAAAAATTATTTTTAAAGGGTTTGTTTTGAGAAACTTGAGTTACCTCTTTGGAGTCACTTGTAAACAGGAACATAAAAGTGTTCCTGTCTGCCTCTGGTGAATCTCATTAATTTTATCAAAGGAAATTGTGTTCCCCTCCTGCGTAAAAGCCCAGTTTACAATGCAAAAGTGTATACCATCTGTCTGCAATGGTTCACGTGAAGTAATAAAGTCCTCAAAGTCAATTCGTGAGCTAAATAAATGAAATTTAGTTACCACATCCTTCATGTAATTGAAGTACTTACCTTTTTCTTTTGGTTTAGTTGTTGTGTTTGTTTCTGGCTTTTTCTTCCTAAGTTAACTGATGGTGGTGACTTTCTTTTCTATGACTTGTAAGGGAAACTGGGCTGTTGAAAGATACATTACATTTCTCATATGTGGAGCTATATTTATGTAATTGCCTCCACACAAAGGGATTCTAACACCCTAGTGACATTCACACATGAGCATCCACACAAAATACATACCTTTAATATTTGGTTGTCTGTATACTTTTATTCTGCAGTATGATAGAGGTGTTCTCATCCGTGCATTAAGTTTCTTGCCATGTTCACAGTTGGCATGGAGAACAGTTAAAAGTTTAAGGATATAACAAGTGATTCTAGCAGAGATTTGAAATTACAATTACAGAGATAAAATACATTTTAGGATGTAGATGATTTTATGATCTGTTAGGCTGTATATTCCGCTTTGCATTTAAACAACTAAGAGGATAAGACACACAAACAGAGTGCCCAGCATTTTGCAGCATTGTAGTCTTCTGGGGTTTCTGGAAATCCACAATTGCAAGCAAAGCAAAAACGGGCAGGGGAGATTAAGGTGAGAATTTCAGGATTAAAGTCTCCATGATCATTTTATCCAGGGCTAGTCTTGTGCTGAAGGAAATTCTGCAGAAATATGCTAAAATATGTGTGTCTTCTATCAGGTGGGGAAGCAGCGGTTCAGCTGATGGATACAAGAGGTGCCAGTAAGTCATGCCAGACTGTTCTGACACAGCAGCATCAGTGGGGTTCCTGGACCCAGTGTCCCAGTTAGATTTGAGATTTCAGTGTGAGTAATAACATCTGATTGCTTCATGCTACACACACAGCCCTTCTCTTCTTGCCCAAAGTTATTGTGTTGAATAATATAGTGAGTACTCTTAAAGAGACACTGCTGACCCTCAAGAACTGAAACATTCTACCGAAAGGGAAAAAAATAGCTTCTTCATGAATTTCAGAAGTGTTTGCAAGACTAGAATGTCTCCCTTGTCAAAATGGCTGATAGAAGATCTCTTCCTGAAAGATGATGTAAAACTTCCAAATTTTTCCGAAGGCAGAATGAACTAATACAATAATCTATCTCACATATGGAAGGGCAAATTCCTTCCCCTCAATAAAGCTTCAAAGACAATTCTATTTCAGTATGTTTACCATACTGGGATGATGGATGGCAATAGATGACCTACAACTTGTAGGATGTTGTTGCCCAGTCTTTATAGTTCTGTAGGCTCATGTAAAGAGGCATTTTAGAAAGGTGAAATTGTATTACTATTGCCTCAGTTACTGAGATTAATTTAGGGGCCTAAATATAACAGAAGCTGTAAGGAGGGGCAATCACATTTAATCCCAGGACTTGTAATGCAGGACTGGCAAACATGTAACAGGAAAAGACTATTATCCAGGTGCTTATTAAGAAAAACCAAGAGGATGGCACAGAGTCTGGAGTAGAAATGATCCAAACAGGTCATTTCTTATGTGGTTCACCCACTCACAACTCCTGCCAGCATACAGAACTGCTGGAAGATGAGCAGCACGGTGTCTGGCAGGCTGCAGAGCTGAATGATACAACAAACAAAGCAAAGGTCATGGCATGAGCAAACACAAGCAAGAAGCTAGCTCATTTTTTAGTCATGGTCACAGTAAGGTTTGTAACAATGACATTGAATTCACACCTGCCTGTAGAGAACCTGCAGTTATTAAGGGGAAGAGTTTGGGGACCACAGTCTCTTTGCTTGAGACTGAAGAATCAGCTGGGGTTGAGCAAAAAGCTATGAATTTATAGCTTTTTGTTTATTCTCTCATTTGAAAATATTTAAAAATATTTTTAAGTGTCCTTTTTTTACTTTTAATGGCTTAGCAGTGCTATGCCTTCACCAGTGTCACCTCCCATTTTCAGTGCACAGGTATAAGGACTACAAAAAAAAGGACTTGAAATCTTCCTTGAAAAAAAGGCTGTTGTTTTTGTGACTGATCATCACCAGTCTTCCTCCTACAAAAAACTCATTGCACATACTGTCTACACAGTAGAATGGAAGGCAACTATACAGAACTGAGAGGAGCTTCTGTAGTTCAGTCTCTAAATTTGGAAGCTAGAGGTTCAAAACTTTGGATCACAGGAGTTAATATGCAAATAAGTGTTATTCTGATTAAAACATACAGCAGAAATGTCTTGGATGAAATTTGCTTGCTCACATTAAGATTGCACTGGGTGATGGGCAGCAAGGCCGTTACCTATGGAAGATCTGAGGGGCTCAGACTTGTTTGGTATTCAGGTGATCTCGACTTCTATTTCAATGTCTGTTCTTACTTATCCTTACTAGCGCTTTGCCATCACAGGCAAGAAAAACAGCACAGCTGGGCAAACTCATTCGTGGTGATTTGGCACAGACAAGTTTTCTTTCTGCTCACAAATTATCTGCAAATAGGTTCTGCGCTTGCAAACTTGTTTGCTACTCTAAATTATTCACCATAGCAGTTTGCAAGCCAGTTTTGAACACTGGGAAGCAGGTGAACAATTCATGGTGACAGGAGTTCAATAATTTATTACCCAGGCTCTGTGCTAGGTGCCCTCAGCCATGGGCCTCTCTTTGTGCTCTCTGACTCAGGAATTTTGCCTGTACCTGGAGGAAACTTGCATAAAAGCACATTGATATGGTTTTAAATGGTTAGTAATAAATGCTTATGGACCTACTTGTGTGGTTTTATCATCTGATCTGTGGCTTTCTTTTCTTGAACCCTTTAACTTAACATTGCTCTTTCCTATATTAAGTAACTGCTTGGCAAGTTGTTCTAGGAGCAACTTCTACAGACTTGAACATTTGCAAGTATGTTGAAAAATGTCCATTGTCATTTTAATAGGAGTTTGCAGTTTCTGTGGTACTGTAGACACTGTGGACTTTTAAAGTCATTTACATATTCTATGTGGTTGAAAGGCAGAAAATAGAAAGAAACCAGCACAAATATTTAGTGAGTCACAGGGAAGAGATCTACTCCTCTCCTGTGCATATTCCTCAGCTTCAGAAACTGCCCTACACCCACACTGTGCTTTCTTCCTACATTTCAATTTCTACATGCTTCATCCCTAGCCAGTTCTGTTCCACTATATCTTTCAAAGGTGTTTTCTTTCCCTAATGTTCCTTAAAGGCAAATTTTAAAACTTTATATCCCTCTGAGATTTTTGACTGTACCCTCCATCCCACAGTTGTTACTAATGTTTGTTTACTTTGCTTGTGATGATCTGGAGTCAGTTCCCTTGCTTTGCTTCATCAAACCTGGCCTATGCAGGAGCCTTCATTTTCTCACAGACCCAGAGTATTTCACTAATTATTTGCAGTACTATTACTTTCACAGCCATTGTTTTAAAAATTATCAGCTGCCTAAAGACTTCTGATATAAGCAGTAGAAGTGGTGTAACGCAGATTTTGGAGAACTACTTGTGTAATATTATGAAAGTGAAAAAATGAGAGATTAATCAGACCCATCTGACACTAAATGTTGGAGTTTTTCAATTCGAATTTACTGAAAACTAATGTGTTATAAGAAATGTGCATTCTTCAGGATAAGACTCCTGCCTTCTTTTAAGAAGGGCTAAGTAGTGTTCATTTGATTCTGGAAAAAGCTACCTTCTGTCTTTGTTTAAAGCACCAAGGGGAACCAGCATATTGGATCACATTATGTCCCTAAGCCTAAATCAGATATTCCTGAAAAACAGGTGAAGAACCCCCCAGTAGGTGACAAGACATATTACTCAAAGTCTGAAAGGTCACACCTTAATACTTAATAATTTAAATGCCACAGTGTGGTTTAAATGTTAAACCTTGAATTTTCAAAAAACTCTTCTACATGTTTATGACTGTTAATTGCAAGAACTCTTCATATTAATGTTTTTCATACATGATCATTTCTTTCATGCCTCATACTGACTCCTGCATCCCAGCACCTCCTGTTGTGTGGCAGCACTGTAACAGCACAGGACAGAATTTCCTTTCCAGGCAGAAAATAACCATCAGACATTTTCCAATCAACAGTGTGTTTGTCACCAGATTTCAATTTTGTACAGGGTTCCAGATTTATGATGAAAGACAAAAACGGACTACATTAGAAATTATAAATAGCATTCTGCCTGTCCTAGTTCAAGCCACTGGGGAAGAAGAAAACAGTGGCGTAACAATGACACGTTGGAGTGTAGAGTTCCTCAATAGTCGGGTTTCTGCCAGGTTTTCATAGGCTTTAGCTGCTGCTGAAGTTCCTATCAGTAGCTACAATAACAGAATGAACAGGCCCCTTTACTGATACAAGCTGGCACGTCACCAGCAGAGAAAACGAAGTAGTGCAGCTAAAGGCAGCTGGAGGCCTATTCTTACTGCAGGTCACCACCTTTCCTCCTCCACCTCTTCTCTCAAGGCCTGTTGCACCTTTCGTTGTGTTCACCATAGCAGTGGCATGGTACTGGAGTTCCCTAATTCATCATTTCAAGGAAAGGCTCCTACCAGCTGGACCAATTCCCCTTAGGCATTTTTTCTCTCTCTCATCTGGGCTTAACAGCAGCCTCTGGCTGCCTTCTGGCTGCTGCTGCTGCAGTGAAGCCCAGTTATCCAGGAGAACTTCCGTGCTCCCCAGCCTGTCCAGCAGTGCCTCCTTGCTTCAGAGAATGCAGCCATGATACTGGTCCAGCTGCACTAACCATTTTCCTTAGAAAAACACAGTTTTCTGCTCTTCAGGGCACGTGTGGTGGTTGCTGGCTGTGGTTTGTCCTCTGTGTTTCCAAGCTCCTTAATGAATCACTGCTTTTTGGCACCGAAGCAAAATAAACACATAATTTTGGATGCCTTTGCCAAAAGTATGTACACTTGGAGCAGGTTTTGAATGATAGAAAGCAAAAGGTTTAATGAAATGTGCAGGCTGCATAGTTAAAAGTTTCAAAAGAGCAAGAAAATATGAAACTGAGGGTCACAACAGTATCACTATCCCCCAAGTTATTCAGATCTTGTGTATTTTCTGGAACACATGGAAGGGACTTACCAGTAGTATATCCACTACAGCTCCCACCAGGAAAAAACAATAATAGAAAGAAGCACAGGCATGCAGGATCACTCATCGGCATGATGGTTAGATGCCTATCTCTTTCCTTTCCCTTTCCCTTCCCCTTTCTATTTCCTCTCCCCTTTCCATTTTTCTTTTCCGTTCATTAGCCAATTCAGTGTAACTACACATAGCACAGCAGAGTTTTGCACTGATGCTTCCTAGCCTATGTGAAGGGGAAAAGACATCCAACAAAAAATCTGGCAGGCATACTGAATGAAGTTTCTCATTTGCTCAAGCCAGTGGTGTGTAAATACCTTGTCGTGCACTTTGGCCCTTTTGAAGTGCATGAGCCTGCCCATGACTTCAACAACATCCATTTGCTCTGGCTGGATTGAATGAGAATTGAGAAAAAGTTCTGAAAATGTTTGGCACCGGTGTTCTTCTAGTTCCTCTCCATTCAATTAGATTTTAGAATGAATTTAAATGTATTGGTGGACTATAATTAGCTCTGAAGGGCAGAAATCCACAGGGGACTGGCTCTTTTCTTTTTAAATGGCCAGGTGTAAAGACGCTACCTTGAACAATATTCTGAATGCCAGCAAAGTTTCTAACCTGGACCCATGCCTGATTAACTGCCAAAAATCAGAATAATCTCTGCCTCTGGCAAATCAAAGTCCTTCCCCATGAAGCTGGTTTACTATAGAAACATCTGGACCAAAATGCAAGTTTCAGCCTTCAGTTTCCTTTCCCCGTATGTTTCTACTACTGTAAAAATGTGGACTTTTTTTTTATCCTACTGGGAAAATGCATTTTTTCCACTCTCCCATGACTCAAAAACATCTGAAAGATTCTCCCTCCAAGCTGAAGAAGAAGAAGGGGGAAAAACTTCACCTTTTGGCAAAGATACAGATGGAAATTTTTGACTCAAAAGAGGATTTTCAAAATAAAATAAAAGAAGCATGTGAAAACAAGGGGTTATAATGGAAACTATTTTCATAGCCAGCTCTAAAGTAAGCACTGCTGTTCCAGAGACACATGGTACTGATGCAAACATTGATTTGAAGCCAAAACCCCTAGCATGCTAGTGGAATCCGGAAGCACTACAATATTAAATACACCTCAAAATATATGTCAGACATCTCCCTGTGTCTGTTCCACTTATTCTTCACAGCAAGAGACCGTACACTTAATTCATCAGTGGCTGCAGAGTACAGAATAAAGAGCTGGTGGTGGACATTCTTTCCTGCACCACACTTGCCAAACAGTCTTCTGGAAGACCAGGCTTGTTATTCCCATTTTGCAAGTATTGAGCCAATACCCACTTTCCATCTGCAGCACTTATGCAGCATCTATTATTACAGGATGTGAGCACCTCTTGCTGGTCCTAGGGAAGTGTTATTATCCCCAAGGTATGATTTCCACGTTTCATTTGGGGTGATGGGAGGAGGGAGTGTGCTACAAAAGGTGTGAGGGCGTCCTGCTCAGCTGCACTCCTTGTTGGCAGACTGTTTCTGCTATTCTTGGTCTGCTGCTTCCAGTCACTCCAAAGCAGTTGGCCTGGCCCTGGACAGTTTTCTATCATGGAAAATTATCCCCTTAGTCTGCTCTGGTGAGACCCCACCTGGATTACTGTGACTCACTCTGGGGTCCTCAGCACACAAAAGACATGGACCTGTTTGAGCAAGTCCAGAGGAGGGCCATGTAAATGATTAGAGGAATGGAGATCCTCTCCTATGAAGACAAGCTGAGAGAGCTGGGGCTGTTCAACCTGGGAAAGAGAAGGTTCGGGGAGACAGTCTAGAACCTTCCAGTATGTAAAGGGAGCCCGCAAAAGATCTGAGAGGGACTTTTTACAAGGGCATGTGGAGATGGGACAAGGGGGGAATGGCTTGAATCTGAAAGGAAGTAGGTTTCAATTACATATCCGGAAGAAATCCTTCATTATAAGGGTGGTGAGACACTGGAACAGGTAGCCCACAGAGCTGGTACCTGTCCCATCCCTGGAAATATTTAAATCTGGACAGAGCTCTGAGCAACCTGATCTAGCTGAAGATGTCCCTGTTCATTGCAGGGAGGTTGGACTAGATAACCTCTCAGAGGTCCCTTCCAGCCCAAGCTCTTCCATGATTCTTTTTGCACCTACCGTGATTACAGCTGTGGTGCTTGGTGTACATCTTTGCTGATCTGTAAGAAAGCCCACAACCAGTTACAAGTGTCCAAAACAAAGACATAAAATGCTTTTGTGCAGACTGTCTTTCCTTCAGATTTGAGGCTTTTGCTCACAGTTCTTGCATCTCAGTAAAATGCAAACACTAACTGACATTTTTTCCCAGGAGTAGGGTTGGTGGAGCATCCCCCTTTCCACCTCTATTCCCCAGAGGATTTACAGGAAAGTGATGTCCCCTCCCTGCTGGCTCTGTCATGTTCTGGATGGCTGCAGAGACACACCAACACTAGCAGAGCACTGACTGAGGCGGCTTCTTCTCTGCGTGGTCTGGCCCCAGCTCCCCACAAGGCCCTTCATAAGGAGGATCTGCAGGGTTCACAAAGAGCAGCCACAGGCTCGCAAGCGGGGCTGGGAAAGCTCGCAGCCTGCTCTGCCAGGGATTCCTGACACCTCCGGAGCAGGAATGGGTTCTGTGAGCGCTGGCCTTGGTGGCTGGGCCCTGTGCTTTAAGTGGCAGTGTCAGAAAGGTGTGACTGGTTCAAAGATACCATCAGATCCAATTTCATGCTAGCATGCACACCACACACCTCTCTCCCCTCCCAAGCACTTGTTTGCATTTTGTTTTGAACCTTCAGAATCAGCCGCTTTCGTGCTCCTAATTGGAGGTAGCTGTCTTTGCAATAGGTTTTACACACCACTTGTTTCTAAAGCCATCCTTGATGCTGGGAAACATATCATCCCTTTTTAACTTCCATATGACCAAGTCTGCATGGCTGGGTATAGGGAGGGCTGAAAAGGGTTGGGTTTCACACCCTTACCAGTTTGGTGTAGCAGAACTCTGGTCTGGTAACTTGCTAGCATCTCCCTGGTGAGGGCTGCTTTCAGTGAGGCAGAAAGCCTGGTGAGCTTTGCCTCCAGCTCCTCCTGTATGTGTGGTGTTTGGTCTTTAGATGGTGATTGTACAAATCAAGTGTCAATCTGTGAGTCTCACTTTGCTATTTAAATCCTCGTGTGTCATTCTTTGACTTGCTGGTGGCCAGGGGAACCAGCATGCTTTAAGCACGCTAGTCCTGGGGGTCTTTTTTGTCCTGATTTAGCTCAGGTTCATTCAGTTGCAAACCCACACATAAGGAAACTAAAACAATTATATGAAATAAGGCAGGAGTGGTTCTTGGGAAAAGTGCTTTTGCCAAGACTAAACATCAATATTACACATTTTTTCTCACTACTTCTTTAATACAGCAGATTGTTAATGCAGCACATTTAGTTAGTTCAAATGAACAAATTTCATTAAATTAAAATTCAGCAACATTAGAGCCAGATGGGCTGCAAGGGCAAAAATGCAGAGACTTTTAAAGCTAATGTAAATGTAATATTATTGTTTTCAGCTACAATCCAATTAAATTGGGCTGACAGAAGAAATGCCCAGGAAGATAGCTTCTCTGTAAGGAAAATCCATTTAAAAGAAATAGTACTTCAGATGTTTTCATGGTTCTGTGGCTCACTGAATTATATTCCAGTATAGAAGCAGCAAAGCTGATGTGGGAGAGCCAGTAATAAGATCTTTACTGGTATGTCACCTACTGGGAGAAAAAGAACTTAATCTTACAGTGCATTTTGCAAGTATTTGACTGTAGAAAACATTAACCCAAGAAGACCCCTTGTGAAAGGAGAAAATACACATTTTTGAAACCACAACCTGCTCGGGGAACTCTTGTGGCCCCTTCTGCAGTCCCTGGCAGCACCGGGAGCCTGGCTGCAATGCCAAACTCGCTCTAAAAACTCATGTGGGTGCAAGGCACAGCCCCATGCCACGCAGAAATGCCTTCATGTGCACTGCAAACAGCTTGTACTGGGCACTCTGGGTGGAAGGCAAATGCACTTGGTTGTGGGGTATGACCCACAAAATCCAGCTTGGCATTATGCTTCAGTATTTTCTGTAAAGTCACTTGAAGAACTGTGCTAGCTGGTGGAAAAAAAAAAAGATACTCTACACAAGACACCCACACCCAACTCCACTTCTCTTTTTAAACAGTTACCCTTTACAGAAAAGCTGAGACATTTTCATGTGCGTTAGCTGTGTGCCACAGTAAATAGTTGTTTTCCCCCAAAATCAGTAAGCAGAAGTCTATATAAAGTCTCACCTACGCAGGTGATGGAGCAGGACGAGGGGTGCTCCTAAGCATTCTCAAGCACAGAACCCACTCATCTAAAACTACTAAAATACAACACAAGGTGTCTTTAGAGTTTTCCCATGAACTGCACAGTAATTATGAACCACAACCTTGACTCACACATGGTGATAAAACCCAGTGCCTGTAAATCTGTGAATGTAGCTGGCAGTCATAAAGTAAATTATGCGGAGGTCAGGTCAATGGTCCCTTCTATGTTTATTCCTCTTATTTAATGGCCCATTGCTGGAGACAGACTGAAAACTTTCAGAATGTTTTACAATATATTTATGTGACCAAGAGGTGTGTCCTGTGCTTTCCATCCCCATTATCCCGACATGCTGAACATAAATCAGAGTGCAGTATGCAGAATTAACATTTGAGGAAAGCACAGAGCACTTTTTAGGTTTTTAAATAATGTATACAGAGAAAATACTTCTTCCTTTCTAGAGTAGTCCTTAAGAGAGATCCCCTTTTGGTTAAGGGAGGAAATAGGGCCACCTTCATTTTGTGCAGCTGAATTTCACAAAAGCCCTATGTCCCAGCATGGGATATTACATCTGGATCCAGGCAGACTTCCATTCAATTCAAGACAAAGTGTGGTTAAAATAACATTACATTGCCAGGGGTCATATCGTTGCAGCTCAAGCAAATAAAAGCCAAATTTTTTAAAGGTATGGAGACTTAACCCTTGCTCAGCACGCAGTACTAACTCCTGGCCTCACAGGGCAGGTTGTGTTTAAGTAAAATAATTCACAAAGTGAATGTATTTACAATTATGCATATATCCATGTAGAGATATGTGAAACTGATGCAAGTCAGTTGCATGCTGACCCAGGTAAAAACACACAATTTTTCCCTTGTGGCCAGCATCACTGAAAACTTTCTCAGTGCATAGACATTTGTGTTAAAGCATCCTATTTATCCCACAAAATTTTTAGAAGTCTGACAAGGAGTTCCAGCAGCGAGACCTCCTGCAGTTCAAATCTATGGACTGTAAGAAGTATATAAAAGAAGACATATTAAAGATGTCTATTTACCAGTCTAATAAAAAAAAAAAATCTGCTTTTTAAGGTATTTCATTATTAAACTAGTAGATGAAACGCTTTAATAAAATTAGCACTGCTATTAAATTAGTATGGTGCTAGCAACCTATTCAAATCTGGCATTTCCTTACGATATGATAAATATTAGGTGGTTTTATAAATAATTTGGCCCATCAAATTAACTAGTATGAGATAACTGGATCCACAATTGATGCAAGGCATTTTTTGTTTCTATAAGTTGTCTAGCAACATTGGTTAACTAACAGACCATAACACCTTATTAAGAAAAATCCATCCATTTGCTGAGGTTATTTTAGGCTTTTACACTGAACATAATTTGTCCAACTGCAAGCTATTCTAAGTGACAGGACATTACGTAGCTCTCAGGTTATTGCTCACTAAAAGCTGAGTCAGTCTAAAGGACAAAAGACAGCCCAGAACATGGGGGAGGGTGACCTTCTCCACAGACAGAACATTTCCGTGCACACCTCACGAGTCTGCTGCCAATAGCCTGGTACTGAACTGCCAGAAGGAGCCATCATTCTGCTTCTCTTTGGCACTGTTTCACTCGGGTCACTACAATGTATTTCACTGACAATACATTTTATACCTAATACGTTACAAATTTGCTGGTGCAGTAAGTACCCCTAATGCTTAGGCACATGTGCAATGAAGCAGCCACATAGGAGCTCTGGGACTCCTTGTTCTCCCTGGCAAGGCACTCAGTCAGCATTTGTACTGGCTCAAATACCGTGCAAGGCCCCGGGTCGTGTATTTTTCACACATGTGAAAAACCCTACCCCCATTATAATTGCAATCAAGCCTTTATGAAAGCTCTACTACCAACATCAGGCTATGCTTTTTTAGAGAAGAGATGTATCAATATAATTGACAAGTCATAAAATAGCAGAAAACAAAGCAAACATAAAGTGTCCTTAGGTATAAAATCCATTTCTTCCAGGAAGTTTCCAAGTTCCGAGAGTTGAAACAAAATTCCATGTGCTCCATCTTATACAATTCTCCTTCTTGTGTGTTTTTATCAACCCTTAGAAAGCTGGCACGTTTTATTACATTAGAATTCAATCTAAGAAACCTGAACACATGCTCATGCTTCACTGCTCAGTGGTTATTAGAATAATCTGCAGGAAACACCATCACAATAGGGCATTGTTTGTGAATGTGAGCAAAAGGTTACAAGAAAAGCCTGCACCCGGAGCTGACTCCTTGACTCCCATTCCCTTTGCTGTGAAGAATGCATATGCTGTGTGTGGTGGCTATTTCCATCATGGTCAGTCTCTTCTGCCATTTGTTGCATCCTGGAAGAGAAGAAGGTACAGCAAGAGCGCACTTATCCTGAAAACAGGGAGTTGCTGGAACAGTGTGCTCAGTGGGAGGTGACCAGCTATGGCATACAGCAAACCTCAGACTCCTCCTCACTGTAATATTTGAGTACCCCACAGTGCCCAGCAAACAGCTCTGCAACAGGCATAATTTAGGCACAGCTCTGTGAGAAATTTTTTCCTTCAACTGAGATTTGCTTGGATCCACAAACTCTCAGTTCCGCAGTCCTCAACCCACTTCTTCATTGCTGCCCAGCCATGCAGGCACCAGAATGACCTGTGCACTGGAGCTTTCCTCCCTGGTAACTAAACATCCCCCTGGCAGTACCACCACAGCTGTCTGCATCACAGCAATCCCTGCTAGCACTCACATTGGTGGAGAAATAGTGCCCAGTCCCTTTTGAAGAGTCCCAGAGAGTCCTGAAGACTGTGCTTGCTGAGGAACCTTTTCAAGAGACATGGGGCTGTCCCAAGAAGGCATGCTTGAAGAAAAAGCTTATTCTCTCTCATCCCTATTCCCAAGAGATGAGCTCAGATATCACAGTGCTGGGTAGTGAGGCTGCCTGTCATCTGTGTTACAGGGGCTCTATTTCCAGACTAAATCCCACACAACACCAGCATTTAGATGGAGAGGCCTTTTCTGTCCATCCATGCAACAGCTTGGGCAGGACACAGAACAGTTTGGGGGGTGGTTCTTGACTCAATCTTGTTTTCTGCCTGAAGGGATTAATTCCTGCTTCTCTGACCTTCCAATGACAGAAATAACCCAATCTTTTGCTGGTATAGTACCAGTATTTGAGGACTTTTATCCTGCCAGGTGGGATTAGGGGGAAAAGACTGGTGGTGTTCTTGCATGGAGAAGAAAGTAGTGTTAGCACAGTGGCATAGGGCTGGGCTCTTGTTTCTAGTTCTCCTTCCAAAAAAAACCAAAAAACCTTCCACATTCATTTTAAGTAGGTGCAGAGAAGGACAGATGAGGGCCTTCATCAGCAGGCTATATTATCATATACATAGTCTATTTAAGGCCCAATGAACTGCTTGTTATTTTAGGCACTGTGCAGTTTGCAGACACTGTCTGCGTGCTCCAACAGCAGCATTCACCCTCACCACAACCCACTCTGCTGCTTTCAGCTCTTTTGTCCCAGGAGGCCTCTTCTGGCAGGGGTGCCCTGTGGTGTAGGATTCTTAGCTGCCGCACAAAGAATGACATCAAAAACTGAAGGGCATGATTAAATGACTTGATTTTTTTAAAATAAAATTTAAGAAAACAATCTCTCTCTGGAGTACACAGGAGAAAGCCACAGCCCCTGCACAAAGCAATGGTAGTAAGACTGGAAAGTGTTACTTTGCAATTTGAAAAGCAGCACTGGTAACTTGCCTCCTAAAAGTCAGGTTTAGCCAGTGATACCTTCCTGCCAGGTGTAACACCCAGGCAGTGTTTAACCATGGTCTTCTCTGCAGCCATGTAAGAGCTCCAGCTACACTGCCAGGCTGACAGCAACACTGAGAAATGAGGATGGTGCCCGATTTCAGAGATGCTGGAATAATGCCAAAAATCTGCCCCTCCATTGGTGTGAGTGGATATAAATTACTTAATTGGTTCTGGCTTACCCCCAACCTGCCCCTCTCACTAGTACTTACCACCTAAAAGAAACGTGAGTTAATGCTTTGTACGGGAGCTCTGGCTGGTGCTGACTCTGGGGTGATGAGGAAGAATTACACATCTTTCATTTAACTACCTGTGCACTGAAAAACAGTATAATGGGCATTATTTCAGCAAGCTTTTCTGCTGCTTGGAAGGCAGGATAGCCAAGGCTTGTGTGTGGCAGTGATACTATTCTGTTGTGCCCAACAGGTGGCAATTAAGGCAGAAGCAGCAAGATCCAGTGGAAACAAAGCCTTTATTAAAACTGAAAGGAGAAATTCTAAGTTGATTAGGAAGCATCATGCTGGAGGCTTTCTAACACTTGGGACCCCTCATTTCCAGCATTCTTATCAGTCTGTGTGATGTAAGTTGTGCAGTATTGTTTTTTGCTTGTGCTACTTAATAGTCACCTTCCTTTTTCAAATCTGAAATATATTCATCATCACCCATTACCAGTATTTTAATCCAATATATATACACATACACATATTAATGTAGACATGTATTATGGTTGCCAACAATATAGCTCTACAGAGAGATCTTCATGATATTTATTCATAAATGGGAGCTAAGAGGTCCAAATTAGTATTTTCCAGTAAGAAACAATGGAACAGCTTTCTTTGTGGGATTATTATAGTTAGAAAGCTGCGAAGGGATTTAGGGTGAGGTGCAAAGGAGATTCAGAATTACAAAATTTTCTTTTACAGTAGCTCAGATTGCATAGTTACAAGGCTTCCTGAACCCTCAGATTTTTGTGTTTCAAGGAAGACATGGGACACCAAATATTATTTAATATCCCAGGAGCAGTCACTCCAGTACTCCAGCTAGAGCAAGACAGCATCTTTCAATGTTGCAAACACACGTAAGGAGTGTCTCAGATCTCTGAGACAGAGCTCATCAGCTGAACACGTGCTTCCAGCATAATGGCATTATGCAAGTATTTTTGAAAATCACTGCCTCTCAACACTGAGCCTCCCAACATGCAACTATGATCTAATTAGTCTTGTCCCTGATTATATGGCCTTTCCTTGGTCCATACTGAATGCATTTGTTTCTTGCCTAAATATAATTTTAAATCGTCTTGCTATTCAGTGCCAGTAGCACCATACAGCCTGGAGCAAAGGACCAGGTCTTGCTGGATACCTCCTGAATCATACCTGATGAGTGACAATAGTTCCCAAAATACACTTGTATTTTGAAACCTGGCATTTGGGCACAGAAGAGCCCATCTGATACATAGCATATAGGTTTTGTATCATTATAGGTTCTACAAAGCAGAACCAAGCCAAGCATCTTCTTATGCAGCAAGATAGATGTACGAAATATTTCCCTCAAACGTGTTTTTCCTCCAAGCCATGTTAATTGAAATTATTTGTACTCAATCTCTTAATTCTTTCTGGCTCAGTCTCTGTATCATCTGTTTCACATTTTTGCCTGGGACTGATGTCAAACTCACTAGCTAATGCTTATGGCTCTACCTCATTTACTCTCTTTTAAAATTGTTGCAAGGCAGATTAATAATAATTTATAATTCTTTCTTCAAGAGCATGCAGTTCTCTCACAAGGGGATACATTGTGAACCTTACCTGGTTAACTTCAGAATGTTCCTGAGCCCAGGCAACTCGTTGCCTTCCCAGACCGCAGACAGAAGGCCAGAAAGCTGTGCCAGCTCCATCTCTGGGCTACAAAATAAATGTCAGCTCTGTGCCTTCATGTGGCCAACTGTTTGCAGCTCTTTTGCAGTACTCTCCTTACTCACCACTATTATAGACTAACACATATTGCAGCAGCCTGGGACCTCCCTGCCTCCCTACGGTACTTGCATCCCTCCTGTACATACAGGAAAGATGCACCTAGCCCAGCATTCCATCTCCAAGAGTCTCTAAGCACTGCAGACTCTTTACAGGATCCATGCAGTGGCTTAATATCACCCATGCAAATCAGTCCTCCATCATGTGTTGTTGTGCTTGGGAATCGCTTTTGTTCCTTTGTGTTTGCAATGCCTCTTGACCTGCAAAAAGCACGTGATACAGCCATCCATAAATATCATGAGAACACAGCTTGTTCTATAAATGAACATATAATGGAATTTGATTTAGTATAATGAAATAGGAGGAAAATATTGGGAGCAAAGTGGAAGTGTTGATATGCTTAAGGATGGTAAGTATCTCAGACTAGTCACCTTTGACACAGCAAAAGCTGAAATAGGTTAGGGACCACTTCTCAGCTATAGGAAGTCCTTTCATACCTGTGTAAAGAATCTCTAATTTCCAACATTCGAGTCTAGCCGATGTGGTAGGTTGAACCTGAGCTGATGGACAGCTCCTCCAGATTTACATTCCTCCAAATCTCCTATCTCACAAAAGATAAGAAATGCGAACTGAAACCACTACAGCCGATGTGACCAGGGAGTTGGCAAGCAAGGAAATCATGGAGCATGTAAAAATTTTCTTTGCTTTTTCCCTTAGCCGAGAAGAAGCCCAGTTTGATACAGGTAAGTGTTTTGTTATCATTTTGTTTCTGTTCCTAGAAACCAAGCTGCTGTTAAGATCTCCCTTACTCCCCCTTCCAAATAGTATGAGACAGCCAATGGATGATCCCTGTCAGAAGCAATCTAAATCAGCAATGCATACACCATCTTACCAGGCCTAGAACTGAGCTCAGAAGACTCAGACAAACCCTGGATCTGAGCACAGCAACCTACTTGCATGGCATCAGTCGCAGAACTGGAGCTCTGGTGCACAGTGCATAGCAAGATAAAGGGAAGTACAGAACTTAAGCACTCCAAATTCCTCTGCAAAGCCATGGGAAAGCTTTATGGTTGCCAAGCTACTAATATTGTCAAAATACTTTCTTTTCCTTTTTCATTCTGCCTGTAATACACTGTGACTGTGAAAATGGACAGAAGGAAAAAAAAATTAAAGTAAAATAAAATAAAGTAAAATAAAATAAAATAAAATAAGATGAGATAAAATAAAATAAAATAAAGTAAAATAAAATAAAATAAAATAAAATAAAATAAAATAAAATAATAATAAAATAAATCCCAGCCGTGCAGGTTCACACAGAGCATGCAGACCAGTGTGAGAATGTGAAAGTGAAGGGGACCACAGGAGTTATTGGGACCAATCCAGCATGGTAGCAGGCAATAGATGCTTTGCTGTGGGAAGCACCGCTTTTGCATCCTGTGGACACTTCCTGAGAAGCTGTAAAAGGCGAAGGTGTAAAAGACCCGTGTGGCATGCCATCAGCAGAGAAAAGGAAAGCCTGCGGTCACGCGACTCCATCCACAATGTGCCAAGAAGTTTACTTGTGGTGCCTTTCAGGCAAGCACATACAGGCTGTCATGGTGGCAACGCTCTTCTCCATTAGCAGTCTGATCTACTGCATGAGATAGCAGCTATTGCCCTGGGGGAAAAGCTTAAAGGCAGAGCAGAGGAAAAGGAGATCATGGCAAGAGGCAGCGATGGCACAAAAGTGTGGTTAAGTGCTGATCTGGGAAGGATTCTGACTCCTGCCTTCACCTTGTTCACCCTGAGGGTGCTCCTCTGAAATGGATGCACAACCTGTCTGCATCTGAAAGATGCACACAAACTTTAACACTTGAGAGCCATCTACTCTACAAGGTGAAAAAAGCTGAATTTGCTCTCAGAATTTCAAGTTTTGCTTAAAAAACCCTCAAAGAAATCTATCTGAGACTGCAAGCAGAGATGAGGGGACTTATCTCGGGGCAGCCTTTATCTCAGCCAAGCCTTTCATGTCCCCAAATTTGCAAACCATTCCATGAAGCAGCTAACAGTGTTTCTCTGTCACAAAGGCAATGGAACTGCAGGGAGAAGCAGACTTTGAGATACCACTTACGCACACATGGCATTACTAGTGCAGTGGAAAAACACTACTCTCAGAAAAGTGCTCTTAAACCATAGCTACACAAGCTGCCCCCTGGGCTTAAGTGGCTTATCACTGACTTCTTCACCTGCAGTGCAGAGTAAAGAGGTCAGCAGGCCACCACCAGAGAGAGAAAGGGGACCCCACAATCATCCTTCTTATTCCTCCATGGGAGAAGATAACATTTTGGGAAATAACACTGGCTCTACTCTTTCCCCTCCAGCAGTTCAAAATAAGACTCTAATGGTGCTGAGCAGTACATCTGCTTTGCCAGTATTATACCTTCCTGCTCTTCTTTGCAGTCAGGCTTCCTGAGCTACAGCATTAAACAATATACACAACACATACAGAACTTGAGGGTTTGCAAACGTGACAGAAACTTGTATGAAAATGAAGAGCTATGCGTAGAGCTACTCCATCTCCTCTAGTATTTGAGTTGAAGAATCAACACCCACAGCTAAAATGTCACCCTTAGATGTTGCAAAGTAAATTGTTCATCTTCAGGGACCTCAAAATCTTGCTCAAGACTTCATCACATTTAATTTCACCCTAGAACCTCCCACATGTAGGTGAAAAAAAAAGTATTTTTTCCCCACTACCCAGACTATCTAACCCCAGCTTCTAAATAAGACAGGTAATTCATCAGGGTGGATGGCTCCTCCAAAACTATGGGCAGGGGTAGGCTCTGAGGCCTGTTTTCATCAATTAACAGCACAGCATTGAAAGATCCTCTGGCTAGAACTAGAACAGCCGTGTCCTGAGCTGGATGCCGTGCAGATGTAAGACCCTGCATCACATCTCACCCCAGCTGGCTCACCAGCTGGGGTCCAGCCACCACAGCTGATGTGACCATGCTGTTTAGGGGCTC
Organism: Aleadryas rufinucha; assembly: GCA_013397815.1. Classification (NCBI taxonomy): domain Eukaryota; kingdom Metazoa; phylum Chordata; class Aves; order Passeriformes; genus Aleadryas; species Aleadryas rufinucha. The sequence continues at coordinate 119,888 of VZTH01000271.1, forward strand.
AGATTAATGTCTGCGGGGCAAAGGGCACCGCACCATATCAACGTGCTCAGAGCTGCCTCAAGGACCTCTGGCACCGCTCCTGTTACGCAGAGCAGACATGGCCTTCGTGGGGTACCAAAGGAGAGAACAAACAAACAAAAAACCCCATTGCCAAGTTTTGTAGAAAAACTGGGAAAAGCAAACTCTACCATGGCTTCCCATTTCCCTTTTTAACCCCAAAGCCATCCTTGTTCCTAAGTTCTGTGGTGCTTTATGCCTCTTGAAGCCGCTCAAGCCAAAGCAAACAGCTACTTCAACCTCTTGCGGGCACCTTAAGCTGTTGTGTAGGAAACGCATGTTTATGCCTTACAGAAGGCATGTAATACATCACAATCACTGGGCTAAATGATACAAACTGGGGAGCTTAAAAGTTACGTTTGGCAACCTGCCCTCACTGTGCTCTAATTATTCCTTAATATCCCAATTTAAGGGCAGCATATTGGCCCCATTTATAAATTGCCTGGCTTTTATGAGTTTGTGTCACTGAATTTATGTTAAACAGTTTTCAGATTCTTTATTGAAAACTGCTTATTGTGTATTGCCTGACAAAGCAAAATGTCTCCATTAGAATAATGATTTATTGTAAATATGGTAGTATTAAGGCTGACTATTCTGGGTATTAAAAATGCATGGAAAAAATCCATTGTGAAAAGTGTTACATGAGCTGTCATAATTTGTCAGTTTAATATCTTTGTCATTTGCATTTTTTTGAAATGCCAAGAGCAATTAAACCTTATCTCACCAGTAGAAGTTGCCAAATTTCACTTGAAATTAAACCAGAATAACGTGTCATGTTAGTTATTTTAATAATATTAAACAATTGAAACAGAAACAGAAAAGAGAAGAAAAAGGAGACATACAACAACTGCAGCTACAAAAAAAGCAGCTAAAATATATAGCCTGTTTCTGTGATAGAATCACACTCGTGAACTCCATAGGCTTCCTCCATCAACAAACCATTTTCCCTGACAGTAAGGCCATAGCAAAGTCTTGCTGAACTATGATTTAAATGTCAATAAACAGCTCCCAGCAGCACAAATTTTATGCCTGAGATCGCCATATTTTCAGTTCATCTCTCCACATGGTTTGCAGGCAAGCCTCCATAATGAAATACCCCTTGTTTTTTGGACTGACTCAAGTCCCAGTGAGAAAAACAGAAGGGACTTGTGAGTCAGCAGGAGCTGGAGCTAGGACGAATTGATCACAACTTTGTCTCCTGTGGAAATACCAGCTGCTGTCATATCTGTGTTGGAACTACATTGGGCATGCTTTCTAGCAATGGTCAAGCCATGGGTGAAAAAATTGTTTCTGGGATTGTCTCCTACTGTGTCTGCCTCTCTACAGAGATGTAGGGTTGCCTTTATCATTGTCATGAAATATTCTGTTGCTTTTCAGAAATACATTTAAAGGAAAGTTCCCATACAATAAGTTGTAAAATAAGCAATCTCTGATAGTTGCGTTACAGAACAGTGCTGCAGAGGAAACTAAGATTAAGCAAATATTTGGCCCTGGCCAATTCATTTTCTCCTAGCCTTTTGCTTTATTCGAAAATTGGATGTAAAGAGGGACTTAATTCTTCACTCAGCTCCACTATTTGAGCCATATGTTTCCAGCAACTCAATACCTCATTGCTGACAAGTCTGGGTTAAGTTTGTCTCCTCTGGGAGGAAAGCAGACAAACCACCCCTTCTTGTGTTCTTTGCAAGAAGTCCTTCTGCTGGTACCACTGCCCCCACGAGGTGCCCAGAGAGGATGCTTCTGTACAGGTGTCAGTACAAACCACAGTGGCCTCAGTCTCCCAGTATGTGCAGTAAAGGTGATAGATCTGTTCAAACGAATACGGCTACTTCCTTCTTCTTGCATCTCCAGCAGCAAGTGGGACATCCTTTCTAGTGTTGACCTGTGCCCAGAGTCAGGCACACAGAGCTCCACGGGTGTAGGATAACAAATCCAGTTGCCCAATCTTCTCCAACACCCTGCCTCTCCACAGGGCACCGGCTGGGGACACTCACTTTGGCCTTGGGGCCTCCATGCTCACCCAGGGACTGCCGGGCCCCACTTGCCAGCAAGAGCAATTAGAGACAAACTCAGAAGTTTTATTCAGGATTTACTCCTGTCTGCTGGGAGAAGGTTGCTAGGTATTCTTAGAGTCCTAAGCTACTTATATTTTCCAATTATGCTTCAGGAAGAAGTCTCGTAAACGTTTTATGTGAAGATATGAAAAATGCTTAAATAGTAAGGGAATAATAATGTTTAAATAATAAGGGGGAAAAAACAAAGAAAGGGAGGATTTTTTAGTAAAATTCCATCCAGTCTACTTTTTGAGCCCAAAGAAACATCCCTGCAAGTCACCTCAACAATTAAGTATCACATTTCATAAAAGACTCACTGTTAGAGACAATGAATGATGATGAAACAGTAGCAGACTAGATCCTTATTATCAGCCACCCGCTCTTTGGTCATGCAATCTTGCTTTCCCCCTTGCCACTCACTTCCAGCCCCCACAGTTTGGGGTGTTCAAAGCTCCTGGAACATAAGCTGGTTTTCTTGGAATGATTTCTTCTACTGGCAAAATAGTTGGCTCCTGCAATTCTGGTTTTGTCCTTGCTAGAAGTGTATGGAGAAGTGCTGCCTCTCAGACTTGGATTACTACTTCCATACACTACATTTGTTTCTTCACCATAGGTGGCAGTGATGATCCAGAGTGCAGAACAGGTGTCTGAAGGCAGCTGGCCAAAAAATGCCACACAACCAGCACATGTAAGCATAAGCCATGAACTCAGCACCTGATGGTTGGATGCTTGCCAGCTTTTCCAGAAAAAAAGAATCAGAAATTACTGGTAAGTAAAATCAGTGTTAAACCAAACCAGGTAGAGATCATGGCTCTGCTCTTTAAGTACTGCAGCAACTGGAATCATTGCTTGAAATATCATGAGTTTCAGCACAGTGGAACCACAGCATTTCTAGCTAAAGAGAGTCATCTGAAGCAGGGTGGGTGGACTATATCCACATTAGAAGATGCTCCATCATTTTAGTGCTACAGGTATTTGGCTACTTCTAGTGCAAGTTCCTAAATAGTCATTCTGGGCTATGCGTATACAGACTCAAGAATAACACGGGGAGCAGGAGCATCACAAGGAAGTTTAATCCTCACAGAAATGTTTTCCAAGGTCATGGATTTATAAGCACACTGTTCCAGCTTCTGGGTAAAGGGGCATAAGCCATGAATATTATTCTAAAATTACAACAAGAAGAAATTCAGCTTCCTAGTAGGCAGTGACCTGTGATACACTAGAGTGTTCACTGCAACCGAGGGCATGGGTGCAAATAGGAGGCAAATTAGAATGCTCAATGTAGTATAAAAGACTTGCTTATTGCTTTGTATTTTATTGTTCATGAGCAACCATTTTGTGGTCTATAGAACATGGCATATGGACCCCAATAAAAGACAGCATGGCATCATGGATAGCCCCATTTACATACATGTAAGAGTGGGACAGACAAAGGAGGTGCTGTTGTCCCCTCTAAAAACACTTTCACACTTGGGGAGAACATGGACAAAGTACCACCAAAGATCAAAACAGAAGCTGCCAAAGGACATGAATGATTTTGCTGCTGGAGTTTAGAATTGTCTCATGGGGTCACAAACCAGTGGTGACACTGCCACCATCTCCATTGCAAGTGATTTTGTGTTGATGGGTTTCCAAATTTGTAGGGACAATTCAGACAAGCTTAAGCCTGAGATGGCCAAAGGATTTCAAAACACTTTATGGGCAACAAATGAACCTTACCACACATTGAAATTGTTATCTAGCCTAATTCTGCACATAGATTAGCTCAGCTACATTAGAGGTTTTTGAACACTATGAATTGACGAGAAATCAGGATCATAAACTGAAGTCCACCTCCCAGTCTTGTTCTTCTGGGTTTTTTTCTCCTCTGTGTTTTAGAAAGATGCACCCTGTTTGCCTTGAAATTAGGTAAGACAACAAAACATCTGTAAGGTCAAATCCTCAACCAGCATTCAATCCCAGTAGTCTTATATTTAAAGAACGCTAAATAAGTCCTATTGACATACGGAAAGACAAAAATGACCAGTTACTTCAAAAGCAAGGGAATTTCCATCTGCAAACAGTTTCCTGTGTCTCTTACCCTTCCTGTGAACACATGATGTCATGCAGAAGGCTAAACTGGCCACTTGCTATCCTCCCAAATCCCACAGCATTTCAGGCTTCAAGTTAAAGTCTCACCTCAATGGAAAGTTCTAAGTTTCACTATAGGTCAAATACAAAGTTTGATGTTGCTACTGGATATTCCTCAGAGACAGGATATACAACAGACAAGACCTCCAGTCCCTTTAAAACACATTTTTTACTTGAAGGCATAGCCTGCAGCCACAGCTGCAGAACCTACATAATTCAGGGTAACAATTAACCACAGCTAGCTCATTACTGCTAAAATAATACTCCAAGTGCAAAGAAGTCATATAAAAATCCCCAAGAAACACGAAAGAAGGCCTCCGGGTTTTGTTCACTATTGGTATGGTATGCATGACACAGGACCTCACTGTGGTGCCATTCACCCCCCTGAGATCCTTCCCCTAAGCCTTTGGCACATCACATGGGCATTCTCCTTGGTAAGAGTGAGTGTATAAGACTTGTCTGCTTTAAGGTGAGATGCCTGTCTGAGCACAACACAGCTGACTAGGATCTCTGGGGGAAGGGATATTGCTGATCTCACTCCTTACAGGAAATCCCCCCCAAAAAGCATCACTTAGGAGCACTTCTGTTTCTGCAGCTTCTTTCTTCCTGCTACTGCAAGTTTCTTGCTGCTTTTATATTTGCTTTTTTCCCCCCACAAGTTATTTCCAGACCTTCCTATTTTTTTTTTAAATGGGTTTTGTTACATCACTGCTGTCTCCAGGTTTGATGTGTTTGGCCCAAAGTAGATGTGTGCAGCAAAGCCGGAGCCCAGGACCTGCCAGTGGAGGCAAGCAGGGGCTGCTGACTGCCCTCCGCTGCCCAGAGCAGCAGGCAGCCTTGCAGCTGAGTACCTGCAGACAGCCTGTCACAAACAGCTGATGCCAAAATAGGCAAAAAATACAACTAGAACTGTCCTGTTGTGCCCAACACAGATGAATATTTTATTCTTATTCCAGGAAAGGCTTTTAAAAGAGCACACGAGACAACAATTATGTGGCGCTGTCTCGGTACACAGAATAAAAACAAAAGCAATCTAACACTAAAGGAAAGGACTTTAAAAATGAAAACATTGTTTCTTAACCTCACAAAATGGCATCAACCATAGCAGCTAAAAGTGCACACAGGTGACCTGTTAGCAGCACTGATCTTTTTAAATGACAGTTTTGGCCAGAAAATCATTTTAATGATGGAAGAGGAGAAGAGTGACGAATTGCAGAGATATTTCTGTTATGCAGAGCAGAAGATGGAGTTTTGCCCAACAATTATCCATGGTCTGACTTTGAAAGTCTCTTTGGCAGCATGATGAGTTTAGTAACAGAGGCCTGATTCACTGACACTGATACCAAATTGTTATTTCTAACACGCGGTAGCTAAAACACGCAGCTTTGCTAATATTCTGCAGTTCTGTATTGCCAGAAATAGCATCCCTCCAGGAAGAATTCAGGCAGGTATCCAGTTTATATACATCAGTGTGTTTACATTTCAATTGGCAGACTGCTGAAGAACAAATCAATCAGGCAGTTAGGCTTAGGGATGAAAATAATCCTGCTCTCTCTGATCTCATAAGGGCCCAGATGACACTGCAAGTGTTTTCAAAGGTGCTCTCCCATCCCTGTAGAAGTCAGAAGGACCGGCCAGATATACAGAGGTATTCAGCTGCACAGTCCCCATGCTGGCATCCCAGTTAGGGATCACGATCCCTAAACATTCCTCTACAGATCCAGCTGTGTTTACCCAGAACCCTGTAGGCTCTTTGGAAATGGATGTATTCCCTACCCTGCACACAGTATGGAAGTGGCTGGACTCTTAGAAGAGCTGCCTGGAGAAGGGAGTGCGTCCATGCCACACGTGGGGCTGAAGCCCGCTGGGGTTTTGGAGCAAGCTGACCACAGGCAGCAGGGAGAGCACTGATAACCACAGAAGAAATTGGATCACAGCCTTACCCTCTGCCACGATGTCTTAAATATGTCTTAGTTTCATCTGTTGTTAGGTTGGTTTGGGGCTTTTTTATTTTTTTCCAACTAGATTTTAGTTATTGTCTCAAAGGATTATTTTAACCAGTTTCAATGGTATATAGATTGTTTTATAAAAATGGAAAGCATCAATCACTCTTTCTGCATGAGAAAAAAATATATCTGGGGTTATTCAGCAAACTAATGTTATAAGAAGCTTTGAGAACAGTTGGCAAGTTCTGCAGCCATCAAGCCTTACTTATTTTAACTTTTTGCAGATAGTAACCAAATTGGAATCTTCTTTAGAACAACAAAAACCAAACAACCCCCCCCCCCCCCCCACCAGAGGAAAATCTGTTTCTATGGTTTTCAGACACTAGCTTCCCTCTTGATCCCCCCAAAACTGGCCTTTAAAATAAATGTGACTCATTCCAGAACTGATTCTTATAGCAGGATTAAAGCAGTATCTCTGTCAGGACTTCAATAGTATTAGTTGTTGATGCTGAAGAGTGTAAAAACCTGGAGGAATTAGCAGCTCTGCCTGCCAGGGTATCTCTTGCCCACAGGCATTCTGTGTCGGAGAGCAGGAATCCTTCTCTTCCAGCAGAAAATTCTGCCTTGTCATGCAATATCAAACACAAGTCATTATCATTTATTATGTTAAGGCTTCTTAAAAGCTAGTCAAAGCACCAAGTGCAAAGAGTATTGCTGATTTTATTTATTTCCAAAAATGAACATTTTACTAAGACCAAGTCAGGTTTTTTAGATGCTGACAATGTAATTTTCCATGATGTTACATTTTGAATTCTAAAAAAATTTTTTTTTTTTTTTTTAATCTTGGACTTTATAGAAATAAAGGCAGCAAGACCCTCTTATCTGTTTGAGACCGAAGTCGATAACAATACATGTGAGATGAGAATGACCTGGACAGCTTAGCAGATACTATATGCTTCTACTATAACAAAATCAAACCAAAACACCCACAACCCCCCCGAAAATCACTGAAACCTATTGTAGAATAATCTTTGCCACACACTGTAGAGGTGATCATCACTTTTAAGGTCAACATTAGAAAAATCTGATGATCCGAGCAAGTTTCAGAGGGCACTGAATCTACTGCAGATTGTGTCTCCTAATATGTACTGCACTAGTACCAATAAATCTGTGAGATCTTGACATGTTCAAATTTCACAGCAGTCAAAGCAGCATGCAAAATATCTGTCCCAAAAAGCTCTTTTTGCTCTGCCTTGTGATACAAGGTAATGCAAAAGGGAAATGCAAATAATGCATTTCATCACGGATGTAATGATGTGTGTGCCTCCTTACAAACCGTGAAGTGCATTATTTGGGACAAAAATGCATGATCTAAAGTTGGAACATCAAAGAAAATAAAAAGTGCAAATATATTCAGTATTTTATGTACTAAATATGAATGAGAGTAAGGCATTATGCAGAGAAAAGAGAGGCAGCTTAAAATAAGACAGATGGGAGCTAACCATTATCTACTTTTTGTTAGCTTTATTAGTTACCTATCCACACCTATTTCAAACTGTGAGAGATATTTCTCTCTGAAGTACACGCATTTTCCCTTCCTGCCACATTTCCTGCATATAGCTTCCAAAATAACACTGAATACCTTAAAAAGGCGGATCTTACATTACAGTTTAGGTCCACATTTCCAGGAAACAGACTTAGAGCAGAAAAAACACACTGTTAAAGGGTTAACAACTTAAGTGTGTCACGTTTTAGACATAAAAATTTGCTTTAATAAAGGACATTTAAAAGGAAGAAGCCACAAAGGCTAAAGAAACACATCTCCTGCAGCAAGTGAGAGAGGATACAAACGAACCCCACAGCTCCACTAAGAAGGAAGATCTGTTTTATTTCACTTACCGGTATTATCCATTATTCCCTCTCGGTATTCAAAAAGCACAGTTCCCCAGAAAAGCAGCCGGCACGGTCTCAGGCTCGCTAATGAAGCTGGCTGCCCTTCTCCTGGTTATTAGACCTTGCTGGCAGTCAGAGCATACTTCATGTACTGACTGCAGTAGACATCACCAGGAAATTTATATCTCCAAGGATGACAAACAGCCATTAGCTCCATTATAGGCTGATTAAGATTGTGTGAGCCTATCAAGTAGATACTTAAATCCCCCAGGGTTTTACCTCTATGGGGGGAAAACAAAAGAACTCCTAGCCTATAATACTGAATATATGTTTCTGAAAAGTAAAAGTAACGCTGATGAGGAGAGGTTTAATGAGTAGGAAGGCAAAACCTTATATACAAAAGGAATATATTACCGAGCAAAGGGCTGTTATTTATCAGTGACGCAACAGCAAAAGTTTTAGGGAGGAAAAAAAAGGGGGAGGAATCTGTGGCTGAGAAAGTGTTAGGTTAGGCTACAATTTGCAGCCATTAACTTTGGCTGTGCTTTAAATCCTGCAAGTTCTGCACCTGATGTTCCCTACATCAGGTGTTCTTTTTGTGAGAAACACAGTAGGTGTGCTTATTCTGTGAATGCATATCAATATATTAATTGCCTGGAAACATTCATTATTATAGTGATCATAGCTGAATGTAATGAAAGGGTGAAAAGTAACTACAGAGCTTTACTTCTTTTAAAGTTGAAGTAAAAAACACTGTATGTTGGAGGGATTGGACTCAACAAAATCTGAGAAATATGCTGAAATGAAGAGGTATTAGTTCTAGATTTTCCATACCACTTGAGACTTTGATGCACAGGCTTTTCCCCCACAGAAGTAAACAAACAAACAAACAATCTCAGTATAGATTCGTAAACATTTCCTGGTACCAGAATATTAGGGTTCCATCCCTCATTTTGGCACTGGTTTGCTGTGTAACCCTAAACCAGGCATTTTGTGCCACAGGGTTTGCCCAGTGGTGGCAGGGGCACAATTACACACATAGCCTTTGGTGAAAGAGAATGTCACAAAGTACTGACACTACATAAATGTTGCACAGTATTTTCTCAGTATTTGTACCTTCCATTAGATAATTCACTCCAATTCTCTTTACTGCAATGGAGAAGGAATAGAGATTTTTTTATATCTGCATTATATTGACCCCCTGCCTCACAGCATCTGATGAGCAACAAAATACATTTTCTATTCATCACCCTGTCCCTTTGATCTTATTTGTCTTCTTAAAATTTTAAATAAAAAGACAGTTGCAGCACTGATCTATTTACACTGATTAAGAAATGGAAAGAATCAATGGCTGAGAGCTAAAGTCAGCAGCAAGAATGGAGAATATCTAGGGCATACTGGATATATTCTGTATTTCCAGAAAGGAAATGCTTGGAGGGCTAAGGAGAGACTAAAGATTAGAGATCTGTCACACTTCATATTAAGCTTCTATTTATAAGTGGCTTATGAAGAGCTTATAAAAAATAGAAGTCAGCATAAGCATGTTGCTTAGTACATGTCACAGATAGCTACAACCACACTAATACAAAGGGTTAAAGATGACCAATAAGGAGGTTATTCATTTGCTAGATCCTGTATCAGTTAATGACAATTGATTAATGTGCCATTTTGGGTAATTGGTTAATGTGCATTTGGTGAAATCTAGTTGCAGAGGAGCACTAAACTGGAGGCTGAGCGATGACTATCTGATAAAGGCAATCAGTTTTCTCCAGCTCCTCTGTGGGAGAGAGCTGCCTGGAGAGTGCTGGGTTCCTGCAGAAAAGAGAGAAAGCACAGGCTCTTGGTGTGTCTCTAAAGCCCTACATGTCCTGGAGAGAGCTGGGGGATGTGCTGCAGTGTTGGCAGACTGCTCAGGAGAGAAGGACAGAGGATTGTGCCTTCATGCTAGGATACTACTGCTCTACTATGGAGCCAACCAAGGAACAGCAAGTTGCCTGTGTGAAAAGAAGAGATGGCTTGGTTTTGAGATGGGGCTCTGCAGAGCTGCAGATCCTACAGGTGTCTGAGCTCAAACAGCACTGAGGGATGGTGACAATGCCACTGAAGGGCAGAAGGACAGATGCTTATTTTAAATCCCACCAAGTATGCAAATGTCTTGTGCTGACTAAAACTAAGAGAAATTGGTTTTGAATGCAATTTGTTTGGCTTGAATTTCACTGAAAGCTGGAAATGGGGAGATCTGCACTTGAGAAGCCACCAGGCAATGGTGCTGCCATAGGAAACCAGTCCCTACCCTTGTGGCTGGGGAATACAGGTGAGCAACACCCTCTGCCAGAGACCCCAAGGGAAGATGCAAAGCTGTGCCTACTTAGACTTCAGGGAAGTGAAGAGCTCCAGATAGTGACTATTTCTATGTGCAGAGCAGTCCTGGTATGCGTGCCATGACTGAACCTCAACTGCGGGGCAGATGGGCTTCATGGTGTCCTTCAGGGTGCTGGTCTCCCAGTCACACAGATGAGAAGACCTACAGGAGCACATCACAGCTCCCTTCCTGCCCATATGCACAGGTTTCCTTCCAAAGATTCCCTGGAAGATGCTAACGCGTACCCAGGTCCCTGCCTGACATTAAACTCAGATTTACAGCTTCAAGTCAGCTAAGGATCAGGATTGTAAGGTGCAAACTAGAGTATGGGAAGTCCCAGTTGCAACAGCTTGATGAGCATTGAGTTTGGGTGCTTCATCGTGGCTGTGTGACAGGCTGTGATGTTAATGTGATTAACTGTTACTGGAATTTATTAACTCTTGAAAGCTAACTATAAATGGAAATTTCATATGACGTGTGATGTAAATGTCCTCCATTTGAACAGAAAGTATCCCACCAGGAAACTTCAAAAAAGAGAAAGCTTTACAAAATATGTGAATTGGGGTGGGATTTTTTTAAAATTGTATGTAATTAGATTATTGCATAGAAATCAACAGATGTGTATGGTCAGATGCCATTATTACAGGATTAAAGCAATGTCTGCCTGATTGAACATGGGGGAAAAGAAAGATACAGGTAATAGATGGGGTCAACAAGAAGACTGTGATTGTTATTTAGAAGTAAAATATACATATATTCCAGGCATAAATTCACTTAATTTTTGAGTACAGAGCAACCCCATCACAATACACAGTTGCATGACACCAAAATGACTCAGTCTTTTTAAGGACAATTTTAGGTAAGATCAGATCTGTACAGGTGCAAAGCTCTCTGTTCACCTTGCAAAAATCACATACTCCATCAGACTGTATCCTGGTTTTCTTCACCTGTGAGGTGGTCCTGTCTCACAATCCATTTCAACCACAGGCACTTAAGACCTGGGCTCAATTCCTTGTTCATCCACAGGCTTCCTGATTTTGTGCAGGCCCCTCCAACACCTGGTCTAGGAACAGTTTGTGCTGTGCTCACTTCCCACACCTCAGCTGTGTGAGGATAAACACACTGGAGGTTGTGTGAGACCCCAGTGCAGGGTTAGGAGCCAGTGAAGTTGCTAACCCAGATAATCAGGGCCAACCCCGGAGAAGAAAGCATTACAGGGTACATCAGTACACTGCTAATTACACAGAACCCTAACGATCCCGCTCTCCAATACACCTGATGTACACAGCTTGCCGCAGTAATGACATTTCGCTCCCAGGAAAATCAATGCCGATTCACAGAGGCACAGAAATCTGCCCAGGTAAGCAGCAAACAGAGCAATCAGGGTAAACAGAGACCTCAGTGCCCAGATATCAAAAACACTTAGAGTTGACAAACCTGCAGAATCGATGGACAGCATCAGCTGTGGTGTTTCCAATAATGACAAAGATGCCTAAGAACACATTTCAAAAATGTGAAATCTGGCTCTGTTCAGTGCACATTTGTCACTGCAAAGATCTGATTCTGTAAGATGCCATTTCGGGCAAAATGTTTCACTTCCCTTTCACTGTGTCTGTTTCTTCCCACACAGAAATCATCAGGCAGGTGTCTCTGGGATAAGCTATACTTGTTTTTAGATGCTGTGGGTTTGAATAGTCAACGTCAATACTCTAAATAGACAACTTCATGCAATTCTTGTAAGTATCCACCAAGTCCCAGGGCAATGACTGTGCTGAGTACAAGGGATCTGTAGCCCTCCAGAAGGTATTTCCTTCCCTGAAGTACCTTTCCATCCACCAGTGGTGAGGTGGTTTCACTGTGAGGGAGGAAAGGACAATCTGAGAAGGCACGGGAATGACAGCAAAAGATCTGAACTCTGCTACAGACATATCCCAATATTTCAGTCAGTAACAAAGATTGCCACTTATTATGAAGAGGCTTTGGTGCCTATGAACTGCACCAAAATCTGGAATTAGTAACATGTCTATAAATACAAAGTTGTTAGATACACATTCTCCAGGCTTTAGCAATATGAAAACCATCTCTCCTCTGGCACATTCTTGCAAGTTGCTAGGCAAAAGGGAAAGCCTCGAGGATGTGCTGAGCAGTATGCATGGAATAGGCTTCCCTGGGTAAGGGATGAGGGTTCGGCAAAGTGCAGAAGCTACCTGCAGCAGAAGCCTTTCCTAAGCCTCACCAACAATTTCCAGCATCAATGGGAAAAGGTTTTGCCAAATGCCTTTTCCCTGCCTTACAGAGACAGAAGAGTTTGAGAGCAGGACAGTTACAAGGATGCTCTTTTCCTGGGAAGAAGCTCCAGTTCAACCTGGAAATATTGCTAATACACAGCTGTAAGTGCAGAAGGTGCTTTGCTTTGCTGAGCAAACAGTAGGAGCCTCTTGTTCCCCAGGAGGACTTTATCCTTGAACAGCCTGGGCAGATGCAGTGGTTCTGACTCTTGCTGAAAGCTGCAAGGGGAGAAGCAACACCTCTGAAGTCAACAGATTTAAACTGATAGAAAACAAGGAGAGAGTGGGATCCAGACAGTGATATGTGGTCGATGTAGGTGGGGAGTTTCACAGCACAGATGGGTTTTCAGAGGGAGCAGGAAGGGGCTGGGCATATGATGAGTTCAGTGCAGAGAGAGTGGCAGGGCTGAGTGAGAGGAGGGACAGAGGCAGTGGGAGGGGAAAGCAGGGACATGGAGAGAGGTCAAGAAAGAGGTTTCAGCATATCGTGAAGAGGGGAGCTCAGCAGGAGATAAAAGCATGGACAAGAAAAACATCTCTAAATACTTGATTATTTAGGAAAATTGTAACTTTTTTATGAATCCCGGATATAAGTGAACTCATATTTACAAAGCAGCATGGTGTGTGTTCAGTTTGAAATACCTGGAAAAATAAACACAAGGTTTTCCTCTTTAGCTTTCTCACCAATTCCTTTATGGAGACTTTGAATGTGTCTAACTAGCCCTGGAATCTTTAGAGGATTTCTTGGATTTGGATATGTTTGAACGAATTGTGCCTGGCATGACCAAAAGTAAATATATATTAACTATGTGCTGGTGTCACCATGAGCACAGCTGCATGGCTGGTGATGGGGGCCTCACAAACAAGATGTCTATAACGGCTTCAAGCATTTTTACTACTCTTAAACCAGCTCAGAACTATTGGCAGGCTGTCTGCCTTGAGAAAACAATTAAATCGACTCAGAGTCAGGTCTAATTGACATGCTGGTAAAAATGCCCTGAGTCGCAGACTTCTGTGCTCCATCGTCCCTCTTAGCCTGCCATTATTTCTCTGTCACTTGCCCTTCCTCCCTCGTCCTGCCCTCTGGTGAGCACATGCTCACACAGAGCCTGGGCTGTGGTTATTCTTCCGTGTTCTGCCCTTACTGTAAGTCAGACTCTCAGACTGTGTCAGGTACCCGCTTGTACAGAGCCAAGTGCAGCTGCTACAGAGGGAAGCTCTACAGATCTGAAACTGCCACACGTCTTCCACTGAACTGCCAAGCATTTGCTGTCAGAAACAAAATATGCCCTTCTGTTTGCTTTTTACAGTCTCCCAAAATTGGAAATTACTTGGAAAAGCAAATGGCTACTAAAGGGATTAGGACTATGATTTGGGAACATCCAGAAGATATATTTTCCTCTCTGTCGTGGAAAACTGGGTAAGTGTTCCAGGTGAAAGGCTACAAGACCTGGGCAGCCATTTACAGTGCCTGGCGTGGGTGTTCATGCATTAATATAACATATTGCTCTCATAAATGAATTCTGTCAAGCAAACTGAAATAACCTCTCTCCTTTTCTCTTTAAATATCACAAACAAATGCTTTGAAACAAGTTACTATTCCTATGGAAACAGAGATGAGCTCCTACCAAAACCTTACCTCAGACCTTGGCCTTTGCTACCCAGAGTGCCAAGCCAAATCAGGTATAGAAAATACGGCAAATCAGTTTAAAAAAAGACTTTTTAGTGTAATTTTAAGGTATCAGACTGCTGTAATCCTCAGTATTATATGATAATAACAAGGAATAGAAAATTTGCTTCCACTTGTCCACTGAAATAAAGTTCCAGACTCAAACTCCATTTTATGGGCTGTGGACTTTTCACACCTGAACCAGACAGTTACAGAGCCTGTTACAAAATGTTCTGACTTTGAAAATCTAATAACATCTTTGAATGTTCTGAAACCATCATGATATTTGACTAGATTGAGTATTTGTATTAGAACAGATTTTCTACAAAGAGGCCAAACTGAAGCTGTACATACAGGAACAGCCAGTTTTGGATCCCAGTTTGTCTCTGTCTCAGTTATATTGAGGCTGGTGCAACAACACCTCCATTTCAGTATTTAACTTCATCAGGATGGTAATACAAGCAAAAATACTTCAGCCTTCTATTGCAATGTGAAAAGTGAACACACTTTTTGAGTCACTGGGGCCAGGGCACCAAGAACAAACAAAATGCCTTTGACTCTGTCAGTGAAAGTTACAATAAAAAACAATGGTTCGAAACAGAGACGAGGCATGGTCAAGTAAAAACATGTATCTATTGCAACAGCAAATGTGATTAAGCTCCCAAGGCTATCAGTGGATTTTCTGTCTCTGGAGGTCATCACATCAGGACTAGATGTCTTTCTGGATGACAACAATGAAACGCAAGTTACTGACCTCAATAAAAGTGTAAATGCACGTAATTTAGGAGCTTGTAATGCACAAGTCAGACCTAATAACCCCTCTGGCATTAGTGCCATGAATCTATGTAAAAAGGCCAGTCTTCATTATCCTTGCTGAAGTGAAATGTCAGACTTTTTTCATGCCTTAATGACTGCATATAATAGATTTGAAGAACATTTTGTCCTGGTCCTTATCTCTGGACCTTATTCTTACCTTCTGCTCACCACTTTTCCTCTTGTGTCTTCTGCAGATTTTTCTCTCGCACTCTTACAATAAGATATTATAAATACAATATTATAAAGTACAATATTATAAAGTTCAATATTATAAAGTCCAATAAAAAAGAGGGAATTTAACCTCACTGAGAGGCATAAACATAACTGTCTTTCTATTTCCCCTTAAAATCTGCTAACAGATAATCCAGTAAAGGAAAAACAAGGAAAGGCAATACATCCTGGTGTGAGGGTCTGAGGTGATACCACCTTACGGTGAAGCCAACAGCAAAACTTCTACTTCAGTCAGGCCAGGACTTTGTCTCTGGACATAAAACGTGTGGCCAGACTCACATTAAGGATACGGGAGATTCTGGGTGTTTTAGTTTGTTTTAAGTAGTGTTGGTGAAAATACATTAATGAAGTCTTAGGCAATGGAATAGAAGGCTGCATTTAAGATATTTATCAGCATTTGTCTTAACCCTGTCTCCCAGCTGAAGTAAAATGTAGCCAAGTAAGAGCTAGATAATATTGACTTAAATGTCAAATGCCACCCTTAGGAAAATGAACAGATAAATACCAAGAAAGAAAAAGTTTTTCAAACTCCAAAGGCTGACAAACAACTGCTAGTGTGCAGTCGTGTGCTGTACATGATGCACTGTACATTTAGCCAGACAAACCTCTTTGGAGGTTAATGTTTTGTAAATAGATTCGTGAGACACAAATCTGAGCAGACATAAACTGGAAACAAATAGAGACACCTGACAAGATGCACTACAGAGAGGTATAACTTCAGCTCATTACCTCGCTGTCTCTTCCCTCCTAGTGCTGCTAGCTATCATACAGATGTCACCACTAGCCTGTGTTGCTTTTGAACACTGTAGTGCACATTATTAAAGTAAAATCCATCAGCCAGAAGTGACCATCAAATAAAGGACCACTCTTAGGTGTGTCAGATATTCTGCAGTAGTTGGAAAGGAGAATGGCAGGAGAGCCTAACTAAAGCAGAGTGAAAAACACCGCTTGAAAAACACCGTTTTCCTAAATGACTTTTAGAAATATCTCTTAATCTATATTTATCTATGAATTTACTCTATATTTTACCATACTGGGACCACATTATCACTTAATTAATCACAACTTCTGTTCGTATAAAAGGGATTTGCTTTACATACCCATAGTCCAAGCTATGTTACCTATATGAGCAATTGGTATCTGTACAAGGTGTGATAGAATTACATCTCAATTCTTCAAGCTGAGTTACTATTACTTCAGGTTACTATTACTTCAGTGCTTGGGTTTCCATGGAGTTGCAATGATTACTTTCCTCCTTCACTGGCAGGAGCTCAAGCTAAATGGGCTGTGTAACCATGAATAGTGCCCAGCATGCCTAAATGGGTTCCATGTTCTGTCATTAGAGACCCCTGAAGCAAAATACTCATCTTTTTTTTTCATGTATCTATTTCATCTGCTCTTTCCTGACTCAAAGCGAGAGATTTATGATTGAGAAATTTGTCTGCATGATCAACCACCGCAAGGGATCCAGCTAGACTAGAATCACAGCTCCAGATATTGTACAAGGTGCCTCACACTCACAACAAAAGAGATTTCTTTTTAATGACTAACAGTCAGAGATTAAGTTCACTTATTCAAGTGCAGAAAGTGTGGTGAATTGATTGCTGGTGTATGTGTGACTTAACTCTCAGCACCCTGGTCAGTCACAGGAATGTCTGATCACTTTGACTTCTGCTAAACTCCTGTCCTGAACTGCTTTAGGTGCCACATACAGGATCACTTTAGCTTGTGCAGCTTGATGATATTCTAATACCAGCAACAAAACAGATGTTCAAATGCACCTCAAAGGTATTAAAAGGATGGATATATTTTAATTATTATAAAACACTAAATTTTACTAAATTATATATTATATAATATTTTACCTGCAGAGGCTTATTAACAACACCAGTTATTTTAATCTGGTTTGGTAGCTAATATGCTTGCCAGAACTTACTGTAAAATGTGTGGGACAAACACAGAGCCTAGCTGATATCAGCAAAGTACATCAGGCAGATTGGCAAGCTGGAGATGTGCCACATGCAGGTGTTGGGAAAACATGCATTAGAAAGAGTTTGCTTCTGCTGAATGAATAGACAAGGTAAATATTTTCCATTTCAGGATGTGACTGTGTCACCATAGGCTGTACTTTTGTTAGGCTACAGCTGCCCAGTATAGCAGAATTGAAATCCTGGAGTCATTTCAGGTAATAATGCTCATAATTCAGCAGTCCAAACTTTTTTGTTCTGAGTCAAAACTCCAGCTGTACTCCACTGTAGCATGGAGCCAGAGGATAAACTACTGTTTATACAACATAAAGAATTCCAGTGCTGAGAGGTGTATTATGATGAAATCAACAACGTGTTGTAAATTGGTTCAAACTGCTTGGTTGCCTTGCACAGAAGTGTGCACATCTGGGGAAGAAAGGCAGAAAGACCAGAGAATTTGACCAAAGAGGCAACAATGAAGCCAGGGGAACTCTAGAAATACACCCTAAGGAAAACCTATGACCAAACACCAGCTGAAAAAGGCTGTGCTGCTAACAGAGAAATCATGCCCTTTTGTTTGACTCCTGCTGTCTTTGGGAAACAGACTTGGTGTACTAACAGATGAAGAAATCGAAGACATTTCTGTTTCTATTATCAGTTTGTCAACCTAAGTGAAACAGCACATAAAGTTGTGTGAAAGTTCAAAAAGGGGTCAAATCCACACGGCAAATTGGTTTTTGCTATTTCTTTCCTTCCTTAGCTGTTACCCAGAATACCCTGTTTATTGTAACTTGCCTTTCACCTAGGCATCCCTTCCCAGGGTGTCGTGCAAGGCCCTTCAATCCCCTTTGTGGCAAACAAGTCAGCGCTCTTTTCCTGGGGTGGTAATCAGATGCAAAAAGAGCTCCAAAGTGACATTTGTATGGCATTGTTCCTTTTCTTTTCCGCTTACAATAGCACCCACTGGCAGTTGCAGTTCCTAATTTGTGCACAATCTGGGATGCTGCAATTAACTTCTGAACACAGGTCCTTCTATAAAAGCATCAGCAAAGGTGTAGGAGGGGAAATTATGTATCCTGCTTCATTTATTTCTAAAAATAACAACAGTTCATCAAGAACATGATGCTTGAATTTGCCTGGAGAGCATATTTAGATAACACAGGGAAAGGTGCCCTCTTGAGAGCAAGAAGAAAAAGCTCACTAAAGCTGTTACAAAAGGTGGTTGGGTATTTCAGAGCTGTGTTATCTTTCTCTTTACATTGCAGGGTGGTGAGAAGTATGAGCTTCATTCCTTCAATGAGAAAGAGAATATTAAAGAAGGAAGTTGACAAAAATATATTTGAAATATTTTTATTTGCATTATTAATAGTGGTTTGATTATTAAAATACAATTAATTTGAAGCAGCTAATTATTTTACTACTGGTATCTTTTTCTTTTGTTACTGAGGTCAGCCTGGACAATGGGATTACAATGAAGATTGTTTCCTCTTTGATTTCCTATTTTCCATCTTGGTTTTGAAGCACAGGCATGCTGTCTTTCAAAAATTTCCCTCCTTCAATTTGCATTCAATTTAGCAGTGTGGGTAAATGGCATAACCATATGTAGTCTTAACCCCCCAACTCTTCTGTTCTCTGCTTGTTCTCTCAGGTTGCAGCTTTCAAGTCTGACAAGCTCCCCAAACTTCACGTATTTTGGCGAAGCCTTGAAATGAAATTTCTTGTGGTAGTCCCAGCATTTCTCTAAAGCAGTTCTTCAAATATCTTTAAATCCTTGCAAAACCTTAGTATTGGACATAAATTACTTGACAGTGATTAACCTCTCAAGTGCCTTGGAATTTTACCTGGATTTTGATAATGCTTTCTTTGTGCACCCTAGTTATATGAAAATCAGACCCAAGGAGGGATATGCCAATTGATAGAAAGCTGTGATACCTCTTTGCTTGAATTTGTCAAGAGCATTTTGACTCCCAGTGCTGTCCTCTCCAGTGCTTGCAACTTTGCTGGCTTGGCAGTAGCTGCAAAATTTGCAAGGATATTCTGTAATCCTACATTCCTGCATTCAAATCAGAACTGAAGCACTGAGTAAGAGCTGGGCCAGGGACTGCCCCGTGAAATATCCTGCAAGATCTTTTGGACTGACAGAAAACTATTGATACACATTTTTGAGAGCAGTTTATCAAACTGTTGTACACCTACTTCACGAAGATAACATCTAGGCCATGTTTCCATGGCTTATGTGTAAAACACAGTCCTGTGAACAGTCTCAAAATCTTGTTGATGTCAAGGGATGGAGGCAGAGGAGACAGCATGGTGACACTCACTCATCCACCCCCTGCCAGCTCATCCTGGGAAAAGGCCTCCAAACAAATGGTTGTGTTGGAACACCAGAAGGAAAAAGCTTCTTCCACCTGCGGCAAGGACAATCCAGGCCAAGGCAGCTGCTTGGCTGAGTGAGGGCTGATGATGGAGCGCTGTAAATGAAGCGCAAGAATGCATCGAGAGGCCCAGAAAATGCAGGGGAAGAAAACACCAGTGAAACAAATAAAAATCAGTTACAGAGTCCTTGCTTTCAGGATGCTGCCACATGGTTTATGAGATGAGATGGCAGAGATGAAGATGATCTAAGAAAGAAGATTGTGCTGGCCCCACATGACTCAATGTTTCAATTAGCCCAATTAAATTAAAGGAACAATCTTGTCAATGCCTATGTGTGGGAGAAAACAGCAGTGCAGCCCAGTGGTTCTCTTCACAATTATACCAATTCTATAGCTTTCTTGTAATTTAACGTTTCTAGTGACTTTGTATCCTTTTGCCATGCCCCTCTTGGAAAAAAGATGATGTTTAAAGATAACGAAGCAAATGACATTGATTTCTGAACTAGACCTGTCCACAAAGACTGGACAAGTTTAACAATTACATTTCTATTTAATAAAGGAAAAGTCAATCAAAATAGATAAACTTTATAATGTGCTTAGCCAGAACCTGAAGATTCTCTGCTATATATCTCCTACAGGTTTTTAGGTCCAAATGAGGAACAAAATCCCTCTGGAAGTAGGCCAAACAGTTAACCTAAAAGGAATAATTCAGGTATTATGTTGTTCTAAGTTTGCCACAAGTAGTATGGTAGGCCACCCCATTTACTGTATCTTTAGGTCAATGTTGTATCTGGATCCAAACCAGATTAGTGCATAATTTTCAAATTCATAAAAAACCCCAGACCAACCAACCAATGAAAAAACCTAAACAAAAAAACCCCAACTGTGTTTTTCATCCTGACATAAGAATATTATCAATTACACATTTCAAGACCTGGGTGGAATTACACCATGCCTCCTCCCCCAGAGTCCAGGAATGAAGAATTTCTACCACTCTGCTCCAGCAGCAGAGCCTGCCCCAAAGCTTTCAGAAAACCTGCAGCAATCCTGGATATTCTTGAGCCACTGGTGCTGAAACACACCAAATGTTTCTTGAGAATGCTGTGGACTGAAGGAGCTTTGGCTCCTTAGTCTTGCAGGTGCTGCGATGGTTGCTCAGGTGTAGCAGGAAGAGTTTGGCAGCTCAAGGCTTGTACTAACCTGCACCTGGCTAAGAAGGGCTATTGTAAGGGCNGGTTTTTAAGGGTTTTTTTTTTTTTTTTTTTTTTTTTTAAAGTTTCTACATCTCTCTTCTTATTGATCTGCACATATATGTGGGAGATGGCCAAGACTTACAGAAGTAATTTCCTGGACATGGATTACATTATATAAAATATAATATATATATATTATATAAAATGACACAGTCATTTTTCACTGAGTCACTTTTTATGATCATTTCAGGCAGTATTGAATAAATAACAGAGAAGTGTTTTGATAAGTTAGTAAGAGTGTCCTTTTCATGTTTCATTTGGTGATATGTCACAGGAAAACCACTTTAGCTTACTTTTAGTCATATATCTACTGTCTAAGTTTCATTATTTCATGTAGAAAAAATTTTCTGTTGCAGATGGACTGGTATACTTCATATACTTTTCATATATATGAAAACTTTGATGGTATCTTTGATACTTATCAATCGTATATGAACCACCTAACATTACTGTGGGGTTACTTTCATGAAATACAGTCTAAAAGCAAAAATCTACCAGGCCCTCCTCCTCCAAGAAGACAAGAAAAGAAATTTTTGAAAAAAGAAAGGACAACAAAAGATTTTTCCTGCCATAAAACTGTTTTGAGGTTGGAAAGAATGAGTGATGTCTCTCTTTTAAGCTTCTGGGGAAAGCCTTTCCAATGTTGGAATTTTCAGGCTGGGGGAAAGAATTACTATTTTCAGTCTTGTTCAGTCTAGTGAAGGGATTCTGCTTCTGCCCTTAGAGCTGCATACACCAAATCTAAACATCTACCAGGCCAGGAAGACATCAGGGTACTTAGATGCACAATGCTAATCGAGGCCTACATGTGTATTTCTGAATACATTTTATATAGATCCAACTGAATTTTGATTTAGAAAAGACTACTTCAGCTTCAGCACACACAAAAATTTTAGTCCAATTATTTTACTGATTTTTTTCTCAGAAGACTACATAATAAATGGGCAACTCAGCCTGAGAATCTGCCTTTGTGAACTTGCTGTGGACTCGGGTCAAAGCACTCTGGACAAATGCTGGAAAACCTGGTACCTAATTAAAGCCAGATTCCCTCATAAGGGATCAATATCCAAGTGTGCAACAGGCTGCTGGCAAAGAATAAGAGCTCCTGTTAGTTCCCAAACAACACAGACAACAGATCTTGCTCACCCACTCCTCAGCAGTTTCTCTGACAGATCAATACAAAACCCACAAGCCCTGACCAAAGTACATCAGAATCAATATGACAAGAAGATCCAATTTCACCGGCGCAGCTGATAATGCCAAGCTTGCAGCATTACCTTGGCTGAGGGAAGAACAATGGCTGATAATAACATTTTGTGTTGTTTAAATATACACTTTATGGATTTAAAAAAAAAAAAAGGGAGAAGGGAGCATCAGGAAATTTAAAATGCTGACACACCATCCCCATCCCATCCCATCCCACTCCAGCTTTGTGCCTTTAAAGACACTTAAGGCACCGAAACTAATGTAGACCCTGTTGTGACTCCATCTGGGAAGGCGAAACCAGCTCAGGGCAATCTGCTGCTGATCACTCCATATAAACAAGCCTATATTTCAGGTGCTGTCTGCTGGCAGGTGCGTGATCCAGGCAGAAATCCAGCGCCAGAGAGGCTGGTTTTGCTGATCAGCATCACAACCACCCCACCTAGTGTATCAGCCTCACACAGCAGCATCTCCTTGAGACTCAGAACCTGTCCCCAGCCGAGTTTTCCCCAGCAGCCCCTGGCAGCCAGCTGGGCAGGCGGGAGGTGAAGGCACCTACCCAAGCTGCGGAGGTGAGAGGTGTTGGGAGGTGCAGGAAATGGGTCAGAAGGCAGAGGGGGCATTGGGAGCACATGGTGTGAGGCATTCAGGGTGTGTGGCTGGGCTCAGGGGAAGCTCTTTGGGTGGTGGCAAGGCAATATTGATGCTGCAATAATTACAGTAAGGGTGCTCTTAGCCCTGAAGTCCTATCAAAAATAACTAGAGTAAGGAAGAGGTAACAAAAGAGATGATATAAAGGGGTTAATTCTACCTTATGGCTGGGCAATATACTTTGTTTTAACCATATATAGATGAACATAAGCATACTCATAAAACACAAAAAGCTTGTATTTTCCAACTTTTTTCCATTTCCCTCCTCCTGCAGGAAGGTCACTAAAGCTGTTGGGCCTTGTGGGACAGGAAATAGCACAAACAACGGCAGAAGAAAGCTCCATTACCTTATACCTTCAGTACAAAGGGAAAAAATAAAAGAGATCGTTCACACAACTGAGGCTTTCTCCAGGCAATTACTATAATGCAAACAAATTGTTTAAAGCCACCAACCTACTCATTTGCTGTTTTCTGTCAGTATTTTCAGACTCCTCCACAGATCTGTTGGAAAATCTCAGTCTATGGACAATTCTCCTCATATCTATGGCAGAGCAGAGCTGCAGCTGGTAAGGGTCCAGCATGTCATCTCAGCTGGCCACTACAGGCAGAGGGACTCCTACAGTAACTGTTGCTAGATGGACAGCATCCCTACTTTTCCCACACTTGATGGACATCACAGTACAAAAGACCTGGAGAATAAAGATTTTCCACTCAACAGGAATCACAGGTACTGAGCTAAAAGTTAATTTGTTGGAGATACAGTGAAAGAAGCAGAGCAGGATCAGTGGATTTTTCTAGATAAAAAAATACTTTGCTCTGTTTGTGAACATAATGGCACACACACAAAAAAGGTAACAAAAATTTGAATGAAATAGTTTCTTTTGTTTCTGATTGGGATCTTTCACATTTTAAACCATTTCCATCTTCCTTTGTTATCTGAGTCAGGACTTTTTTCATCTTGATTTCTCCTGGCCCTTCCTACTCCTCTTGGTACTATAATAAAAGGCCTAGCTGTGTGGAGGGAGATACCATCGCTCACGCCAGAGAAGAGCTAACACACTCCTCTCTCCCACTCACATGCAGCAGAGGAAGAGAGTCATAGATAATCATGGACAATCCCATCCTCTTTCTGTCCCTACCTGAGTAACAAGGAACCCAAGCAGGGCTCTCCTCCCATGAGGAGATCCTCTTCTGTGAAGGTAGGCTGCCTACAGACTCCCACATCATCAAGGGTACTTTCATAGAGCTTTCACAGGATAAAGGTAGAAGTCGCTGTGTATTCTTACCTACTATGGAATTGCTGTAGATGCTTTGTACTTGCTCTTTGTTTAATTTCCTTTGGAAAACAATCTCGCATTTAGTTTGATCATTATTGACCCTGGCCAATCACAAAGCCTGTTAATGCATCTCATCCCTGCTTACATTAGGATTTTCTGAAGAGGCTGGAACTGAAAAAAGCCAGTCTGCTCCCAAAGGGACTTTTGCCTTCTACAGGATTGTGGTATTTAACTTCAGGTCACCTCATCTTTGTAAAGTGTTGTGAAGAACCCCTGGGATAAAAGCTGCAGCAATCTATTCCAGCCCGAGCCAAAGCCCTCTGAAGCCAATAGCAGCCCTGCCAACCACAAGTGCACCAACGTCATGAATCAGGCCCCCAGGAACACGGAGATGCCGTAGAAAGCATATTGTAACATCTCTAGGAATAAAAAAAGAACAGTAGATTTTTCTGCCTCTTTCTCCTAACCTCTGAATACCCAGGCATGGGAGAATTGTGTTTTCAGAAGTTTTGAATGCCAAAGAAGTCCAGCAGCCACTGGAGGGAAAAAAACCATGACTGAGAATGTGACTGTAAGAGCCAAACCAAAACAATGTTAAGCACTGGAAAGTCACAATGAAGTCACAAGCCCAGAGACAGGGCAGTAGCCTTCACTGGCAGTGTACTGATGCATTTCCAGGGGGGCTTCCACTTGGGTGGGATGCCATCATGGCGATGGCTTGGCTGGACCAGTCTGGCTTAGCCTGAGTGGCATGCTCTGCTGTAGGGTGCTTGGTCTACTGGAATTCCTGGGCCTCCTCCCTGTTCTCAAAGCCAATGCATTTGCTGAGAGATCAAAATGTCTGTATTATCTACTAACACTACCCCAAGCCATAGAAATGGGAGGGAAAATGACAGCACAGACTGGAGAGGGAGAGGAAAGGGGTGCCCAGCCCCTTCTCCTTCCATGGTAAGCTCAAAGCGCGATGACTGAAGCCTCCCCATTCAGAGCAAGGGTCCATGTGGCCAGCATTTAGCATTTCTCTTGGAGATACTCAGTAGCCACTGAGCAGTTCCTTCCTTCCCTGTGGCTGTGTACCTGTATTTTCTAGCAGAGAGAGCAAGGCCCCACCAGTCTGATGTTTGTATTTCAGTGGTTTAGAAAAATGTCACTTAAATGAACTGGACTGAAGCTGGGTAGCTATTTTTTCATATATACACACATTATCATACACAAGAGCTCTTCAGTGCCTATGTGCAGGGCACCCTTGACATGCTCTTCTTCCTCATGTGCCGTGAATTCCCAGCAGAAGAAGCTGTACTGCAATTTTACAGAAAAAAAATGCAGCCCTGCTAAAAACTGCCCTGCAGTTCCGTGGCAGTATCTGTTTCAATGCCTGCTATCCACATGACTCAGCCAATGCTCAGTGCTATTATGGAAATTCCAGGGCTCAGAGAAATCCACTTAGGGCTGTTACATCCCTCACACCAGCACAAAGGGAAAGTATTTTGCTAAAAGATGAGCGAGGAATTTTGGTTCCTTGAACTATACCAGCCTCTATCCTACCGGAGTTTTCAACATCAGAGTGAATCCCACAGATACCTGGATTCTACCAAATGGTATAGAACCTGGCTTCTGATTTTTCCTTGGTATAATTATTAGACTGGCCAACTTTCACAGGAATCCCAAATTGCCACAAAAAAGTCACTCTTACAGCTCTGCTTCCAAAGATTAAGCTCACATTAATAAATGGAGATTAGGACTACTGAAAAGTGCACATATTTTGGTTGCTTCTATTGACATGTAAAAGGATTAGAATCAGAAATCATTTGAATGTATTTTTAAAACTCCAGTCCTTCTTATAAATATGCATAACTTGAAGCATCTAATCCTGAGTCTGAGAGAGATGCATATTGCCAATTGCAGAGTTCCTTCTGGATTTTTCCCCCCTCTCTTCTGTTATTATGATAATCAATATTTGTATAAAAATATTTTGGATCAAATATCACTTACTTCATACATGATATGCAAGAAGTTTAGTTTCCTGGGATTTATTTTCTCTATGGGGCATATATAACTGAGACAAGTTCATTGAAGCAGAAGTATATAGTTCTAATAAATATTAGAATTCACTACATTAATTAGTGCCTGAATTAAAATATCTTCTATATAATTTCTTTAAAGAAGGTGATTGTCTTAGAAAGCAGACTAAGCTTGTTTATTTGAGGTACTTCTCACTGTCGAAACTCCATTGCCTAGAATTCATCTAAATATTCTAAATGTATACTTATCTTATGCCTAGGATAAAACTGTGTGTAACACAACTAACTCCTCTTCAAAATACTAAGGGCTAATTTGGCTTTGCCCTTTCATTTCACTTATCTTATTGTCTGTTATTTATTTGTTGCTTGGGAGAATTCCTTCCCATCTCCTTTGCTTCTGTCTGCTTTTAAAGGAGGTAGAGAGGACACCTTGCCACTGAGGGTGGGTCATGGATGTGGCTCTTCCATCCACTAAAAAAGCAAGATCCATCTTTATTTCCTTAGCCCAGTGAGTCTGGCAGACGGATGGCTTGTATATTCAGTCCTCTGTTCCTCTGCTGTCATTCCTGACTTGGCCTAAACACAGCAATAAAAAACCAAACCAAAAAAAAACCCAAAAACCACTCACAACTGCAAAAGACCCTGCTCATTGTTGCTGCAAAAAGTTTCTTTTCATGTACTTTTTAGTGTGTTTCTAGTTCTGGTTTTAAGTGCTTCCAGCACTTAAAGGAGAGCAGCTTTCATTGTTCCTCCTGGGAGGCCATTCCCCAGCCCAATAAATCTCACTCCCAAGAAATCTCTTTTACACATCCCCTCCTGTGCTTACAGCACTTTTCCAATCTTGGCCTATCATGAGTGGAACAAATATGTTTTTCCCCACAGAGTTTATATAATAACACCATAAAGTTGCAAAAGCTGTGTGCTCCAGTGAGTTACTGCCACTCACCAGAAATTTATGTGGTAACAACTTCTGTGTTGCCAGCAAGACATAATTTCTAATTTCAATAAAGTGGAAGACTTCTACTGAAATGCAAGCCATCCAAAACAGACAATATTATTACAAACTTCATAGAAGACATAAGAAAAGAAGCATGGAAGATCTTTAAGCTGCTGACACCAAGGCAAAGTCCGATGGGTCTTTCTCGCCCCGAATTCAGCAGACTGGTTACAGATATCTTTCCAGCACTCACTCCGTCCGTGATGGTTTTTTTCTGCTTTCAAAAGAATGGCAACTCAGCTATTTCAGAAATTGTGAAATGAAGTCTTTTTGTTTGCATTTTTCTTAACCCAGCTCGAATTAAAAGTGATTTCAAAGTAAAGCCTAAGATGCTGTTAGGCAATTACCTTGCTGTTTGGGACGATGTGCCATCTTCCCTCACCCAAGGATAGGCAAGCCTGTGGAGCTGCCTGGCACTGCTTCCACAGCAGGCACTGAGTGAAAGGCAAAAAAAAAAAAATTCCCCATGGAAATCACAAGGGGGGAAACTTTCCTCCAGGGTCCGGTGATCATCAGGAGGGCTATCTGATACAGAGCCAAAAAAGGGGCAGGCAGCACATCTGAAGTCCTAAAGTCTTTTGCCCCTGTAGCCGAAAGAAAGTCATTCACTCTGCTGGTTCTCTCCAGGTCTGGCAAGTGCTGCACTGCAAAGGGGCAGCTTGCACAGTTTGTTTCAGATAGACCACTAAATACATGAGCCTGCACAGTGCTCTCATTTGCCATGTGTCCAGTGATAAACATCTGCACCACAGAGCGGCTCATGGCCTGTGAGCCGAAATCGCCTACAAAATTACACACACATTCACCAGTTTGCCATAGGAAGATCGCATTAGACAAATCCCAAGATGACCACCTAAATACGAGAAAGCTCTGAAAATCACTGCATTGATTTTTTTGAAATCTTTCCCCAAAATTATTTTCGCTATTTGTAGATTAAAAGCCATTGTTTATCTCAACTTCCAAAGAATGAGGCAAAATTCATAGCAGATGTGTCTCCAAATACTTAAATAGCTGGGTGGCAGGCTTTTTTTATTTGCTATTCACTAAAATAAACATGATGTGAAATTTGCCATTCAGTTTTGTTTGCAGGAAGGCATAACAGGAAGGCACCATGCTTTTTTAAAAAATGTTAAGGGCTCAAAAGTCAGACAGCTGGAAGAAAGATGCCATGCCCCTGGGGGGGTGTAATTCTCCCTCTTGGCTCATTCCTAAGGATACAGAGTCGAGAGTCTACTCAGAAACACAGGCTGAGGTGCCTATAAACCTAAGTAACAGAGGCAGCATTGCCACGCTTCATCCCTGGGGTTAGAGCACTTCTTATAGTGGTTTGGGATGTCCACTAGTCCCTGATCAATTACCCTGGCTCTGGCTGTGTAAGCAAAATAATATATTTCAAATCCAACATTTCTGAGCTTGCCTGAACTGGTTTAAATCAGAATAAAATTTAGAATTATGTCTTGCAGATGCTGCCTTTTTGTGCTACACCTTGATATCACTCATCTTTTTTCAGATAAAAAAGTCACAGTTTCATCGGTGGTTTAAACCACTAACATTTACTGGCAGCCCTGACACTGGGCAACAGAGGAATTAAATCAAAAAGTGACAAGCAGATGACTGCTAATTATCCTTTCACTCATAAAGTTCAAATATAGCTGCCAGTGTTTGAACACAAAGAAGGCCTGCAATTAGGGCACATTCAATTGCAAATGCACCACAACTCCTCTTTACTGTGCTTGTAGATGATGCAAAACAATGCCTCAATACCAATTCTACTTAGTGGCTGTAATTTTCTTCAATAATGTGTGCATTAGTCACAGATATATTCTTGAAAGCTGTGATTCTACCCCGAAAAATAGGAAAAGCAAACACACATGCTCTGGAGGGAGAGCTTTGCTCAACATGCTCTTTATGGTCTGGTTCTATGATATACTCAACATCCTTATTCTGTCAAGAAGGCATTTGCACCATTTGATATCCAGTGATTTGCAAAGGAATCTGGCAGTGGTTACCCTTGCCTTGGAAGGGTGTACACTTGATGGACAGGGTCCTTCAGGACAATCACATTTCTGTGGTGGGGAAATTCTGGCACTTTTCTGCTGATTTAATTTCTGTTCCTGCACCCCAGACTAGAATGAAAAAAACCTTACACCAATTTTCTGTATGATGAAAAGTTATAGAAACCACAGTTAATTTTTTAAGCGACAATTTAGTAAAAATATTATAATTATTTCAAAAAGCTTTTTTTTCATATTTTAGCTTATGTGAAGCGTCGCACGTTGCCATCTGAGGTTGACTGTGGCTTCCTCTTCCACATTTCCCTCCCAGCCCCACACTGCCTATATTTCTCTGAATAGAGCCAAGCATGAGAAATGTGAAGGGCAATGCAGGATGTGTCAGAAATATGTAAGAAATGTGAGAGAAATGGGAGAGGGTAGAAAAGTGTCTCATCACCAAAGGATGCAGTGGTTTAAGCTGCTCTTTAGCTCCTCTACGGAGCGCTCCCTCCACCTGAGAGCGCGGCCAACTTGCAAAGCACAGCGGCTTTGCAGCTTCAGGCTGCCATAGAGCAGAACCAACACTTCTGAGCCCATATTTATACTAGATACTTGATGCTGATAAAATTTACTAATATTTCACTGTGTCAAAACTCAAAAATTGTGACAACATCAAAGGCACTAACAGAATTTATACAACACAACATCTTAGAAGTCCAGCTCTGCATCAAAACCTCACAACGGGGAACAAGTATTCTCAGCTCACCACCAAGGGAAGTGTTCACTGCCTACAAACACTGCTTGCATTTCAGGAAGATCACAGTGCTTTCCACATGAATGAAGAGCAAGGGTATCCCTTGTTGTGGTGGGGTTTAAGGCTGACAATTTCAAAGATAAAGTGAGAAGTGAATGAGCTCAGAACACTGAAGTCAGGATTTTCTATTTTCTTCTGGGTATTTTTCCTTTTGTGGCACTTGGTTTGTACATGAGAAAAACTAATTTCTGCATCTGTTAAAAGTAGCAACATGCTAGGTAAAATGCTAGGGGAAAAAAAGAAAAAGAAAATATTATCACTAAAGATATATTTGCTTTATGATAAAACATATTCAACGAGAGTAAAAATTCAGAAATGTAACTAATACTGGTTTTCTTGAAAACTGAAATCTTACAGGACTTCTGGCACTGAAAAGATTCTGATTTCAAAAAGCATAAATAAATGAAAAATGTAAATTCTTCACCAACCCTTAAAAACCTGCTAATTCTCCCCAGCCTTTTGACCATAAGTTGTGTCTGCTTTTTCAGGAAAAAATGGCAAAAAGAGGACATGCGGGAGTGGGGTGGAGAAGGAAGATAAATTATTTATGCAAATGATGCATTTGACTAATTAAACATTTAGGTTTTAAAACCAAAACAAAGGTTTCCTTTGAACAAGTTGCTTACATTCACTAAAAGAAAATGAAAAACTTTTCTTCAGCTACTCTTTGAATAACTTCTTCAGCCTTCATACTTGATGTCTGGTCTGATATTAAATGGTTACTTGCTAGAAGCCACAGAGGAGCAGGAAGTGCTAAATGCCAAAGGGCCCTGAGAAACTAAAACACACTCAGCAGCAAACCACTGAGCAGATCTCACCATCAGCTACTGGTCTAGCTGCTGTAAAATATGCATTGAATCCTATGCTGAAGTTGTTTGGAGTTTACTTTCTACCTAGCCAACCATGAAGATTGTCATCACATGTAAAATTTTAAATTTTATTTTTAAGCCTGGGCCCAAGTCTGAATATATTATTGTAAAGTTTTTGTCTCAGAAACTATGCCATGTGTAAATGACATGTAGAATACATGGTTTATATTTGTAAACCATGGTATTCCCAGGGTTTCCCCTTTCACGCTTAATCAGGCTGGGCTAATAACAAGAACCTACCCCCGTTATTCTGCAAGGGTTGGTGGAGAATAATATCTTTTAGTCCAGTATAGAACAAGCAGGTTCTTATTTTGCATATATTTTGGTATAAAGTCAGATTAGAAATGGCTGACTATATTCTGACACGTGATTCTTCTCTACATGCCCATCTATTTTATAAACTGAACTGTTTTTCAGGCAGACTTAAACTTTGTCAGTGCATTCAGTACAAATGGTTCCTAGATTTTTCCTCAGCGTCATTCTGAAACTACAAGTTACATGTAAGGTTAACCAGGATGGGATTTAACATTATGGGATGGTGGCCTAAATAGATGATTACAAAGTAGATGCTTCAATTCTATAGGCATAAGTCAAATTTCATTTGGTGAAATGCCTCTTCCTGATAGTTTAAATTTTAAAATTGATGCAAAAATATTAATGTGAATTTAGGACAGGATGCACTGACTCTTGGAAACGACACAGTCATGCTGAGTCGAGTTTTTAAATTCCCCCAAATTACTGTCTTAATGTCTACTATAGATTTCTACACAAATTGTCTGCCTTGGGCTTCTTGCAAAATTCTGTACTTCAATTTATGAATTTATGTTGTAAACAAAAGAAGCTTAATACAACGGAGAATCATATTTTCCCACAACTCCCATATTTTCATAAAATGTACCAAAATCAGCTGCTTTGTTTATGGTGTTCTCCCACAGCATGAATATTCTCTCTCGTCAACCCCATCTTAGGACTGAAAACCAACATTTTTGTAACTCCCAGAGAGCTTGGTAGGACTCTTGCTTTGCGTACATGGAAACTGGAATCTGTAGCCATCTGGGAAAATATGAGTACAAGTGCAGAGGGAAATACAGGCACACATTAAAAACTACCTACTTACCCACCCAAAATTACCTTTTCCCCTAGATTCCACCCCCCCAGATAATCAGGTCAATGTTTAGAGCATATTCTGGGTTTCACCCTTTCTAGATTCTCAAATACCCTCACCTGTCAAAAATGTGTCCTTTACATCAACCAGAGAGTTTGTTCAGTAAAAAGAGAATCTGACATTTGTTAAGTTTGCAAAGTGGGGTACTCTAATCATGAAAATCTTAAATAAGTCCAAAAGTCATCAATTTTCTTCTCATATAACATCAGCCACTTTGATGCTCTGATCACTACATGAAAGCTTCCCCAGTTCTTCACTTAACTGGGGGATTTTAAGCAATCTTTTCACCCACTCTACTTTGGAGTCAGCAGCAGATGGCATCATAGATGTCAATCATAATCATTTTGAATAAATTAACCTGAAAAAATACCCAAAATAATCCTGGGATGTACAAGTTTTGAGAAAGGACTGTCATTTGGACTCAGGCTTTCATTTTCTCCTGCAACCCAGCATCTGGGCTATGAGGTACTGACAAATTCCTGTCTGAATTCTTATGTAGGTTTGTTTGTCTGTCATTGGAAGGGCTCAAAAAACCCCATGAAAGGAATGGAAAGATGCGTGAGGAACTCACCTCTCCACCCGAAAGGTGCATTTCTTACTAATGGAACAAATTATCTGAAACTTCTTCTTGCCAAAGAGCAAGACTTCAAGAGGAACTGCAACAATACGAGAGTGTCAATCCCAGAGCGGAGAGATCGGTGGTTTTCTGACTTCTGGTCTGAGCAGTAAGGTTCCCTTTTCACCAAGCTGTACCTCGCCACAGACCTCATCACCTTCGGAACAAAATGCAAAGCTGTACAGCAAAACCCACAACACTAAAAAGAGAGCGAGCTGAAAACTGTCTACACAGACATGAAGATAAAGAGCGGGCACCGCAGCAGTGGAGATTGGTGCCTGAGGGCTGTCACAAAGAGAACCACTGCCGCTGCTTCGCCATCGGAGCACAGAGGTGGCTGATATGAAAAAGCACCTCCTCCATCCTGCACCCCAGGGCCCACAGCTCATGCTGACAGCTACCTTCAGCCCCACAACCACCAAATCTAGATTTTGGATGAGTTCTGGGAAAGCATTTTAACAGGGTCTTTTTCTGAAATTGCAGTTCATTCCCCTTCTGTGTTGGACACGTTAAGAAACTCTACTTACTTGATCCACCTTAAAGGTGGGTTTAAATCTAGTCACTAAACATGGGAGACTGTTTAAAGGTGTGCAATTCAACAAGCTTTCTGCAAGTGACTCTGGTGTTGGCCTGAAATTTTAGAAGAGTATGTTTTTCTTCACCAGTCTCCTTCAGATGTTCTGACAAACCATCCAGTTGTCAACTGGGGCATACCACAATGTTGAAGTGATGCACAAGCTATGCCTGGCACAGAGGCTTTGAACTTTGCTAACATTACACTTTTTCAGGGTCCAAATCAAAATTCTAGGTCATGCCACCCATACTCGTCATGAGTATGACCTTACTCCTCCTAGGGGCTTACAAAAGGCCTGACAAAACAGCAGGTGAGGTGATAGCCCAGAAAGAGAAATTAGGTCACCTTCTACCACTAGCACTAAAAGAAAAGGTCAGCTTTAAGAAGAAAATCCTGAAAATATATTGTCCTCACATACTAGATGGCAGCTAATGAAGTGAGATGCTGTAAAGTGATACCAGGAAGTTGCTTCTGTCAGTGTCTAAGGGTAGCAGAAGAAGGAGTGGGAGTAAGAAAGCACAGACAGCATAAACATGGAGACCACCCGACCAGCCTCACTGCACTATCAAGATACATACAGTACTGACTCAGAATAACAAACAGATGCATTTTATGAACCACTGCCAAACTGCTCTAAAAAAAGCTGTTATATTTCCCTTAGCTAGAAGGGTCTCTAAAGGTATTGCCTTTTAATAGATCCAGCATTGAGAATGGTGGATCAGGAGGTGGTAAAATAAATGACAGTGTGATCCTCTACATGGGTACCAACCACTGATGGAGTGTGAGGAGACAACATCTTCTCAGTACAACTGATGTCAGGTTCTAGAAAATGAAAACAAATATGCAACAGAAGCTGCAAATTGTGACTTCAACAGTTGCAAGTGACTCAGTTCAGGAACAGGCATAAAGCAAGCATTTTGGAGGTTATTTAAAATGCAAATTGTTCTTCTATACATGCAGCAGTTGGAGCACAGGTAACACCTGATGTAAATGAATCACCTACTTTAATCAAATTGTATGGCTAGAGAAAAAGGTAGAAGCAAAAATAATGACTCATATTGTTTCTCTAAGTGCTTCACATTTCTGTCCCCATTATAGTTGTTCTCCAGGTTAGTAGGGGAATGAAAAAGCGGGTTATTTTAATGGCACCTCAGTATAAAACCAATTCTCTAACCACCATATTAAAAATTAAACAGCTTTGCATCTTTAATGCATACTTTCCTTTTTGAAGAGGGAATCAACAGTTGTGTGGCCACATGTAAGTGTTTTTGTTGTGTCCAGTGAGCAGCTGGAAAAAAGATACAGAAAGCAGCAAGGGAGAAAATACAGAATGAAAGGAATTATGACCAAAAAAATAAAAAAAAGAAAGCAACACTTGTCCCTTACTGGCAGGAAGCACATCCTCAAAATTAAAATAAAAAATCAAGTCAGGCAACAGGGATACTATAATGTCGTGTGTAAGAAACTACAAATAACGACACATCTTTGAAAACACCATCATTTTACTTCCACTGGATTTGCCAGTCTCTCCTAATGAACCCAGCTCATTGTCAGTAGTTTTTGTACTTAAGCCACCAACCAACATAGTCTACATCAATATGGTCTCAATCTCGTCAGCCTCTGGGATGATCCCTCTGTGGGGATCCCTCTGCATCCAGGGGTGTACACATGCAGTCATAGGGCATTGTTCATGCAGCACTCTCCAGGTGGTGCTGAAATGCACCTGACACCTAAAAGTAGTCCTTTCTGAAGCTCTAGAGCCCTCTCCCTCCTCCCTGCCCCAAATGTCCTTCACCATAACTTCTAAGTAGACACAGAAA
This sequence comes from Aleadryas rufinucha, assembly GCA_013397815.1. Taxonomy (NCBI): domain Eukaryota; kingdom Metazoa; phylum Chordata; class Aves; order Passeriformes; genus Aleadryas; species Aleadryas rufinucha. Next base: position 154,930 of record VZTH01000271.1, read on the forward strand.
AAAGTAGAGCAGAAAATTATACAGAAAATGGCACTGAGTTGTTTTTGCTAGCAGCCTCTGGCCCTGTAAGCTGAATCTACTTGCTCCTATGCGGCTAAGCAAGTTTTCATTCCCTCTCTCCTCATCAGGCAGGCATAGCTGTATACTTATCTTCCCCAAGCAAATGTTCTGCTTCATCTTAAGGTCCCCTGAGGAGCAAACATAAGAGAACATTGTGGTCTATTGCAGACCCAACCACACACTGCACTGTCTTGCGCTGCAGCAGTGGAGGTCCCTCAGTGCACTCTGGAGCTTCCCTGATGGTGGTTCATGGGTACCTCCGCAGCAGCGTGTGAGTGCATCCGAAATACCGACATCGCCAGGGTGTACGTGCCTACGGATTTCTTCTAGTCAGTAGAGCAGGGCTGATTTGCAACTGGGCAAGCACACATTGTCCTATGGAGACCAGAATTTCATTTTCCTTAGTGCCCTGCCTCAGGAAATAGACTGAGTAAAGCACAGCCCAGGCACTTTGGCCACTTTCAAGTATCTGCACTGTAAACTAGGACCCTCACTTCCTCTCATTTTACACTGCAAATCTTCTACAAATCCTTCAGGAAGCCTACTCTGTCCCAAAGGGCCAGCTTCCACCCCCAAATCATCCTGTGTGCCCTTGCAAGGATTGCCTCCTGAAGGAAGATGGTGGGATTCTGACTTGCACATTGGTTTTTCTCACCTATTAAAATCCCGAAGCAGATACAAGGGCATGAAGTAAAATTCTGACATGCAGTTGAAGTGTAATGTGTGAAGCAGCAAGATGAGGAGTTTTGATGTCCTGGCAATACACCCTGAAGCTTTCCTGGGACTTTTCTGCCCTTGCTGTCAGAGATGCTTTGGCAAATGGATGCGTAGCCACAATGTTACCAGGATTAATTTAAATGTGTGAACACGGGTATAAAAAGCCTGGAACTCTCCAAACATCTTATCAAGGAGTAGATCAAGCTCCACGTACCCCAGAAATCCACACTACTGGCCACCGAGAGAAGACAAGTCCTACGTCTGGGAGAGCAGGGCAGGGTGTCGAGGCGGATGTCTTTTCCCAAATTCCCAAATTCAGCTCGGCTCCGAGGTCTCCGACACAAGGACCCTTCCCTCCCTCCCCCTTACCTGAGCCGCCCACGTTGGACCGCAGCAGGCAGGTCCTCCGGGAGGAGGAGAAGGAGGAGATGTCGCTTTGGGAGCGGCCGCGGGGACCGGGCAAGGACCAGATGGGCAGCGGTGCTGTCCCGCTGCTCCCTGGCCTCTCAGCCATCGTTGACGGGGAGCCGAGAAGGGCAGGGAGGAGAGAAGAGGAGGGAGAGAGGCGGCGAGGGAGGGGACAGGGAAAGTTTGCAGAGGAAGAGCCGCCCTTCTCTTCCGACCGCCCCGCCGGGACGCCGGCGGCGATTTTGGGTCTCTGGGAACATAAATTTTGTGTTTGCACAGGAGCAAAGCAAAGGAGGGGGTTGGGTTCGCTGATGCACCCATCCCCCGGGGTGTCTTCATGCTCTCGCCATTGCGATCTCTCGGAGAAAAAAGAAAAAAAAGAAAAGAGAATCAGTTAAAAAGAGCCGAGCAACCCACACCACCACTTCTGTTTTGTGTAACAGGGTGCCCTCTCCCCCGCAAAGCCGGAAAGTTGCACAAGGCATCGCATCCCTGCAGAAGAGCCGCGATGGAGA